>VYXF01003812.1:267609-286946 GCA_013397295.1 Polioptila caerulea | reverse complement strand
TATTATTATTATTATTTTAACAGTCTATTTATATATTTGATCACCAAGAAGAAATAACTCTATAAAAGCCAGCTTGAAAGTATTGCATAATGAAAAAAGAAAAACAGGTTGAACTGAATGAATAAACTTGAAGACAGTCGAATAAATTTGGAGAACATGACCATCTCTGCATTTTCTTACTGAGAGGACATGTCTATTTTCTTAAAGACATGAGGAATGAATCCTGTAGAAACTTATTTGAGAGTAAAATAAACAAACCATCACATCCATGCTGGATCTAGTGGGTTTATTATTGTATTGTAGCCAATGGCTATGATTAATTGGAAAAAAATGGATAGAAGAAATGTTTATTATTTACTAGTGGGGGGCACTGTTGTGGTAGAGAGTGTGCTTAGGGTTGCTATGAAGTGTGTGTTTAGGGTTGCTATCTCAACAGTGCCTCATCAAGATGGGCAGTGCATTTGAAGGAGAAAGGAGTGTAGATTATTTTGAACAGAGTGGTGACATCTGCAGGCTGTTTTCATGGATAAAACTAAACAAAGAGACTACCCTTGCTTTCCCTGTGAAGAACAAACCTTAATAAATGGCTTGGAATTCTAAAGATTTTATTTTAGGTAAATATGCAATTCAACAAGTGCGTTTTGTTGAAGTGATGCCATGAGAAATAAGTCACGAAAGTATTTAGTGGTGATAAAAATACACAACATCAGTAATATCACTTCACTAATACCTCACAGTCTTAGGTGTAGTTGATATTTTGTTGTGCTATGAAACAAAATAAGCCCTGTGCTCAGTAAACTAATTTGTCTAAGCTCAGTAAGCTTTTGTCTAATTTAAAGTAATGTACGGTGTATAACCTGGTAAGAAGAAAGAAGTGGTGAGGGAAACAGAGAAACTATAGGCAGAAGCATAAAAGATGAAGAATCACAGGCTGTCAGTGATTCCCTGGTCCACTTACTCACTGTGTTTATAAGCATATGATGCTCCTATCATATTTCAAACTATACGATTACTTTCTACAAGATCACAACTCTCCTTTGTTTTCTTTCTTGACAAATGAAGTCCAATCTATTGATATGAGAAGCAGTGCAAGGGTTCATAATTTTCCTTTCTGTTAGGTTTTAGCAGATCAGACAGACCACCCATTCCACTTCTCTGTCAGCAGATGTAGAGGTCTCTGTGTCTGCTGTTTGTGGTCAGCCAAGTCACTCCAACCCTCAGTGTTTTACCAGCAGTGCTTGGATAAGTAACCAAGAGCTCAGCCCATGCAATTCCTCCTCTGCTTGCATAGGCATAAAGTTAATGACACCGTAGTTTCTGACAGTATAGGATCACAAATTTTCCTAGGGGCTGGTATCAATGTGTACCAAAGCATTGCTGAGAATATTTAGGTCTTATTTTACCTACTCCAGTAATGCAAATAGCTTCTAGCTCTGATTATTACAAACAGATCATAAAGAGGGAATACTTGGTCTCAAATCTTGCTTCAGTTATTGGATGTCTTGGGGTTCTGTCAGCTGGACAGAACTTTCTTTGCTCACAGAATGCTCTTTATTCTAGTCTCAGAATAAATGTCATGCTTTCAAGTTAGGGTTCTCTGCTGGTACTGTGAGTAACACAGGGATATACATCAGAGTATAAAATATTACTTTTCTTGAAGACTTAAAAGCTGACAGATATATTACTATGTCTTCAAAAGAAAATGGTGACTAACCAAGCAAGTGCAAAACAATGAGAATTCTCTCAGCATTAAAAAGCCACAGTGACCTAACTCCCCCAAAATTCCAACAAGATTGATAAAGTCATTGTATAGTTCTTTATCTGCAATAAGAATTTGTCCCTGTCTGACCTAAAATATCTGCCCTATCTTTCATATGTAAGCATTACTTAGTTAAGGAGTCAGGACACAGAGGCTTCCCTTTTAAGTGTTTTAAACATAGGGATTCTGCTGTGATAGAAAATGGAGAGCTAACCAACAATAGGAGTCAGCAAATACTCTAGCATAGATATTACTAAAATGAGATCCTGAGGGTGTGCTGCAATACCTTGCAGTGTGGAGATCCCAAGAACAGACCTAGTAAGCCATTACAGCTCCTCACCACTCACTCTAAGTGGCTAGCAATGTGTTCATGCTGCTCTGGACCCATGTGCACTCTAGAATAGATGTCCTTTGTCTTCTTTTCTAGGTCTGCCTTGTGTAAAGTTATCACAGCGTTCTGTAATGTATAGATAGGTGCATCTGCAAAAGTTTATCACTGTGCTGCAGGAGAGAATCAATGTCTGGCCAAACAAAAGTCCTCTGCTTTCATTTGGTAGTCCCACGCTCTGTATGAATGCTACAAGTGGTGCTATGCTATGTATAAATGAATGAACAGAAAGCAAATTAATTTAGTAGAACTTCAAGGGGAGAGGGAGGAATAATATATAAAATATAGTCTCTTTATAGCTCTTATGAACTGCAGCTTACTCTTGTATGTTACTGTTGCACCTGAGTGGTAGATTTTACTGGTATGTGGTTTTAATTAAAGCTGCAAGCAGATTTGTCAGTGACTGAATTTTAAAAATGACTGGCTTAGACTAATGTTTTTCAAATATTTCATTCAGGAGTGCTTTTTGTCCAACCATGCTCATGCTGATCAGAAGTCACAGCAGAGATTTACACTTACAGAGGTCACTGTTCCCTTTATGTTTTTACAGACATTGGTTGAATATGGAGCAAATGTCACCATGCAAAACCACGTGGGAGAGAAACCCTCACAAAGTGCTGAGCGACATGGGCACACCATGTGTTCCCGCTACTTAGTAGTCGTGGAGACGTGCATGTCACTGGCCTCTCAGGTTGTCAAGCTGACTAAACAGCTGAAGGAGTAAGTGTCTCATTGTTACAAGAGGGATTGATCTTAAAACAATATCCTAATTCCTCTTCAGTTTATTAGCAGTGTCTATTTTCTTCCTCCTATATATGACATTTTAAAGTCGTATTTCTACCTTATTCCTCCACACTTTCCTGCTCTCAAGTATTTGTCCCTTCACCTTTAGCAGCTCAGTTTTTCAGCTGTTCTCTTTGTGGCAGTTTGCTCTGAACATACATGAAGGGAGTGGCAGCTGGAAAGAGTATGTATGAAGAAATCCGGCCCCTTTTCCCTTTGCATATCTTGCAACTACCTCAATACAGATCATCATTTCTGTTCATATAGTATGCTTTTATATACAGATTACAGTGCTGGATGCTGATGTTGGGAGGAATAGTAGAAATAATAGTTGGATTTTTGGTTTGGTCTTGGAAAGTCGCCAAAACCTACAATGGCTACTCAGGAAATACTTCTATATTTCTTCATATGAACTGGTTTTAATATTTTGGTATGGTTTTTATTAAACATTCAGTAAAGAGCCTATTATTTTGAAAAACAAGTTACTCTAATTGCTTGTTTTAATTGTAGATGCAGTTACTGTGGCTTAATGTGTCAGTATCCTCCTAAGACTCTTAGAAACCATCAGCACTGACCTGACATTGTTCCAGCATAGATATGTGATCAAGATGTCAGCTATCACAGTCCATGAAAATTCCTTCTGATAGCCTCATGTTTCAAGGAGACTGCATAATTTTATGGTGATAAATGTGTAGCTAATTGTATTGGGTATAAATTACAATACTCTGCTAGCAGGGGAGCTGCAGAGTGGCCTCAGTGAGAACAAGGGAGGGGTTTCCCTTTGCTAGACAGAACTCTCTGCAATAGACCCACTGCAGGACACAGCTAAGCCTCACAGGTCATTCTGGTAGCACCTCTGTGAAAACATATCTAAAAAAGAGCAGAAAATGCCAGAGAGGCGAAGAAAACAGAAGAAGCAGCAATCAGAGGGAGCAGCAAGGCCAGAGGAGCTGGAGTGCACTAAGGTGGAGAAGGCACACCCCCAAATGGTCCATGGAGTACCCATGGTAGAACAGGTACATCCCTTGAAAGGGCTACAGCCCATGGACATGCCCAGAGACAGTGATTTCCTGGCTGGAATGCAGCCTGGAATGTCAAAGATCCCCACTAGAGAGCAGGAAAGGTGGGGGAAAAGGAGCAGCAGAGGGAAACTGCTACACATGAACCCTAACCTGTGCTGCATGTTGGCTTACTGAAAAGACTGGGGGTAACCTGCAGCAATGACAAGAGGGCAAGAGAGGTGTCTGGAGTGAAGAGGAGCTGGGAGTGCAGATGAACCTGGGAAAGAAGTTGAGCTTGGAAAAGGGGAGGATAGATGCTTTAAATGTCTATCCTTCTTTGTTTCCCAATAACTGAATCAATAATTAAATATTTATGCTAATTAAGCATGAATTAAGTTAAATTCTCCGTGTTGAGTGTTGAATCTCTTTTTTCCATGACAGTAACAGGGAAGTGATCTCCCTGTCTTTACCTTTACATGTTCTCTTTGCAATATCTTCATGATTTTACATTTATGCTGTCAAAAATACAAACACTGAACTGAGGATCATTATAACATTTACCATTTTCGTAATTTTACAGCCTGACAGTGTTCCCTGGATATGTCTATATACCTGGTTGTACTTGGTCCATTTGCTGAAAAATGCAATCATCTGACATAAGGGAAAAAAATAAACATGGGCATTTGCCTAGATGACAATATTAGCATCTGACTCTTATCAATATAAAATGAAATATCTTTTCCCCATTATTCAGAAGAAAAAAAAAACAACCAAAAAAAACCCACACACACACCAGGAAATAGAGGTGGCAGCCACAGAATACCCATATTTCAGTTCTTTTCTGTTCTCTCCCAGTACTTGATAAAAGTTTTGCCTCTCATATGGAAAAAAGGAGTTGTTATGTGAGTCAGCAGGCTGCTTACTCCCACAGAAAGAGTCTAGTTGTGACTTTCATAACAAAAGCATTAACACTTTTCCAAGTATCCCTATTGTCTCACAGACTGCATCCATGGGTCATTGAAATTATTCTTATCTGGCTCCTGATGAGTTTCTTTGCTTCTTTCAGCTGGAGTTAAGTCTGCTTCCCTTCAGCAGCCTATATTTCAGGCTTCAGATTAGTTTCAGTAAGTGCAGCAGCAGCCTTTTCTCCCTTTTCTACAAAGATATGTGTCTTGTACAACCCTGTTGCAGTTTACTGAGGCAGTGAAATAATCTATTTTCTGCTTGAAGGAGCAGCTTCTGCATGGCTATTTGGGCTGCAGGCCTCAGGCCACGGGTGGTTTTGATAGATGCAATGGACCATGTTCAGGAGCCAGAAGGGATGATGGAAGAAGACTCTTGCCCTGTTTTGCAGTCTTCATCCTTCTGAAAAATCCAAGGATGGTACAAAGTACATCCATGGAGCAGCTTGTCAAAGGGCTTTTATCACTGCAGGAGAATTCACTGGCTACAACACCTCTTAAAATCTTGAAAGCAGTTCTGGAGATCCTGAAGATGTCAGATGGCAACAGATGAAAGTCAAGTTTGCGATCTAATTCTTTCGAATGTATGTAACATAGCTGTTACATACACTACTTCTCCCAGGGTTAATGAACACTGTTCTAGAGTGATCCATCATGATTATGTCATTATGGATTGCCTGAACAGTCAATAGCAACACTGAGAGCTCTTACGTGCTTTCCAGCCTTCCCTCAGGTTCCATAAGCATGAGCTGATCACACAATCCTCTTTGAGTGCCTTATTAATGAAACAAAGGAGCCTCATCTGATAACACTGTTTCCCCAACAACAGGAAGACTGGAATGGTTGATATTCTGCAAGAAGAAAAGCAGTGCTGGAACTCTCTTAGACAAGCACTTACCTTGTCACAGGTTTTAACCCAAAGAAGGATGTATCATCTTCCATTCTCTTTTTATGAGTTCTACCAGACATCAAGCAACACAGAGGAGTTCTAGGGAGAAGTTATTCCAAGCCATCATACTGTTTGGAGCCATTCTTTAACAGAAGGCATAAAATTAAGACAATAACATCACATTTTTCCAGTCTTCACATCTTTCAGCTCTTTGAGCCAAAGCAGCTCCGATGACAAATACAGAGGAGTATAGAAAAATATTCTGAGCTGACTCTAAGTCTCCATTCAGGGGCAAAATCCTTTATGTTTGGAAGAAAGAAATAAGTGAAAATTACAAATGTTCCATCGAGTCTTCAGAAGAGGATTAACTGAGAGTTTCCTCCAAAAGGGAAAAAACCCAAGCAATTCTTTCCATAGGTAGAAATTAAAGTGGCCCACAAAGGGCTGCTGTTACTGGCTTCAAAATGCAAGCTTTGCTTTAAATATCTTGCTAATTACAGAAGTTTTTTCAATCCAGTATGACTTTCTGAGCTAAACAAAATACTTAAGACAGTCAAAAAAGTTTCCTATAGAGACTATACGAAATAATTTACTTTCATTTTGCTTTTTGGGGTCTTCACAGGTCTTAAAATCTTAGTTATTCTCTCACTGATTTCACTGCCCAGAAACATCCATCATTACCAGTGTAGAAAATTCTTACATGCAGTATAACTTGTATTATTTGAGCTTTCCTGATCTGAAGAAACCATGTAAGAATTAATGACATAAAATGAGTGCTTCCATTGACTTCTTTTGCAATACTGCCTGACCATGGACCTGCATTTCCAGGTTGTACTGTCCTACATTTACGGACCTGGATGGGCAAATCAATTAATGAATGAGACACCTACTGATCCTTTTGATATGCTATTAAGACAAAATCTCTGTCAAGGCAAAGATCAAAACAAACCATGAGTCAAAAGATGAAGTTGAGAAAATAATCTAGTATTCTCTGTTGTAGGCACTTTTCTGTGTTGTGTGAAAGAAATCTATGATTTTCCCGGAACATCTTAGGAGTAGGGATAAAATAACTGAATAAAAAAATCTCTGTAGAGGTAAAAGGTGTGCAAGTTTCTGTGATTTTTGGTTGGCTAGGTTTTTTTGGGGTAGAACATGCTATATAGAATTATAGTAAGAAACTCAATAGAAACTTAGCAATATTCATCTCTTATTTTACTTAGTTAAGACATTTTATGTTCTGCTTTGTAGCATAGTCATTCCTGTTTTATTTGGAAAAAAAAGAGAAATAAGAAAACATGCTATGAGAGATACTCCTGCAGAACCCAGGGCCTCAGTCTATTCCATCTGCAGTTACTGAGCTCACAGATTTCATAAGGAGGTATTTTGGGTCCCCAGATGCCTAACTAAACACCGAAGAGTCCTTACATATTGCTCACTGGGAGCATTGGCTAAGCTGGGATCGCCAAAATTTGGCCATCAATTATATTAAAAGAAGTATACCCTCTTACCCCTGAAGCTACAGTGATCTTGTCTCCTGAATCAGTCTGGCTTTAATACTTTGCAGTCTTGCTATTCCAAGAAGTTGTGACCCCCTGTTTCCAATGTTATCTCGGAATATATATGTGCATATTATTTATCTTTAGGGATAGTGCTGGCAAGATGTGTGGGTGTCTGTGACTTATGTATTGACCAGTTCAACTGTGAAAATGGAGCAAACTTCAACTCTTTTAGCACAATAAATTAAGTGGAATGAGAACATTACCTCAAGAAAAAGATATGTCAGAGATCCCCACTGATATATATGTTAGTTGAATTATTTAGAAAAATGAATTGAAGATATGAAAAAAGAAAAACAGATTAATTGCATACAACCTGAAAAGAGTTTCACTGGCTCTTGTAGTAGAGTACCTGGAGAGCTGCAATATAAGCTAATGTTGACAGATGGTAGCAGTAATTTTAAAATAGTCTGTGGAAGTGCATAGACCAGAGGAAGGAAGAAGGAAAATTAAAGGAAGAAAGGAGCTACATAAAGCATGGCTGTGTTGTAAAATGCAAGGCAGTGTGTCAAGATCACACCTTTATTTCTATTGCACTTTTCAAACTCACTTTGATATATCAAAAGTAAAACATTTGTTTTCTGCCAGCCTTGCCAAGTACAACCTCTAGTCTAAAAAGTGATCTGGATTTTTTTCTGGCTTTGACACTGCCAGTTGTAAGGACAGCATTTGGAACACAGCTAAATCTTTTGCTGATGGCATGTGAGCTAGGAAATTCCAGCTCACTGGTAGAGAACTGCCTTAGTTCTGCATATCCAACAAGAATAAAAGTACTAAAAACATATCACTTAGACAGCAACAGAAGCAGAGCCTGGAGGAAGCAGATAAAAAGTAAATTTCTCATGGTCATTTGGTCTGGACCTAGGTATAAAAACCTCTAAATCTCTAATTTTCTAATATTTTTCTAATAATTGTCTGTGCAGTGTTTAGACACACTAGAAACTGCTGATCACTAAACAGATGTTATCTGGGGTGGCCAACAAAAAAGAGTATTTTGATGTAAGAATGGAATGTCTGAGTTGTATGGAAGCAGGGAAAAGACCTTTTTGTGGCAAATTGATCTGCCATTCTTGCAAACCATCTACTTGAGGGTTTGCAAGTTATAACGCTCAGCTGAGACCTTCCTAGGGAAATAGGTATGTTGCAGGACAACAGATGTGATTACAGGTGATAAATGGAAAATTGAGTTTGTACTGTAGATATCAACCTCATATTACTAACAATTTTTAGGTACTATTGCAATTTTTAAAGTGCTAGTCTCTAAAGTTATTTGAAAAACAGCGTAGATTGTAACACCACACTGAAAGTGATAAACTTGAATAGGTATAGCATAGGGATGAGGTGGATGCAGAGCCCAGGTAGGAACTTTGGAAAGGTTGCGCAAGAAGCAGATGTGGGTACAGACATCCAATTCCTAACCCCATCCTGCAGCTGTTGTTTGGACCAATCCTTTCCAGTGGACAGAAACTTTTCTCTGAGTTAGTTTCAAATACAAAGGGAGAGAGCACTTGCCTGAGCTGTTTCTCAGATGATGAAGGCCATCCACTGGATGTAGAAAGTGACTGCTTAATATGTGCACTTTCTATTCTCTTCCATAAACAAGTAAGAAACAAATGGCCCTAAGTTTACCATATTTTTGTGTCTGTGAGTCACTCAGTTCCAATTCACTGTTGCTTATCATCACACACTTGTCCTGATACAAAGTATAATAAATAACCTGACAAGGAGGTTTTCCTCAGTTGTTCTTGTACCGTGATCACAAAGTGTCAGCAGAGGTTCAGACAGAAGCACAAACTCTCTATGTTCTTATTTATAAGTTCTTTATTCAGTACATAAAGTACAGGTGAAGAGGACTTCTTTCTTTAATAGAAAGTTTAAAGGGTAGTATCAGTTTTCCTGTAACTTACTCATGCAGTCAGTTTTACAGTTTGAAGTAAACAGTCTTGCCTTTTCTTGCAGGCAGACTGTGGAACGTGTGACATTACAGAACCAGCTCCAGCAGCTTTTAGAAGCCCAGCGGTCGGAGGGCAAGTCTCTGCCCACTTCCCCAAGGTAAGGAGACTGGAACTGTACTGCAACCTGTATTTCCACATTTTCATAATATATCGGTTATCAGGAGAAGCTGTGATCTGGCTAAATAGTAGATGTGTTCTGCAAAGAAAATGTGGGAGTACCTTGTGGACTCAAAGCTGAGCTTCTAGAATTTGACAGTGAGTAATGCTGACAAATATTGGAAATTTCTGAGTATAAACTAAATAGTTTCTGCTTCCCAATAGAGTGAAAGCCAATTTTACAGTGGAATGTAGTATATTTTTAATTAGATTAACAGCAGAAGTTCCTAGACACCCTAGGAAAGATGTAAAGTTTGATGTTTTGCTGGTCTATCATACATTACTTCTAACAGTAAGTTATAAAAAATTACAAAAAACCCCTGCTTTCATTAAAACTCTTTTACCTGCTGTATAGATAGGGATATATATGTATGTATAGGCATACATAGGTTGCATAAAAAGTCAAAACTCTGGAAACTTTATGTATTGTTTACGTATCCTGTCAGAAGTCACAGAAAGAAACACAAGTTTCATACATTAAAGAGGAAGACAGAGGACTGGATCGCTGACAGTGAGAGATCTGCATGGAAGCAGATGAAGCAAGCATGACTTCACTCTCACAGCAATCTGAAGACAATTTTGAAAGAAATAAAGTAACTCACAAGCAAATAGAGCTTGGTTTATCCTTATTTTTAATCTATTTTCCTCTCTGAAAGCCATATACAATGCTTCTCCCTGTTTCAGA
Organism: Polioptila caerulea; assembly: GCA_013397295.1. Lineage (NCBI taxonomy): Eukaryota > Metazoa > Chordata > Aves > Passeriformes > Certhiidae > Polioptila > Polioptila caerulea. The sequence goes on along the minus strand of VYXF01003812.1, from coordinate 276,812 downwards.
ATTGTCAGGGAGCTATGTAAAGCTGGCATAAAATCTTCTGCAGCCATTGAGGATCAGAGCTTTGGGTCATCAAGTATGAGCTTGTAGGGTCAGTGACTGCTTTTTTTCCAATTCTCTCAGAATCCTGGGTATTTTTCTGTAAAAATTCTCCATGGCCCTGAATTTAATGTGTCACTGTTTCAGACAAGTGCAAACATTAGGATTGGAGATGTGTTTGTGTAAAGGAACTTCAGCTAGGAAAGGGCTATAAACTCCAAACTCCTGCCAAAGTAGAAAACTACATTAGAAAAAGGGGTTTTTGCCTTTTTTTCAGGAATCTTTGTCTTCCCTGTGTGCCAGCTTGACAGATACAATAGGACCAAAAGCTATTTTCCAGCTCATTTGGTTTTTATGATTTTTGCTGCCTGATCTTTCCAAGTGGTCTCTCATCTGAGTTATAGTGTACACCAGGACTGTTTTACTTTCAGTAACAGATAAGATCAGGTGAAAACAGATCCCTCATCATTCATTATTCCTGTAAAAGTTTAGGCTTCAACATAATTTTAGTTAAGTGAGCAAGTCTGAAAATTACACTCTATTTATTTTATTTCATAGTTGGCTACTACTTTTCCTTCTACTTGGAACTCACTTGTAGGTATTTTCATCATCCAAGGAGGCAGTAGTCGATCTAAGAGAACATATCCCTTTTATTAGGAATGTGCACTGTAGATAAATGCATGTTCTTCAGAGTGTTTAGGTCTGCCACAGGAAAAAGAAAAGCGTAAAATTAATTGAAAATGAGATGTTTAGTATAGGCATGTGAATTTTTTTACACTGTGAGATCTATGGATTCATCAGAGGAGAAGGTGCTTGCCAGCCCCACAAGAACCTAAAATTTGTCACCTTGTCCTTGCTTAGAGGAAAAATGGTTTAAAGTAAGAATCTGAAGTGTTATGAGCTCCAGCATATGTCACAGGAAAAGGAAAGGTCTCTGCAATTTACATTCTTCACAAATCAGGCATTGTTGAATTTGCTGTTTCCTTCTGTAAAACAGTTGGAACTCTAAATTTAATTTATTATTCTATTAGTATTGAAATACATTCATGTCACCTTTCTCTTGCTTTTCATTCTTTCATATCTGAAAGGGTTTTGAGTGCAAATTGCCCTGACATTTTATGAGGTCTTATATGGTTGTCATTATTAATACCACATGCAGTTTGGATTAATGAAATCATTGCTATGCAGAGAGGTGGTGCTTTCACAGGACTTGTATTATGATGTGACTTGGATAGTAGGCATTTGGCCTTGTGGGGTATTTTTGCATGTCATCTCACACAAACAGGAGTAGTTTCTCTAGAGTTTTTCTCATGAAACAACTATTTGAATAACCATTCTAAGTTTTGTTTTTAAGGATGATTTTTTTTTTTTTTTTTGTAAGAGAAAGTGAAGATACTTAAATTCTACACAGGAGTGGAAACAATATTACATGTAATCTTTGCTGTGGCATCACAGTAATGGATTCCATGTGAGTAGCGATGAAAAGGATAAGTAAACTGAGGCTGACACATACATTGGAAATGCCAATTTCACATTTTATACACACCTTAATTGTGCTGTGACATTTCCTCTTTTTTTTCTTTAAGCTTGCCATCATCTCCTGCTTCTGGCAAACCCCAGTGGAAACCATCTGAAGCAGAGGAATTGTCTCCACCAAAAAGTAAATTGAACACTCAAGATGGGATTCAAATTCTTGGCAGCTTGGGAACGAGCACATCTAGTCGTGCTCGAGCTAAGATAAAAGATGAGGACTCAGATAAAATCTTGCGCCAATTGTTGGGGAAGGAAATCTCTGAAAATGTCTGTATGCAGGAAAAGCTGACTTTGGAATTTCAGGATGCTCATGCATCCTCCAAGAACGTGAAGAAGATTTTGCCAGAGAAAAGGGAGTTGAAGTTAGCTCGACTGAGGCAACTGATGCAGCGGTCTCTCAGCGAGTCTGATACAGATTCAGCTAATTCTGAGGACCACAAGAACACCTCTGTGAAAAGAACTGACAAACCAAGACCTCAGCCTATAGTGGAGAGCGTTGAGAGCACAGAGAGTTTGAACATGATGCTTAAGAAGCACACTTCCACAGCAGGACGGCGCTTCCCTTTTGGTATCAGGGTCTCTAAGTCTGTGGATGGCCACAGTCCTTCCCCTACTTCGGAGAGCAGCGATCCGGACAATGAAGCCCCATATCAGCCTGGTGCAGTGCCTCAGAACCAGCTCTGTGGAGACAACTCTCCATCCAGCACGGACAGTGCCACTGCCCAGAAGGTTGCCACCAGCCCTAAGAGTGCTCTCAAGTCTCCATCTTCAAAGCGCAGAACCTCTCAAAATTTGAAACTTCGAGTAACTTTTGAGGAGCCGGTGGTGCAGGTGGAACTGGCAGAGTCAGAACTAAATGAGGAAAAGGATAAAGACCGGAGCAAAGGACTCACACGGGCTGCAGCCAGCTCTGGGGAGCATACAGGGGATCAGCTGAAAAGGCCTTTTGGAGCCTTTCGGTCCATAATGGAGACACTGAGTGGCAACCAAAATAACAACAACAATTGTCAAACAGCAAACCTCATCAAAACCTCCTCAACGCTGCCTTTTACCTCACTAGGAAGGAAAACAACAGAAAGTAAGGGAAATCCAGCAGTTGTCTCAAAAGGAAGAAACAAGCCAGTGAGTAAGCTGAAGAAGGAAGGGCCTTTTTTTTTGTCTCATTAAGTAATGCATAAGTTTTACAGCTTCTTCCTTCTGCCTTTCTATTGCAAAATGATACACACAAATACTTTTTTGTATTTGACCTACAGAAAGCCCATCCACTTTTTAGTTTTGGAAAAATTTTCCAAGGAATGACAGGTATTGCTTATGTATAGAGTCTGTGCTCTTAGGGCATATATTCTGTGTTGAAAGCTTTCCAGAGAGATGTGATTCACATGGAAATGATGTTTTCTGTTGCAGTGAGTGATAAAACATACAATGAGAATGCCAGTCTTGAAACAATGGGTTTTCTTAGGAGTAAATAACTGAATGTCTAGCCCTGTCCTGTCCTAGAAAGACTGATGAGGCCAACAGAATGAGAAAAATAACAAGGAAAAATTGCAGAAACAGTCCTGCCTGCTTCTGTGGGAGCCACAGCCAACCCTGGATGTTGTAGCTGTCATCACAAGTCTTCTTGTGCCAGAGCATATGGTTGGCCCATCACAAAAGATACTGGATTCAGATCTTCCCTTCTCTGCAGTGAAAAGAGTGCCTGTTCTGGGAACCCAGGGGAAAGAGGGATGTGTGCAGTTAAAAGGCTGGTCCTCTTGTTTAAAAGAAAGGAGAAAATACTTGGAACAAATGTATCTTTTAAGGTTTTAGGTTATAGGTTGGACTCAATGACTCAAAGGTCTTTTCCAACCTAGTTAATTCTGTGATTTTGTACTGAATAGAGGAGATAGATGTAGGAAATACTGTGGGTACAGTATGTTTGTGGAGTGAAGTGTGAGCATCTGGAGATATAACAGCGGTGAGTGAGAGGGAATGGTGGATGATTTAATCCTCTGTGGAAGACAGGGAGGGAAGCAGTAGATGGAAAGACATGAGGTGGAAGAATAATTTCAAGATGAAAAAAAAACATAAAGCAGGCCAATAGGAGGAGGAGCAGCAATGTTGAATTATATACTGTAAAAATTATGACAAGGTAATGGGAGAAAAACACAGGAAAATCTTAGGCAAAGAGGAGGCAAAAGAAACAGTGGAAAGAGAGAACTAGGAAACAGTGAATAGTTCATATTAGTGGGTGCTGTTAGACCAGTAGTACTATAGCAGACTGAAATGAAATGAAATGAAACTGAATGAAAAATTCAAAGGAGAGTTAAAGGGTTAAATTGAAGTGGGACTGAATTTCTTAGAGATTTCTCTGGATCACAATATGAACTACTGATTTGAGTCTTTAAAGCCATGCACCATCTAGTTGAACAGCCAATTTAAAGAAGTATTTTTATAACACAATGGCTTTTTTTTTAATGGGTGATTCAGATGTCATAGTGTCAGGGGAAAAGACTGTCTTCAAAGATGTTCTGATAGGATGCAAGACCATGAGCAGGTTTTGTAGTTCCCTAAGAAATTTTAGGAATTGTGAGGTAATTCTGACAGTATTGAAGCTTGCAATGTAAAATGCTTGTTCTGTGAAAAGGCCATGTTTGCATGTCACTGCTGCCAGCATGAGAACTGTGGAAAGAATAAATTTTCATACCAACCCAAAGGACCACAGCACATACCTCAAAGAGGTAACAGATTCAGGTGCAGAAAGAAATCTGTCAAAATGTTACTGTGGCTAACTGTCTGCATGTTTTAGTAGATTTCCATGTTATGCATGTGGGAAACTCTGTGCATGCTCTTAATTGACATGATGTTGTACTTCCTTAGGATCCTTACTTCTGCTACACGAGTCTTTCTTCTTGCACGTTGAATGAGGAACTGTGTAACTGTGCTTGGTATGTGCTTTTGCATGGTAATGTTTAGCATCTCTGATGCCTTATTTGCTCAATTTGTATGTGTTTGTTAACATTGTAACTGAAACACTGGAATAATTCACAAGAGGGGAAGTAGATGAACATCTAAATTCCTAGAAAAGCAGAAGTTTACGATGGATTTCTGCTGATGTCACCATTGAACTGGCTACAGGATTTCAGTTCCAAGCAAGTACAGAAAGTATTCAAACTCATAAATCCACCAGGGTGCATAGCAGACTTTGGCTGAGTATTCTGCCTCTGTTGAATAAAAGTCAAGTACCAGATAACAATGGAAATTAAATTTCCTCTCATGAGAAGAGCAATAAGACCACAGTTCATCTCTAAATAGAGACTATAGAGAACACGAAGCAGAGTGCTGTACTTTAAGTCAAAGTGCTCTTCTATTTTCACATATTTTTCTTGCTCTCCCTTAGACTTTGAAGTTAAATCTGTTTTTTAAAAGTCTGATTAACTCTTACCCTATTCAAACTCCATAATTTAGTCCTGTTCCATCAGGATTATTCAGGCAGATAGAGACCAGCCCCTCAACTCCATAAAGATGTGTTGGAATAAAGAACACTTGATAAAGTGTTTGTTTCTTTTACAAGCAAATGCTTTCTAAAAGTGACCTGTCATTTTAATGTAACTCATAACACTCACAAATTCCTTTTTTCTTTTACTGTTAAACTGATATGTTAGCTTAGTTTGATACTAGTTATTCGGCAGTTCAAGAGCCTAAGTCACTTTCAAGTTAGTGTTTTCTAAATATCTATTACATGGAGGAAGTAGGGGCCCATTCACTAGTTTTCTATTGCCAGGACCTTCCTATACTTAAAAATTCAATTTCTGTAATGGAAATGTGACTCTTGTTCAGAAGCCATTGGCACAGTGTATGTGAAACCAGAAACTGTAAGATTTCCAAGAGATTTCATTCTCTCCTGAAAACAAAGAGGGAAACCTCTGTGCAGAGAACTGGATAGCAGCAGTTTGAGGGAGCATCAGTGGGCAGCTTCCAGTCAAAACATCCAGCTGCCTGTCCAGATCGTAGAGCAATGCAAAATGATTGATCTCATCCTTATGTTAGAGCCATTTCCCAGATGCAGGCAGTTGTAATTTGTCACTTGCGTTGTGTAACTGCTCTTATGTGAGAAATCTCTGGCAATGTGGCATTTTCCTAGAAGTGAGAGACAGGGCAAGTCTGGCTGCCACTACAGGGCTGTGGGGTCACTTTGTTGGGAAGGTGATGGTTGGGCATGAACTCCTGTCTATCCCTCCAGGCACTGCTGGGCCAGGCACCATGTCCTAAAGCTGCCCCCATTACCATGGACACAGGGAGAACCAGAGAGTAGGAAACAAGGAGCAGAGTGCATGAATGGCACAGCTTGAGGAGGCTGTTATGGAACCTACAAATTAGGAAGTGGGCAAGCTATGTGCCAAAGTCTGTGGCATGAGATTTCCAAATGCCACATAAGAATGGAAGTTGTATTTTGCTTTTCAGAATTCGGGACACAGACCTGAAGGTTCTCAGAGCTTCTAAGCTAGCCTTTATAATGACTTTTTGCATATGTTGTGATTTTTGAATAGCAAAATGGGTGCCTGTCATTTGTCAACTACATAATGCCCAGTGGTTGTAACATTTAAATCTTAAAAGAACATCACCATTGTGTGCACTACAAGCTCCTGGATACTATTTGAATTTTTCCTGGATAGTCTGAGGAGACGACGAAATTACCATTTTAGACCTATTTGGAAAAAAAAAAAAAAACAAACCTCAAACTTTTTTGGAAAACAGGACAGTCTTTGGTAGTTAAAATCCTTACAGAGTTTTATATTGGGCAGTTATATTTCTGAACACTGTCGCAGGCCCATTTTGGCACTACACCCTTATAATGGGGGATTTCATTAGCATTTTCTGAAATCTAAATCTAATTAAACAAAATCTACTTCCAGTGAGATTACATTCCTGTCATTTAGTTTCCAGCACCTTTTTCTTCAGCTTCTGTTATTTTCGTTGGTTTTTTTTCTTGTTTGTTTGTTTTCATTCAAAATACCCCAAAATACGTTAAGCCTTTGTAGTTTACTTTTTCAAGTTTTTCACAGCTTAATAGTAGGAGACTGGATTAAATTTTTTAGTGGCCTTTTTAAATTTGATACACTCTATTTTTTTCTTAAAGCCTTGGAGGAAATTTTGAATGTGCAACATGGTTTGGGCTATTTTTTCCTCTTTTGGAAGGATTAGCTAGTTTTTGCATAAGCAAATACTTGTAGTATTTTTTCCATCTTACATGCATGCCAGTGAACAGTTCTTTCCCACACTTTCAATCATCTGAGATCTGCATTACATTAAAATGAGCAGTAACTCACCACATCAATATAAAACCCTCTATTAGGTACAGCCATCAACAGCAAAAATTGCTTCCTACATGGGGGCACTCAGCAAAATCCATCATCAGATGTCTATCAGGTAGAAAAATGGGCATGCTTCTAAAACAGCAAGTGGATCTTACCCAATACATATCCCACTGCTAGGCCTAATACTGGATAAATTACAACAATAAATATATGCTCCAGAAAAGGAATGCTTATCTATATGTCTAACAAAATAGTAACCATTCATACTAGTAGAGTATAACATGAATGTAAAAGTAATTTTGTCACAGATTTACCTTTGTTCTCTTGTGAACTATTGTGTTCATGCATCACTGCTTGTTGCATGAGAGGAGGTATTAGTGGTGATACTAGAATATGTTAGAAATTTAATTAGAAATTTGATTACTAATTAGAAATATTGCTCAGGTCTGGAGACACAGTTGTAAAAGGCACGTCTGTTCAGTATTGTCACCTAGAGACATCTGCATTAGCTGAAAATTTCCCTCTTTGAGGTCGCATTGCAACTGTAGAGCTGCCAAAGAGGGTCTGTGGTGCGCCTAGTGAGCCTTGTCATGGGGAACTCACCCACAGGCTCTCTCAATACTGCAAGCCTAAGCCAATGCAGCGGGTAAATTTCAGCCTTAGAAAGCATCCTTTAGCAAAGATACATGGTTAATGCTATGACAACAGCAGTGCATGTAAAACACCAACATGCAGGTATGGCCAAGAGTTGAGCTCCTCTTTTACCTTCTCAGACTCAGTCCTGCAAAGTTTTTTTGCCTGGCTCACTTCTGTGCCTTTTGCTCTTAGTTGTAGGTATGTGACAACTGTAAATGGATAAAGAGGGGGTTAAAACAGAATGATCACTCATGCACTTCTTGTTAGGACCCAAAACTGTGGTCCATGGGGTCAGCTTCTGTTAAACCCTGAAGTAACCACCAGGTTATCCAACCATCCTAAGTATATGCTTCTTGGGAATATTCGGTTCTTTGTGATGGTTGTAGACTGAAATAAAGCTGTTCTGGCTTACAAGAGCTAGGTTCACCAATATGTGAGTTAAAGGCAAACTGCTCCATACACACTCTTGCTCTTGCTCTAGTGTCTGTCCTTTGCAGCAGCAAACCAGCTAGTCATGATTGCATTGTCGGAGTTCTGCTCTTCAGTGGTAATAACTAAAAGTGAGGCTCTTAGCATGTTTGAAAATTGCTGTGGACTGGATTCTTAGTCAACAGTCAGTTGGAAGGTTAATTGAAGAGAAGGGGAACATACAGGGAATTCAGAACAAGAACATATGAATGGAAGTGAAGAAAAGGAGTGCTACAAATATGCTGTACTTAATTTTTCTACTCTAATTGGCAAGCTGTCACTCAAATCTCCTACACTAGGTTCATTTCTCTCTGATGATTATTAGTGGGGACAAGATAATTCCTTTACAGGCAGAGTCAGAAACCAATAGGATATGTCTAATGTTGGTTGTAGCAGAATTTCTGTCATTGTGATACTTTTCTCTAAAGTATGAGGAATTTTTTAATATTCTGTGCATTATTACCAGTACATGATAACATTAATTAGCACACTAATTGATGCTGTGACTTAAAAAGCTCCTCATCATCCCATTGGTTTTCAGGTTTGATTTCAGAATGGAAGTTACAATTCAGAAAAATCCACTATATTAAAAAGTATTTTGTGTAGCATATGTCTAGAAAAATAAGCCCGCAGAGAAAGATAATTCAGATTTCAGTACATACAAATGGAACAAATATAAATAAACACATTGCCAACCCCTTTATATTTTTATTGTTACCACTGAGTAATTTTCTCCTTTTTTTTTTTCTCCAGGCATGATGACATCAAATGGAAAATCCAGAAATCTGACAGTCAAAAGAGTACTGAAGAGCCAGAGCTGCAGGAATTCTTCCTCTAAACCATGTCATGATGTCTCACTTAGTTTGAAGTACATGAAATATAGCCTTTTGAAACACTAAAATGAGACATACTCCTCACCAGCAAAACAGCAGCTGTTAGGATGCCTTAATTTGTATCAGTTAGACCATATACAAATCTTTTTTATGATATATGTGTATATGTAACTTGTTTGTAAGCTGTGCTGTGTAAAGGCATGGGTGAGCAGAAGTAACAATTTGAAAATTGTTATGACACTTGCAACCTACAAGATGTTTGTTAGGCCACAGAACACGTTTTGTACTTAGTGTCTTGCATGGATATATTGTCATATATCTTTATTTCCCTTTGTCAACAGCATATACTGTCAAAGTTTCATCCAGGACTCTGCCTGCGCAGCTCCTCAGTGAGATCAAGGCA
>VYXF01003812.1:251360-267580 GCA_013397295.1 Polioptila caerulea | reverse complement strand
TCTGTTGTTATTTCTATTTTTTGTAAAAAGGAAATAAAGACGGTGTTAATAGGACACACTGAGTGCAGATACTTCCTATAATTCCTCTTTTGAGCTTTAAGTTTTTTATTGTTCCTTTTGATGTTCATTAGACAGCATCCATTTTCCATATTTCAGTCAATTAGTTATATCAAGAGTTGCTTTAATGTTTAGTAGTCCTTTATCAGCTTTAAAATGTGTAGAAATAAAAAGTGTAAATGCAGTTTTAAGTTACCAATTACTGCTACTTGCCAAACACTTGCAGTGTGCTCAGCTTTGTTGAAGCTACTGCATAATCTGCTGAAACTCTAATCCATGTTCTCTCAAAGCTATCATGATCCCTTTATTCAATGTTCTTTTAAATTTTCAGAGAAAATTAATTAATTCACTTTGTTTCTGGTAAACTATGAGTACATTCTTCAAAGGTGTCCTACAGCACAACATCCTAAAGCAGACTACTAGGCAGTCTTTACTTGTCACATGTATTTATAGCAAATGTGTGTGTGTGTATATTTGCTTTATTTTGATTATGTTGATTTATTTCCATTTGAAGACTGCTACAGCTTGCTGAGAAAGATACAAATTCATGAGGATTTGTTTTGCTGACTTTTCTAATAGAATACAGGGAAGTCAAAGGAAGTTTGCCAAGCAAATTTTTTATTAGTCACAAAGACAGTCATAGAATCATGAAGTGGTTTGAGCTGGACAGGACCTTTATATATCATTGAATTCCAACTTCCCAGTAGTGGGCAGGGACATAAAAATTATGATCTTGTGATAATTAAATTCCTGCAAATGCAGAACTAGTAACTAAAAAAATGTGGGCATGTGAGGGTTTTGATTAAGTACAATGGAGTTGCTTTCTGTGCGGTTTCTCTTGCATTTTCTTTGTGTTTATCTTGACTGTTGGGCTTCATCTATGGTCACTGAGGAGAGAGAAACTTCCTGAATATGATTGATTCTTCCTATTAGATACATCGTATTTGCCAGGAGAACCAGCTAGTCCCTTCCTATTTGCTACAGGGGAGCTGAGATAGTAAAGCTATTGGAATAGTTACTTACTATTTGGATGCCTTTAATTAGGTGTGATAAATGTCTTTCTTTGTGTCAGTCCTCAGAGTAATGTCACATTTGGCCACACAGCTTGCATGGACCAAGATGGCTGAATGCCCCAGGCACCCTCTTTTGCAGGCTTTGGGTAAGCACAGATACTGGATAATACAGGGCCAACTGAGACATCACAAAAACAACCAAACAAAAACAACCAACCAAACAAACAAAACCCCAACACACACACTCACACAAAAAATCCACCCCAAAGCCCACACAGCATTAAAAAAGAAAAGCCTGTACTTGCAGAAATGAAATTCTGAAATTCTTTCCACAGTTCTTATCTGCCACTTGGCAGCACTCTGATTTTTTAGCTGAAGTGATAAACCTAGCACTCTAGCTGACCTGTTTAAAGAAACAACCAAACCTCCAAAAATATCTGAGCCAGGAACAGCAATACCTCTAACTGGGCCTCCTGTCATCTGTGTGCATATGAAAAATCTGAAAGCAAAATGAGAAGAGACACATGTTCTGCAATTGCCAGAGTGTTGAGAGAGAGCTAAAAAGGAAAGATTCTGTGTCTGGTAGAGGGGCTTAAAACAAACTGGTAATTTGCTTTTTTGAGAATATGAAGGGAGTTGACTGTGTTCATGTGAATGGCAGAAGCAGCAATCCTGCTGAGTGATCTTGGCTGACTGGAGTTGTGTAAAGTCTGCCATAGTCTGTAGTACCTAAATGAAGCAGGGGATAAAACTGAATTTCAGTGAAAGGATTTCAAGCAGACCAAGATGTAAATATTGTCAAATCCTGGATGTAAGAAACTGCCTGCTCTAGAGACTGAGGATTTAAAAGTTATCTGCTCTCTGCGGTGTGGCAATTCCCAAAGTATATTCTTATGCAGCATGTGGAGAATCAAATTATGCAAGTATCCTAGGACAATGCAGATTAGTACAAGATAATACGATGCCAGGAGATGTTTGGGGCCTGTGGTTAAAGATATCTATGGCTCCTGAGCACATTGCAACAGAAAGTTATTTTGGGGATAAGCTAGTGCAGAAGAGAGGCCAGCTTGACGTAAGCATGAGAGGCTTGTGTCTGAAAGCTTAAGGTGAACTCAGGTTGTATAAACTGCTGATTTTATTGTTCCTAATTTGTAGAGTCTTTCCTACCCAAGGCCCCAAAGCGTACACATGATACACTCTGATGTCATGCCAATTAGAGAAATGCTGATTCTGTGATCTTCAGCTGGCTGATGCCTGTGTGCTTTGTGTATTTGTATCGTTAGTAGCTATAAAATCCAGGTGCCATTACTCCTCCTGTTTATAATCCTCCAAGCATATCCCTTCTGGCATGAGTCTGAGTCAGACATCTGTCAGCAAAGCATAACCATTTCCCAGAGGTAGAAGAGATGATCAGGGAATTTCCACCAAATATCTTCAGAAAATATTTCTTACCCAAAGCTTTTAGCCAGAACATAAACCCATTATGATTACAACTCTTGCATAAAAGATCCTCCTACATCCACTCAGAAATTTTTAATCAAAGAAGTCAGTGATTTGCTAATTAACCAATGTCTGTCCTAGTAAAACTGTACCTGTGGACACCACAGATACAAAGAATAACTTTTCATGACCTGTCACCCAGAAGATGTCAGAATAAGGGTCTTGGTCTTTGTCCTGCAGTTTGGTACCAAAGGTGATAAACAGGGTGCCAGACAGCAGTAATGAATTCCCAATTTCAAGTAATCTCTGACCACTTTGTTTAAAAATGAAAATCATTTGCTAAGAGCCTTGTGGTTTTTTCATGGTTGACTAATTTATTTGGTTGTGGTATTTGAGACAAGCAGCATATGGATACACATGCAGCATCAAAACTGCAAGAATGGTGCTTTAATTTCATCAGCAGAATGGTGGGCTGTGCTTTGTCCCACATTAGTATAGCAGCATTTTCATAATATTCCATTTATTTACCTTTCACTGTCCGAGTTAGAGATCAAATTGGTTTGGTAAGGTATTAATAAATAAAACAACTATAGTCAGCATAGGTGTATGAAGTGGAAGGAAGAGACTAGTTAGACAGTTTAGATTTAATATTCATTTCACTGTAGCTGTCATTCAGAAACCTTTTTGTAACATCAAGCTGGCATAAGATCAATGGCATAACAAAATATGAATGACAGCATAACAGTAAAAAAAATACTCCAATATCCACGTACTTATAACAAGATGGTAACTGTCTCAGAACTATGCTCTCTGAGAACTGATTTGTTGCATGTTTCATCACCTACCATCAGAAGACAACCAAGACACAACACCAACACAGAATATGATCATGCAACACAGTCAAAACTAACGTTAAAATGTCAGCACATCATATGCCAGGTATGAATTAATGGATTAGTGAATGGATCTCAAGGTGAGACAACTTTGCATGTAGACTAAGATTCACCTCCTCATACACTTGAAATATTTCTTAGCCTTTTAAAAACCTACTTTTTGAAAAATAAACTGAAATATTTGTTTAAAATGTAGTCCCTACATTTGTAGCATCAAACTGCAAGGCTTGATTGTCATGAAATGGTTTTTCAATGACATACTAGGAATAATTTCTCAAAATATATTTAATTTCCTATCATAAGTTCCAAAGTGTCTTTTCAACTATACATCAGCTGTGCCAAAGTATGGGCTATTACTTAGTCAGCTTTTATATAACTTTTTTTCTCTGCATTTTGAGGTTGGAAGTAAGCAAACAGATATGGAGGAGAAGTAAAGCACATGCCCTGCAACCAAAATATGTTTCAGACACAGAACTACAGTGAGCACTGTATGTCCAAGAATAAAAGCCCAGGCAGGGGATGACCTGCAGTTCATCCTCTGCCTCTGTAGAATATCACTGCCCTATTACCTTCTTGCATACACCAGACATACTATTCACTATTTGTACCCATTTTTTCTTCATTATAGTGGCCACTCAACATATAACTTTGATCCAAGTATCAGAGACTTCGGACAGGAAAAATCAGATAGGTTTCTTAACATGCCACACAACCTCTTCCAAGTGAAGAAGGGTGCTACATACACTGCACCAACCACCCATACTCTTTGCACACTTTTAGTAATGCATCATCGCTTTTCCAGATACTCCAGATTTTGTAGTGTGGACGGCTTTTTTCTAACATATATGGTCAGTTGTAAATAATAGCTCTAGCCATCTGTTTCCTGGAGAACATTTCTTTGACAGCTGCAGAGTCACTTCCTTTCCCACTCTAACAGTTAGGTGTTTTGCCAGTGTGCTTACTGGCAAGCAGTGTACAGGAAGAAGGAAAATAATTATTTGGGGTATATTTGGGAAACTGATAAGAAATCCTGGTGCTGTTAGAACACAGAGCTAGCTTTTTGTCTTTGATAAAAGATAAGAAGGTAATACTGCTCCAAGAAAAGAAAATCAAGTAGGTCTGGAAGTGAAGGGAAAAGGCCTGAAAGGAGTTTGCCCTCTTTCCTGTTCAGACATGCACACAGACTTTTGTTTAGATAGGATATGGAAAAACTGAAGCTTAGGGATAAATTCAGGGGCTTTGCAGTTCAAAAAGCTATGGCCTGACCCTATACCTATGTGTTTGCATATGCATGCAAATGTTAAGACAACTGTCTTCCAGTACACAGCTAAAAAGGAGGATGAAAATAAAGCCCCTCCTTGCTGGTCTGCACATTGTCTGCTAGGGGCAGAAAAAGAAGCAGTAAATATAGAACTGTAGCAAAGAATATGGGGGTCATTTGTTAGCAAAACTTTCCACAAGTAATGGTAGCACTGGAAACAATAGCACTGGAAGATGAGACAGAGTCATAATTAGAGGATTTTAAGAACAGGTGGGAGAAGCAACTGTCAGAAATGACATACCAGCAACAACCATCAGAAATGCCATGAGGCAGGCAGCTGGACTTGGATGACCTGCTGAGATCCCTTTCAGGCAGTTCTCCTTTAATAGGTCTGTGATTCTACTGTAAGTAACAGAATCAACTTAAAAGGGAAAACTGTGAGGTCTTCATACCTTGTGATTTTTATAGCATTGTCAAGACAACCAACAATTCTGCCACTGGTCCATGATACGACATTTATTTTCTGTGAGCACTGGTCAAATTAGATTCACCTACAGGTTTGCTAAGGAATCAAATAAATGACTTAACTTTAAGCTTTCTTGAAAATGTCTACCCAAATGTGACAGCTTCGAAAATATTCTTCTGATCTTTAAAGATAAAATCCTTTTGTTCAGTGCAATGCCCACTTTTCACTGGACACCAGAAGCTATAAGCGAAGGTTTGCTTGCAGGATTCTCAGGTTTCATTGTACAAGCAGTAGTGGCACAGGAGAAAATAGGGCCAATGTGTCCAAGAAGGCCAGTGGAATCCTGGGCTGCATTCAGAGCATTGCCAGCAGGTCAGAGGAGGAAATCCTCCCCTCTATTTTGCCCTGGTGAGACTTCACTTGGAGTGCTGTGTCCAGTTCTGGGACCAGCACAAGAGAGACAAAGAGCTCCTGGAGTGGATTCAGTGGAGGGCTACGGAAGAGAACTGAAGCCCCTCTCAAATGAGGAAAGGCTGAGGGAGTTCAGCTAGGAGAAGACACAACGGAGAGGGGTTCTTATCAGTGTCTACAAGCATCTGAAGGGAGGATGTCTAGGCTGTCTAGGATGGACAAGGCTCTGCTCAGCAGTGCCCAGCAATAGGACAAGGGACACTGGGCAGGAACTGGAGCACAAGAAGTTCCACCTGAACAGTGTGGAAAGCTTTACTGTGAGGATGACTGAGCACCGGAACAGGCTGCTCAGAGAGATTGCGGAGTCTCCTCTGTGGAGAAATTCAAAACATGTCTGAACTCAATCCTGAGTAATGCACTCTAGGAAGCCCTGCTTGAGCAGGGAGCTTGGACTAGCTGACCTTTAATGATTCCTTCCACTCCACTCCTAAACATTCTCTGATTCTGTGGTGGCTTACAAAGGTAATTGGACAGTCCAGCTTTAATTAAAGGGAAGAATCTTGAGCAGCAACTAAAGGTACACGTTTTGGTGAAGGGAAGTGTCCACTGCCCAAGTGAGTTAGAGAGCAAGTGTGGACTGAGAGAATGAAGATCCTGGGACTGATCCTGTCCTACACGTGCTATTTTAAGTTCCCTTTGCTGTTGTTCAAACATGGATTCTGTCGTTCTCTTGCTGGACATATGTATAAAAAGCATCTTAGGTATGCCAAAAAAAAAAAAAAAAGGTCCTTCTAGCAGCACAGGATATCATTCCAGGATATTTCCATTCTCTGGCATTAGAAGGGCACATTGGTGAAGGGCTCTTTAAAGCCACAGTTGCTATGGATAATGGCATGTTCTGGGAAGAAAAGAGGACAGAAGAGTGGCATCATCAGCATTAGCTGCTTCATAAAGTGCTCAGGCCCCTCACTGAGCAATAGCCGCTATGATCTGCACTGCCCTAACATCTGCGAAGTGGCAGGAGTGCTGGTGCCCGACAAGCTGTCTGCTTTGCTAGCAACGGGAGCAAGGCCTGTGCGGAAAAGAGCTGCGCCATAAAGCGCCTCTGTAAAACAGGCTGTTGGCCTGGTTTTTCCTGTTTTTTTCCAGAGGGAATTGTTTGTAGTATGCCACCGGGTGAATTTTCCATAGGTACTACTAGCTCTCTTGGGTACCTCATTCTGCAGTGCACTCACATGCTGCAGTGCTCACCGTTTCCTGCTGGTGTCAGGGGATGATTCACTGATGTTGCTCAAGAAGAACTCACTTGGCAATACACAATAGGATGCTGATTAGATCTGTGTTTTTCCAGTCCTCTATTTACCAAGTAAAAAAGTAAATAAATCAGCCAATTCTTTTATTTCCTGGAGCATGACATCTGACAGTTCACCTAGAGGAGACAATAAACTTCCTCTTACCATGAAGATTTAAAACCCAAAGACATGTCTGAGGCAGCTGCATTTGTGTGAACTACTTTCTGAGACACTTGATAATGAGAAAATCCTTTGTGTATCCCTTACAAATGATGTTACAGATCACAATTGTCCTTGGATTTCCTAAAATCTTAACAGAAGAAAGAAATATCCTCAAAATCTACAGCCTTTAATTTTTTGATCCATTGGGAATGCATTTGCAAGAAATAATTTTACATTCGTTGCTTTTAAAATAGTACAAACAGCTCTGTAGGCAAAGTGCTGACTGGTCTCACCTAAAAGTCACTTGAATATCTCAGAGTCCTTAATGTGTTTGCCTGATATGTTCCTGGACATACTCTCCTAAGTGGTTTTCCTAAAGCTGTTTTGCTTCTGCAGTAAGGAGTCGAAAACAGTCAAACATATTCATGAGCAACTCTAATTCTGTGGTAGAAAATTGCCATCCAGTGACATCCAGTGTCAGCACTGAGGATAATTTTTGCCAATTTTTGGTAGGTTAGCAATATGTCTTCAGAAACCTTATGGTACTGAAGGTAAGTGCTTTAAAGCTTATTTCAAAGCATTAAAAGAAATTAAGAGCAAAGATTATTGCAAAGAAATCCCATTGTAGACATTCACATTGAAAGTCTTTGCTGTCTTCATATGAACAGGCTAAATATATGCTAAAACAGACCACAGTAAAAGAAACAGGGAGAAAATCCTTTTTATGTTGTAGCAATTAAAAACCCTAGGCATTCTCCTAGTTTGCTTTTTATTATACTTTTAAAACAAATATTAAATAGGCACATATTTCATTAGGCGGTGTTAAATGGATAAAATATTCATCTGGACATCTAATGCATATGTATGTTTCGATTTAATTTGAGATTGTGTTTGTGGAAGTCCTCTAATGGAAAAGTAAATTAGAAAAGAACTTGCTCTTTCAGAATTTCCAGTTTCGTTGGGTAAAGAAATTTGCCACATGACAAATAGGCATCTACAGGGAGCAGTTTCAATGCCTATTTCAGCCTTTCTCCTAAAAGACAGGAGAGACTTGCAGTTCCACATGAAATTTTCAGACCAGATTCTGTGTGTTTAATATGTCTATCATCTGTTCTGATCAGCCTTTAAAACAAAGACTGGACCATATCCAGCAGAGACTAAGGAAAAGAGAGTTTGGTGTTGATTAAAACTAAAGCAGCTAAGCCACGTGGAGATTTCCATTGCTGTCTCTTAGACAAATTCTTGGCAGTCAAGAGGCCCCCTCATGCTTCTCCTGTAACTGCACCTTGTGAAGGAGTTGGAAGCCACCAGCCTTAGAGCTATAAAGTCAGGTAGGGGAAGAGAATGAATTTGTTCTGAGAGTAAACAGAGTACTGAATCCCAGAAACAGGGGAAATCAATTTCTACAGAGATTGATTTTTCATTTCTACCCTTGTCCTCTAAGTATGTGGATGGATGTGGATAGATATGCACTCTTTTATATGTACATTTATATGTAAATGTATAGATACACATCAGAAGAATTTAAGATGTCACACAGGTATAACACGAAATATAACTTGGCAGCTACTGTTAAACTAACAGATTTTCTCTACTATTTTATGTTCTCCATCTAGATTTATGGAGCAGAACATATGTCAGTCAAACACTGCTTATTCAGAATAACACTGACTTCAAAGCACTGAAAGTATGTTGTGCAAGGCAATAGAGAGCTATTTATGAAATATTCCACAAAGAACTCCCTTTAGGAGCCGCAATTCTCCTAATGATATATTTAGAACTTGATTCAACATGTCTTGGAAAGATTTTACACAAAAACTTCTTAGAAGACAAGTTGAAACCATTTGTATTAGAATTCTATTTGAAACTCAGTAACTGCAGTAGGATGATTGTCCAATTAGTGACTATCCTCAGAGTATTATTTTCTGTATTCCAGATGCTTTTTTTATGCAACACTGAGTGCAGCATGCTTCAGGTTTTAAAGCGTAAGTCGCAAACATTTTCTTTAGCTTCAGGCACTACAGTATTACAGGAACAATTTTAGCAAACTGTTGACAAAATGCAGGGACTAAGCTGCTAAAATCTAAGGTATGTGGGTAAGAATGCAGATACTGCTTGCATGCAATCGTTTGGATTTTGAGTGGCAAATGAACAGTGTCCTGTGTAGACCACGAGTGACAGAAACACTTCCTGGGGATGCCGGCTGCCCGGTGGCCTCAGTGATCACCAGAGGGAGACAGAGCGTGTAACATTTCAAGATAGTGCTGAAAGTGGCAAGCAATGCTCAAGGTAAAGGTAGCATGAGATCATTCAAGTTTCCAAAACAGTGACAGATATGGATAATAATGAGACTTCACTGCTCTGCTCTGTTTTCTTTTGGGTGGACATGCATACAGGAGGCAGATGACTAACTTCATACCAGCACAGGATAAAATATTTCTGAATATAGACAGACTCACTAGTAATGAGTTTATTTTATTCTAAGTTAATGAAATACGTATGTAAGCACAAATAGTTTGATGAAATCAGCACAGAAGCATGTGCATATGTACAAGGTGCTGCCTTGTTGAGAGAAAGAGAAAGGGGTGTTTGAAACCCCATCTTCACACCAGAGGGAACTTGTTTTTAAAAAGGACCCATATATGATGATATTTAATTATTTCAAAACTTCTTAATATGATGTAAATTTTGGCGGTGAGAATACTCAGAAACACATTCTTTTTTATAGCCACAGTTCTTGTAATTAACCTGTGTTACAACAAGGTTGAAAAGACAGCAGTGATGATCTCTGCCTAACACCTGCAGAGCAGTGAGATCATCCTGTGGATGATGAACTCAAGCCTTTACTGTTTCATCAGCCAAAATAATGATTTAGAAGTCTACAGTGGCTGTAGCAATGACTGTTGGAAAAAAAATCTAGCAGCCAAAAATCATGGTACTGCTCCAGGCAATAGACCAGCAGGTCTCGGAGGCCTCATAATTACCTGGATGAGATGGCTTCTCACAGGTCCCATAGCTAATCAACATCCTCTGCTCTCAAGAACTTGCATTTGCTAACTGCCTATGCAGCTAAATTACTTCGTTCTGCTTTCTATCTTATTTTATTGATAGGAAAGGAAAAACTGGCAACTTAATGATTTGCAAGTAGTTGGACTGTCAGACAGTTTTTCCCTGAAAGCCCATTCAGTGTCATTTCCCTGACATGTGTTGGAGCAAAACCATTCTGTAATGGTCAGGATAATGTGGACTCTCAAGTATTCTGTATTTCAAAACACACACAGAAAATCTATCATTTCTTCTGTGTACCACCCATGATTGTAGGAGGAATGGATTGCTTACACAGCAGTCATTTTAAGTTACCAGGTACAAACAGCTTTTATCTGTTCAAACACAGAAAAGTTATTTAAAGTATAGGGAAGAAGAAGGAAAGACACTGAAGCTTCCAAAGCACAGCAAGGTAAAAAATATATTTTTTAAATCAGATAGCTCTTCTTTTCTTTTTCTGTTCAAAATAGCACCTTCATATATGGCTGTGGCCTAGGCTCATTTTGGCTGTTGCAACAGTTTTAAATTTAGTGTGGAAAAAGTGTCCCACATGCCAGTTGTATGAACCATTTCTTTTGTAGCACTGAAATAATGCCATTTCTTGATGGCCATTTCTTTCAGTCAGGCCAATAGGACTACCTGGTTGTTAATTGTTTGGGTTTGGCTTTACTGAAAGTTTTTCACATTAAAAAATAAGCTGAAATGGACAAGCAGACACATACTCTTCTCTTGTTCTACTTCCTCTCAGATATGTCAAGTTTGTGCTGGTTCTCACAAGCAGAATAAATTCTATATAGTAGCTAGAGAAAATAAGACATATATATTTCTACAGGTAGGACAGGGTGTAACCTGAGTGTTACCTGAACTGGAATTTACTCTGCTAGTGCATGGTTTGCTTCAGGAAATCTCTCTGTTAGTGCAAACAGAAACTTAAAACAGGAGAAAGACTTCCAAGAAAGCAGAGCCTAGAATCATCTATTTTAGCATCCATTTTAAGATAACTTTAGAAAATATATACTACTATTGTTTTTATTTCATCATGTCCTTTCCTCCTTTATTTAGTCATTTACACAGTATCCATCATGATAAAATTTAAACATCTGTATTATGTCACATGAGCCAAATATTCCTTCTAATGAAGTTCCTTGGGAATATTGTCATTAATTTCCAGCTACACTGGGAATTTTTCCCAGTGTTTAAAATTAAGTAATGACTTTCATCTCCAGAGATCTTCAGAGTTTCTCACATGCTGTGGACCTGCCCCCAGTTATACTTAATTCTTCAAAGAATTTGCCTTCAGTGATGTGATTTAGGTTTTAGTTCAGCACATGCAGTGTTGGGCGTGTATATTTAGTGTTTTTATATCAAAAGCAAACTTCTGTTTTGTGAGTGCTTGAGTCTGTACACCCACAAAGGCAGGTTGTGTGTTTTAAAGAGCCATTGTTTCGTTTACTGGCAGAGTGTAACACGGTAGAGGCTGACAGGAGGCAACGGAAATATTAACTATTTTGGCACAAGAGTCAGGAAGACAGCTGAGATCCAAGAAAGCAATTTGATGCTTTTTCCCCATCTGCAAAAGGATTTTTCTCAGCTGGTTGGTACAGGCAGCTACAGACCATGAGTGAGCTCATGCCTGTGTCTGTCTCATAGAGCTTCCTGTTGCAATTGCTGGAAAGCCCATTTTCTCTCTCTGCAGTTTCAGGCAACTTTGCTAAGGAAGGACCATGACACCATGAAAGTGTCACCATACAAGACCTTCCTGTGAGAGACAGTCTTCCAAAAACTAGTTGCATTCCTTTTATTTGGTTATTTGACCTCAAAAATAAGTTCCAATTCAATTGTAATAGGAAACTACTAATAACCTTTCTTCAATATCCACAATTTTTGTTGGAACTTAAACGTCACATGACACTAATAGCTGCTCAAATTGTACTTTACTTTCGTCTGTGTTGTTTCTCCACTCTTCTTCTGGAGAGAAGGAAGGGTTAAGTCCACATCCTCACAGAGGAGCAATAGTTCTGCCCAAAAGACGAGTCACAACCAAACTATTTAATTGTAAACGTCTCACTGAAGAATTGGTACACGAATGAGACATGACTTCATCCTTTAACCTACATGCTTCACTGGTCTAGGGAACCCTGGTGGGTTTGGCCCATTTTAGTCATAGTTGTCATGGGAGACCCTTAATGACTTAGTAAAGTAGCTTTAAAAATCTCCATCCAGATTCCAGCATATGGTATATTTATTGGCAAATGTTAAACCCCCTAGGAACAAGTTCTGTAGTAACAAATGATGAATTATGTGGCTTCATAAGCACTCATGTCATCAAATGCACCACTGACCTTTTTACATTTTCTGGGGGATTTTCTGCTGTGCGCAGTTTCTCTGGTTTGGAAGTGAAGCAGTTTAACACCATGTCCTGAAGGAAACAGGTAATCAATAATTTCAGTTTTGGTTACTGCAAAAGGTAAATGAGGCCTGTGTATTTGTTGGGCAGGGTTTAACAAAGCTTAAGCAGGGCCAAACAGAGGAACTGAATACTCATAGTACAAGGACACAAAGTAGACTTCCTTTACAGGAGAAAAGAAGTTAAGAGTAGGCCAAAAAGCTAGTGATAAAACACACAGCTAGTGATAAAACAGTGTCAGAATTTAAAAAATAAAAGAGAGATTATTTCAAGCATGTTTTCTGAGGGCAAGAAGCTAAACTAGGAAAATACTTCACTCCGCTGAACAAGTTTGTTTTGAAATTTAACAGGAGATGGCGACTATGTAGCCTGCAGTTAGGAACCAGCAACCAAGAGGATGAACTCCCATTGCATTTAATCTGAGAGGTTATCTGAATATGTTGCCTGGATCCTGTGATTATAATTTTGGTCTTGGGAGGTGGAAACTGTACTGAGAACTGTACTGAGACCAGAGAAGGCCTGCCTGAAATTACTAGATTGAGAAAGGGAGCTGAAGATTAGGATGCAGTCATGTCTGGCCGTTCCCATAATTTGACACTAATCTGTCCACAAAAACAGTGTTTGAACCACCATTTCAGCAAAGTAAGATTGCTGCTGAAACCAGAGCACCTTTCCCAGCAGAATGGTTTTCCAAAACTGACATTTTAGGATCTGCTAGGAAGAAGCAGCTATTACCATAAGCATGTAACACATACAGGTCTATGAATGTAGCACACAGTCAGTGCTGCACACAGGTACCCACTGGCTGCAGTACAGACAGAGCTTTGATAATGAAAGCTTTCTTTCTCATGTTGGCCATAGACCATGTTAAATTCAAAACTAAACTCTTCATTGAGCCAGCTGATGAATTTGAGTTCTTCTGTTCTTGATTTAATCATTATTACACTCTGCTTTACCCAGCAAGAGCTGGTATCAGGTAAGGCAGCCCCCATGGGAAAAATTGAACCTGTATTTGGCAAAGTGCATCAGCTGCCAAGAGAAACAAAGGAATCCATAGCTGCAAGTTGGTTTTTGTCCTGGCTTCTCCCTGTTGCTCTGCCTGACAGCTGAGATGAACCAACAGAACACTGTGTTGCAATGCATGCACCCAGCTGTAGACAGACAGGTGGTTGTTGGAAACACAGTTTTATCCCTGTGGCTGAATCTGCAGAAGGCATGTAAGTAAACATATAGTTAAGTTATCTTGACTGTAAGTCACTAGTGTAGTAGATATCAGCACAGTTCTGTGGAATGATTTACCATGTGTTGCACTACATACCACTAAAATCCATGCTAGGAATTGTTCAGTGAGTAGTCAGAGGAAAAGAGTGAGTTGCTGGACCACCACTGATTCTTTCTTTTAATGTAAATCCTGTGGGACTTTTCTCTGTGACTTGTCTGGGCCGCACCATGCTTCACTGTGGAAGCTGAACAGTTTGCAAGTGGAGATGAGGGAGAAGTGCAACCTTCTCCATTTTTGTGAAGATTGACCATAACCACAGAAAGCTGTCCAGAAAGCCTTGCAGTTTTTCAGCTCCTCTTCTATCTTACACCTCAGGACGCCCTTACAGATCTGCAGGGAATGTTCACCAGAGATTGTTAACCACTCCTCTTATCCCTGTTGCTCACCCTCAGGCACCAAGGTAAGTAGCACAGAAACAATCCTTGAGGTACCACTAACCCGAGAGGTACAAGGCAAACAAAGTAGACCAGCACAGGCACACTGGAAAACACAGTAATTTAAGCAGACTGAATCGCTTGGGTCTCGGTTTGCCAAGAGAATTTTTGGGCCATGAGAACATTTATACACGCTGGGCCTGGGCTGCCTTCTCCATCCCATCGTGACTTCCAGCCCTAATTGATTGGAACTGCCAAGCCTGGCTGCCAAGCAGAATATTTTTACAATCCTGGTTCTATTTATGCACTGACAAACACAAAACTCGGTGTCAGGAAAGAAACTGTGAAACAGAACTGCAGAAAAAGAAAGGAATTGGCAGAGAGGACTGAAATGATGAACAGGGCACCGAGGGGTGGTGCCACATGTTAGTACTGTGCCTGGTGCGAGGGAGTGCTGAGAGCACTTCTAGAAACATGCCTATACAGGTCTCTGAAACACCCTTTGGCAAGATGTTTTATTTTGAAATGTGCACTGGCCTCTGCTGGAGATGAACTGGCTTCTCTGCTTTCAATCTGGTTCAGAGACAAATGACACCCAAATTTATCACCTTTATCAGAACACTTTAAAGTATGGAACAAAATCTATAACAAAATGAAAAACATTAAGGGTCTCAATAGAAGTAAAATGTTTTTATCGTCTATGACAGAAAAGGAAATGTGGTTTGGAAAAAACCTTCTTCTTTTTCAGGCAAGCAAGACAGCCTTTTTAGCCATGGAGGGAAGGGTGGTGTCCTGGTTTGATTTCTTCTGCTAGCCAGAAGAATTGGTGCATGTCCACTGGTTATAGAGGAATCAGCTTAGAGGACCACAATTTTCTTAAGGTTGTTTTTTACACCAGTACCTGACAACTCATGTATTTAATTACAGCTGGCCCAATCTAAAACATCTTTTCTTTTTCATTGCAACCTAAAGAAGACACAAGGATAGTTACAACTTCTCAATAGCTTCTCAGGTCTGTTTCTGCTTAGGCAATGACCACAAGCCTTCACAAGCTTGTTTGTCATACTTTTAGTCAGATAGGGCTATCTCTTTGGTTACACTTTTATGAATGCTTTATCAGGCTTAAACAGCACACTTGGTAAAATTCAGAGAACATCTCGAGTAGCCCCAAGGAGATAGAGAGGTGAGGGTGTTGTGTAATGTGATGGGGTTTTTTTAATCTGAGTTTCGATTCTCTCTGCTTTTTCTCTTTTACTATTTGGTATGATGAACTTTCAATTCCTGTCAGCCTCTGAGCTTCCTACAGCACTGACTGTCTGCAGCTGCTGGTCAAAGAGTAAAAGAGAGAAGTGGGTGCATTTCCAATATTTGGTAAGACCTTATCTGAACCCTTTCTGTTGGTTTCCTGACTATAGCCATGAGCAATGAGATGCCCACGCAGAGACTGGAAGAAGATAAATTTATCAAAGGACAGTAACAAAGCAAGGAGGTTTAATAAGAAGCTGTGTTACTCCTTGAGCAAATACAGCTGCCATCATCACAACACTGAAGGCAGACTGGTACAGAATTGGTTTCGTGTAGTAGGATCAGCGTCCCTTCTCATGCATTAAGTAGGTGACCTGGATGTGATCCACCAGGAGTGTTTTATAAGCAGAACTGCCATATAGTCATTTGTCACTGCAGGACTGGGAAGATGACTGCTGAGTTCTGCCCTTCTGTCTGCCTCCAGTTATGAAAATTGATTGTGTATTGATTGTATGGTATATTGACTTACTGCTAACATCATAAATAAGGACTGTAAAACTGCATACTTTTTCATAGCTAAAGTAAGGGACTGCCTACACGTGAGGAGTGCCCTACCATGTTTTCACGTCCAGACTTTTATAGCAGCAGCTACGAAGGGCAGAGGAAATGCCCAGCCATCTTACATGACAGAGCATCAAAGTGAGGCACGGCCAGGTAGGCAGCCGCGAGCGCAGGAGGTGAAAACATCCTGCGGGGTGACCTCACCGCCTTTCTTCCCACTGGAAAGAAGAGGTGCCGAACCTTCCTTCGGGCATCCCCCGGAGAAGGAAGGCGAGACGCGAGGCTGCAGCCTCTGTCCTGGAGCGGGGAGG
>VYXF01003812.1:167315-249940 GCA_013397295.1 Polioptila caerulea | reverse complement strand
TGTGCATTTCTGGAGAAATTTTTTTCTATTGGAAAATGTACAAGAAATGTCAACATTAGTGCACAACTGATTTTGATGGAGTCCATCTTTTTAAGTATAAGGGAAATATCTGTATATTTTAAAAATATTTTTTGTGTGAATAGTTTTGTCATGTTTCACTTTTGGAGATTAGAAAGGTTTGGTTTCTTTGCCAAACACAGGGAAGACAGAGAGAATTATGCTGACTTTACACTAGTGATTCAAATGGAATCCTCAAATTGTCAGAATTGTTGTTTTGTCAGCACAATTTGCTTTGGATAAACAGGGAGAAGCCAGCTGGAAGAGGACTGCTAAGGAGGTAAAAATGAGGAAAAATACAGCTCAAGAATTCGAGATCAAACTACCTATCTTCTCTAGAGCTGTACAGAAAATCCATCTCTGGGAAAGCATGAGAAAATATCACCACATTGACCTTGCTCGTGACCAGCTGGGACATCAGTCTGCTGCACACCACAGCGCAGCATGGATGTACCAATGTGCCCCTCCAACATAACCCAGAGACTGGGATCTAAAACTGGGATTGTGGCTTCTTGCAGCTCAGGAACCTTTGCAGGTCTCTTGTTTTTGCAGGGTCTGCTGCCTACTGTCAGCTCCTTCTGTAAGCATCATTGTCCACCTTCCTCTCCTTAGGCAGAGGGTGTCTGAGCAGTCATGGAGACAGAGCAGACAGGAGGAGGGAATGGACTACTTTTGGAAGAGCCATGCAAGCACACTGTGAAGATGGAGAGTGAAAGATTTTCTCTCTGTCTGGAAAGACAAGAAGGGAAAGTAAGGAAAAGCCGGAAACCTAGACCATTTACTTGTACCCTTTTTACTTTGCAATCTTCGTGTGACATCATGTCACCCATTTGTCAGCCTGGAGCCATGGAGCCATTTGATGTGCCCACATGCCAGTGGATAGCAAAAAAGCACAAGGAGGCTGGGACTAGGCTAGCAATTATCACCCAGTGATGCTGAACACTGATCAAGTTTCTAGTGATCTTCATGCTCAAACTTTCACAGAAACCAGTCAATGTTTCTCATGCTTCTCTTAACTGGCTAAAGAAGCCAAGCACAGGTGCTGTGAGTTTTCTGATAAAAGTTCAGTGGCAGAGATCTGTGAATCTGACAGCCCTGAAACACCACACCAGCTATGTTCCTCCTCCCTGCTCTCTGCTCAGCACTGTACCAGGGTGTCTCTTTCCCATGGGCTGAACACCAGAGATGCTGTGGCTCTCTAACAGTGCATATCTACCTGGAAAGAGCTAAACTTTCTTTGATATTTTATGCATCATCCATATAATCATGCTTTAGAGTTTTTACTTTTCAGTGGGTCCTGGTTTTACAATAAGCCCCGTGTGGGGGCAAAAAGGTTGAAATAATAAATAGGCATGAATAGGGTGCTTGAATAATGATCTGAGATCTGGTCTTTCACAGTATTGAGGGAAGCCATCCTTTTCTGGCTTGCATTATGCTGCTGAGATGCTGCTGCTAACCTGATACTGTTTTTTGTCCATCTTGACTAAAAAGGTAGTATTTGATTTGGAAATAGTACATTTTTTATTTTAAATGGAATAGAAAAAAATTGATTTTAAGCCCTAATTGCATACATGTCAAATAACATGTCACATTTAAAGGCTGTTGTGGGAGCCAACTGGTGTAATTGTATATGGACAGTGTTATCTAATTTACCCTGCTTTGTATGATTTACTGGTATGTTTTGCTGTGGGTTGCATTATTTAGTTGTTTGATAATCTCTTTTCTTTCTGTTGTGATTTATGACATGGCATTTCTGCTTCTTTTATACCAGTGTGTTATTTTGTCAATCAAAATCTCTTTGTGCAACGGCAATATACAAAAAAGATAGTGGAGAACAGCCAATATAGTGTATCTAATGTTTACTTTAAACAGATTATTTATGGCAAAATATATCAGAGGAACCAATTTGCAAAGCAATGGTTGGTTATATGTAAAGAACAAATGCTGCAATCAGCACTCTATGGGTTTGCTTGTGTATGTTTTGTGGACCTGTACAGTTGTCTAAATGATTAATGGGCACAAAATGAAAACTCTTTTTTTCCCTTTTGAGCCTTTGTACTCTTCCCTTCTTTTTCCTGATGGTGGAGTCATATCCTCTGTCTTTGCTGCATCACATCTCCTCATCTTTCTACCCTTTTCTGGGACAGAAGGAGTACATTCAGGGCCTGGCTTTTGCCTTTCCCTGCTGGAGGCTGGGGAGGCACAGAGGTTTGGTGACTGTGTGTCCCTGAGGTACAGATGATGAGCAAAAAGAGGATGGAATGCATCCTCAAGGTTCGAGGCAGTGTGCTCAAGAGACTGGGTAAGCAAGCCAAAGGCAAGATGCAGAATACAGTAACTGTGATCCTTAATATCTACTAGTGGGATGAGAATGCTAGTCCTCCGTTTGACTGCTTTCTACACAATTATCAAACTTTGCAGTCCATAATACGTAATTTTACAAGTTGTCCACCGATCGCTTACTGAGTTCTTTATTTATGGGAAGGAAATGCAAGAGTTTAGTGAAATTAAATAAATGTACTTTAGACTTTTGAAACACATGGTTTCCTAGGAACCCTCCACAAAATATGCCAGTGCAGTGACAGCAATACTAATACTATCATACAAAATAGAAAGAGCAATCTGTAAGTAAATGCTTAAAAGAAATTTTCAATTATAGTCTTTTCTGTTTTATTAGAACCAATTCTACTAAGACAGGCACTCATTGAGAAAATCAACTTGAGTACTAAGCAGTTGAATGATGATGCATAGTACATGCAAGCAGCCTTCTTAGACAGCTGCAGAGGGCATAAAGTGTTACATTTGTGCTGCTCAACGTTGTACCTGTATGAATTCACCACACTGTTCCCAGCAAAAGCAAAAATCAAATTGGCTTCTGAAGACTCAAATTCACCCATGAAATTAATTCACCAGCTTAAGCATTAGATCTTTGACTACGACCTCAGTTATTTACATATGATTTAGACATTAGCATGGTGTAATCAGGACTTTAGATGGTTTCAAAGAAAACAAAAATTCTATTTAGTGAGAGGGAGCCAACATGCCTGAAGTAGCCTAGGAAGGTGGAGTCTTTTTGTTGATTTCAAAGAGAATGTAAAACAGTGCAAGGTTGCAGGAAGTGTACTTATAGCTTCAATACCTCTCACATATTTGTCATGGGGAAAAAGTGAATCTGTTTTTAGAAAGAAACCTTGCCAAAAAAAAAAAAGGAAAAAAAAGGGAGCATGAGAAAGTGCAGTTCCCACCCCAGCTGTGAATTGGTATTTCCGGGTTAAGTGACCAGAAGGCTTTATGGCCCTTCTCAGAATTACAGGTTTACATGCTTTCTTTCTCTGTCTTTATCTCTGCATTCACAGGCTCAGTGGATGCTAGGTATTTAACAAAAGATGACAATTTATTCACTTGAAACAAGAAAACTTGACAGGTCCAGATGACTTTAAAGTTTACAACATAAACAAAAGCAAGACAGAAAAATAAATAAATACTTCACATCAAAGCTGCTGCTGAGAGTATCCTTATTTTTATAAAATACCTAAAAAGGGCATTTTTTAGGGAAATTAGAAGATAAGAGGGGTGCTGGTTTAGACAGAGGAAATAAACAGGTACTGTATTTTGTTATCTTTCCAACAAAATGCAAAAATTCAAAAAATTAACTGTGGAGGCAGTGTTCAAGGAGTATATAAATCAAAGGCTTTCCTTTAATCCTTTACTAATCCCTTACTTATCTTGCCTACTGTATATGCATTGTTAAAAAAGATACAGAGCAAAGACACACGGACATGCTAAAGGAGTTAAATTCCAGCATTTCAAATACAAAATGCAGAATGCCCACCACTGAAAATGCCTTTGAACAGACCAAGGCATAGTTAGTTTTTAAGATTAATAAAACGTTCTCACAGTTCTCACAGTAGTTTGCAGCTGACATGTTTGGAATTATTGAATCACTTCTTCTTTTTTTAGTTATGATAAATACAAAAGATTTGTAAAGATAATGTGATGGTTAGCTTTGGATTATACCAATGTACTAGATTCTCATTATAATTCAGGAATAAGTAACAGAAATGTAATTCAAATGCTTTATTTTTGTAAGTATTTTATGGGAGAAATTCAACTAATATATTTATCTGTTGCTAGAACAATACTTCTAATAGAAGAACAGAAGTTGGTCCCTAAGAAATATTCCAGTCCTTTTTTGAAATTTAGCTCAAGATGAAGGTTGTTAAAAATAATATCAATTATTGGGAGTGACACTGCCTATATCTGAAGAATAGACTGTTCTTGGTGATAGTGAGTTCGACATTTGAGTGTTCCAGAGACCTGCACTATTTTCTTAAAGCATATGATACAACTGGAATTTTCAATCTGCTGTAGTTCAGACAATTCAAAAGAGATGACTACAAAATTGAAACACAAATTTGTTTAGCTTAATCTTGTGTTTTGTTTTTAAAAATTACCCCAATCATCTTGATTTTTAAAATTGAAGAGGAAAATCTTTCCAGATATGACTTTTATTATCAAATGTTGTTGACTCCACATCCTTTAGTGCATATTTGAATGGCTAAATGTGAAGGATTATCAAGTCACCAAGTACAGAGCATTTGTGACTGTATTGTTTAATCCTAGATATTTTTCTGAAAACTCTACATCAGTGTTCATTGTGTGTATAATAGTGCTGCTGGAGGAGATATGAAGCAAAGTTACAAACAAAATAAACTAAAAAAAACAAAACAACAAGCAACCAAAAACCCCAACCAAAAGAACCACAACTCTTTAGAGACTGGATAAATAGTAAGAAACATGTTTAATACAACTAATTTATAGATGAATGTGGTGCCAAGCTAGAATACATTAACAAGGTAAGGCTGCAGGGCCTCTAGGTAAGATAATATATTGCTTTCATTAAAAAGCAATCTGCATGGACCATATCCACTAACACTGGAAACTCTGCAGCTGTCACCTTTATCAGGGGAACAAGAGCAAGCCACTACATTTTAATCACTGGAGTTTGTCAGGAACGAAAAACAGCCAGCTTCCCACAAATCAACAGACATGTATCCTGATAAGGAGAGTGAATTGGAAAAGGACAGCTACACCCCACACTACACCACCTATTCTGGAGTGATCAAAGCAGCGTAATTGTAGCAGATAAATCTACTGAATTAGGTTCTGGGATGAAACACCCGTCTTTTCACAAAACAAACACAGGTTTACTTGAGTCATCTGTGACATATTTCATTTTTCAGTTTGAGTATTCCCAGTACTTGCCGCAAAGGCAACAAGAAAGAAAAATAGGATGCCTGTATCCAAAATCTAGTGGCATTTTTTTCCAAAATCTCTTTTCTGGTCATTACACAGTGATTAAAATCAGAACTGCTGTTCCTGAGGTATTCTTTTGCATTGCTCTGACAATAAATTTAAACATGTTTATTTATTAGTACTCGTTGCCTTTGAATTTGTCATATCTGATATGCATGAGAGCAGATATGGTTTTTATATGGTAGATAACTATCCTTCAAAGAGAAAGCACTAAGGAATTGGAAGGGACAATGCTTGGGACAAGAAGAACTTGAAAATTCTTGTAGAAGACATATTACAAGAGTCAAATTTTAACCTCAAGTGCAATCATAGTTATATGACAGTTTTATTTTAGACACTGATAGTAGATGTGACCCCTATAATGGATAACACAACAAGGATTTCCTGTAATGAAAGAGGTATTAAATAAAGACTTTAATGGAAAATGTTTTTGTCCAAAGGAAATAAGAAAATCTGCTTGTTTGTTGAGGGAAGACTGTAACATTTTAAGGCAGGGAGGGACTGATAGAGAAGATTTTTTTTTTTTTTTATAATATGAACAAACAGAGTAAAAGGAGATTATCTTTTTTAGAGAGAGTTATTTTGATTTCCAAGAGCTTGAGACTACTGATTAAAATCAGTTTAATGTGACAGAGGGGTCTTTTACAAAGGAGTTATTCTACTACTGTGCATGCAAGGCTTGTAGGGAATGACATATACTCATTTCATAGGATTTGCAGTTCTGAACTCCCCACCATGTACTAAATTTGGTAGAATTGCCCTTTTTTTGAGCTGTCATGATCCTTCCTGGCAGTCCAGATGAGAGGGCTTAGCCAAACAGTTAATAACCATTTGTACCTGAAGTTTGAGATCTTAATCAGCAGTAGAGAGGGAAATAAAATTAATATTGTCTCAGTAGTAAGGTACCAGCGTCAGTACTAATCTTGAAAAGTACAATGCACCAAGGATCATCACTGTGATCTGTTATTTGCTGCTCATGCTATGTCTTCTTACTTATATTTCTTCAAAACTTTCCAGCATTCAGAAAATATTCCAAATAAATCAATTAAATTTGTGTTATTGGAACCCTCTAAGGCAGTTTCCTGAATGAGATCCATGCTCTTGTTGCATATTTACCTGTGGTTAACAATCACCAAATGTCAAAGCCGCAGATCTCAGAAATTAAACTGAGTTCGTAACTAGAAGAGTAATTGTGAGGCTGTCCTAAGAGCTAAGTTTCAGAGGGACCATCATGTGGTGTATTCTCCACAGAATGTGAGGGCAGGAATTTAGGATGTGTGTGGGGGCAGACGCCAGCAGCTACAGACAGGTCACCACAGAGACTCCAGGAAATGCTGGAGTAGTTGAGGGATGCGCATCCAAGCCTCCATCAGAAGCCTTGGACATGGTCAGTCTGACTTCCACAGGCTCTTGGACAAGGTGTGAGGTCTGTGGTTGTGGGTTTGCTGCTCCCCGTGCCCCAGTGCGACGTGGCCAGGCTGGTGCAATAAACCAGATTCCACAGGCCTGCTGGCCATATCTCTGTGCTGCTTGTAGGCCTGGCTGGCTATCCATGAGAACAGTGAGGGGAGATTACAGCACTCACTGCCGAGCAGGTAGCTGGGAAAACCAGCCCCTGTCACTTTCTCTCTGTTTTTGTTCATGCTGAAAGCTATGGTATTCAGGCATCACCCCCCCAGCACTCACAGGCGTAGAGAGAGCTACGCGTACGAACACTTTTACTGCATGCTCAGCTGCCCCGGGGAATCAATCCACAAACATGTGATTTTCTGTGTTTTCACAGAGATATTTAATTAATTAATCATTGCTTAATTAAATAAAATGAATAATTAAATTATTTCAATATCATAGTGCTTATATGGAGATGGGCATGTAAGAATCTATTGCAATGGGTGTACCAACCTCACTTGACAGCAAAGATGCACCTACCTCTGTCTTCAGGCAGTTTAATTCTATAACTGACCTCAAAATATAAGAGAATGATGTTGATGAACACTTCTGGAAAATAATAGGGAATTGTATTTATTGTATTTGCATTTTCTAAATTCTCCGCATGTTTATGTATGACAGAGAAACAAAAAAGATCCAGGCTGGATTTTTTTTTTTTTTTAATGCGCTTGAAACCTGTTGGTTAGCTGAAAAGCAGAAAACCAAACATTGAATCAGTTTATTCTGATGTTTCACCTCTCAAAATCAATTATTTTTATCTCCTCTGCATTTCAACAGCCCTTCTAAATGTAAAATAATACCCAGAATGGCAAGAGAATCAAGGGTTTCTTTTTGGCTATCATTTGCTTCTGGAATAAAAATTTGGGTCATCCATCATCTGGAGAGCTACTGAAATAAAATCACCAATATTCTGTCAACTTTATGAAGGAAGTCCCATTGTCTTTCTGTTTTCTTGTACTTTACAAGAGAAGATCTGAGTATTTCATGTTGATTGCTTGATTGGCTGCACTGGGACTCTTTAAAAATACTAAAAAAATCAACAGTCTGGTACAAATCAAACACAGGCTTCTATCAATCATGAGCCTGGGGTATTATCTGAGGTTTTTACCCAGAACCATGTCATTAAAAGTTGCAGAAATTAATTGGTGCCATTGGCTGTAATGGCTTTCCTGACACAGTTTCTCAAATGTAAAGAAAAATTATAGATAAGGCAAATTCCTCATGGGATTTTTATAGATGTCTGCTTTGTTCTGTTATTGTTTATTGCAAATGTTATTACTGTGATCTATTGCCCCATCATGCTTTGTCTATACTGCTTATACCATTTTGCAGCCCACAACACAACTGAGGGTTTCTGTCACTGACCAAGATAGTACTCATTTTTAAATTCTATGTTTTGTATATTCCTTTAGTGATCTCTAGGCGTTAATTTTGTGTGTTTAAAATTTCATACTTAAACAGATCTTGTTCTGATTGAATAAATGTTGCCAATGATCTGCCTAGAAGAATTGTGAATCTTGTCTCAGTGTGAGCATCTGCTGCCATTACTTGGTAGCTGTACAAAGCTGCAGGAGTTACTAATTTATTTCAATTGTTCTGATTTACATATCTACAAAGCAGGTCTGTTAGATGACATCTTTCTTTTTTTTTTCTGACTCCCTTTCTTTTAAAATTTATTACTTTTAAGATCATCTTCTTGATTACAAGTTATTTTACCCTGCAACCTAGCCTTCCAGAGAGCTAAATATATTAGGAGCAGAACACTAAGAAATGCAGCCTATGCCTTACGGCAGTGCAAAAATAGTGGTAAATTAATTCCCCCAAATTAGATTTGAGATTCACAAAAGATTTCATTCTTAACACCAGCAGATCATCTTAATACCATCACTGAAGTAAGATTGTAAAATTACATGAATTTCCAATTATGCAATTATATTGCATTTTCCATTCTGGGGCTTGAATGATCTGCTTATAGGCATTTGGGACTGTAAGTCTCTCTTCAGAAAAGAAAAACAAACAAACAAACCAACAAACTGCTGTGAATTACACTTCAAAGTATATTTTTCTTCATTAAACCCTCTCAGAATATTCTGTGTTTATCTTATTGGACCTTTAGGTTAACATGTTCAGTGTTTTCTGTAAAATGCTAATAGGTTGTATGTGATACACTCTATCAATCCAACCAAAACCCAACAAACATGGACAAAACTGAAAACTTATTGCCATATTACACTTAGCAATGTGGGGATGTTTCCTTTTTCCCCCCAGGATTCAGGCCCATTACACGTGTGTGGGGAGTGGTGTGAAGGCATCAGCGCCATTAACCATCTGCACAGCCTTCAGTCTGTAAAACAGTGCTATTTAGCCGTAGTCACCTTTCAGTTTTAATCTCTTTCTGCTGTGCACATTAGAGGCCTGTCTTCTGCCCATGCATTTTGATTCTGCCTGGTGACGCAATGCCACGATGCTCTCTAGTCTCTGGCAATGTCAGTGTGCAGCTTCCAAACACACGCTTTATGTCTTTGTCACTGTCAGCTTGGTTTTGATTGGATAGTTTCAGGGCTGTGCTTTCAGAGTATTTGAATTGATTATCCTGTGCTAAAGTTGTAAATCCTTGCAGAGCCCCAGCAAGAGTTCAGTGAAAAGAGAAACAATGGGCTGTGGGGTCTCATGGGATCAGTTATAGAAACACAGATTTTCTTTCATAAGGGTTTTTTCCTACATGTCTTCTCTTGACACTGATAGCCTTATTCTACAAGATCAAGGTTTATGCAGTGATATGTGCCAAAGGGCATGTTTTTGGTGACATATTTTACATGTCATTATAATGACATCCTCATTGTCATAGTCAATCATCCCTATAGCAAAAGTATGATCATTTTTATTTGGATTTTTGCTATAATTCTCAGGAAAATAAGGTCTGAATTTTAATAGCTCTACAGGTTATGGCCTTTTTTACAAAGGTTGTTCCCACAGGGCAGCATTGTTAGGCTGGAGACATTGACAAGACTCATTCTGTGATTCTCAGATCAAGGGGAAAGGGTTTCTTTACCCTTCTTTGGTGATTGCCAAGACTACTACTCAACCTTCTTTTTTTCTTCATGTTTATTGTTCCTTTCTCATGTCTCCATTATGGGTCATACACCCCATACCATTTAATGACACTCACTGGGGAACTGCTAAGAACAGCTGTATTTGGTGTCACGCCATGTCTTCAGAAGATCACGTCAAAGGGTCTAAGCTGGAGCTCCCAGTGACGCTGTTCCCACCTGAAACTATTTCTTTTAGAGCCACAAACACCACTGTCCCTTTAGCTACGTACTTGTGGCACAACACCAATAAAGTAGCCAGGGTGCATGTATTTTTGCAGTGCCTGGAGATTAAAGCAGTGCTTAAATCAAGAGATCTTGCCTGCTCGTGTCTGATCACCTTCTGACTCCTTGTGATGTTTTAGGAGCTCATTATAAGTATGATGCTGAAACCATTCAGAGAAGGTGTCACACAGCATGTCAAGTGATATGACATTTACAGCAAAAACTGTAAGTAGGCAACATGTATTTTTATTCTAAATCAACTAAATTAACTATTCATCACAAAATTTAGACTATTTATTATTTTGCAAATTTGTAATCTACTCTTAAACATCTTCCAAAAAAGCCTACATTTGTTAAGATTGTTTTCAACAGTCAGTTCAATTCTCTGTAATTCACACCTAAAAATCTAAAATTATGTCTGAGGTCTCATAATCACTGTGTATCTTTGTACCAAAACCAGAAATGAGCTGCATTTCAGGTGCCTTATTCATACTTGTTTAATTTCATTGTAAGAAAAGTGCTTGGACAATATCCTGTTTCTTCTTTCTCATCCAGGTAAACTTGTAGGAAGGTACTCAGGAGCAATGTATCAGAAAGGTTCTGAGTGTCCATGAGAACTGCCTGTACCTAGCACATTCCCCAGGCTGCCAGCTCCCACACTGAGACCCTGAGGAGATGTGAGGAGTAATCCAGAGAGGGTGGACAGGTGTCTGCTTCAGTGATTTCTACCATTCCATGTTGCCTTGCCTGTGCCTTACAGTGTAAGGAGGCAGGATGCCCTTACTCAGCTGTCATTTTCCCCCAGCAGCTGATCAAAGGATATATGACATGGATACAAGGCCACCAGCTTGCTGAAACTCAGCCATTTACTCTGCTTCCCACCAGCTTCCAGCAGTAATAACCAACAGGTCTCAGACCAGTGTTTCCTAATTATACCCCATGCACTGCTCTTCTGACAGTAGTCATACTTAAAAAGAGCAGCTATAAAAATCTACTTGTCAGTGTGCTCTGGGACTGGAGTTAGGTTTTCTTAGAGAATATGGTTGTGATTTATTGAACCTGCTGATCACTTGACAAAGTTAACAGAGAGAAACCTTTATTTTTATCTAGTCATCCCTGTATCCAGGCTACGAGCCTCTGCGTGAAGGCCCTGCAGCACACAGGGAAAAGGGCTGTGGTGGCTCCATACACAGCAGTATGGAGGTGATTAAGGAGGACCTGCTCCTGCTTTCTCACTGGTGTAGCTGTGCTGTTCCAAGAGTGTAGTCAGGTTCTCTTAAAGCCCTAGAACAACAGGATCCAGATCTGACCGTTTTTCAGAAATGACCATGGGTTTTATCCCTACTTTGTGTAAACTGGCACAGCTGCAACTTGCTTTTGTAAGGAATGTAGTGGCAATTTAAAACTTTTGAGAGCCTGGCTTACCAAGGAAAGCAAAGAAAAAAGAGACCTAGACCATTCAAATTTGTTGATAATAGAGCTATATATATATTTTGCAGGCTTGTGTTTAATCTTTGAAATTTGCATAATTTGATGTGTCTGAGACAGAACATTAAGTGTTTTTGATATATTTTCAAAGGTCAGGCACAAAGTCATGCTCCTTTAGAGGTCTTGTGGCTGTTTGTGCTTTTTTGATGTTTGTACCATCGTGCAGACCTGATAAGTAGATGAATGACCATGATAAATGTGCATAATGAGGAAGTGATAAGAATTGCAGCATCTGACATGAGTTATGTCTCTGTTATCCAGAAATGGAGATGCTCTACTTTTATCTTTGCTCTCTAATTTCTTAATTAGGAAGAAAGCATATTTTCCACCCAGTGCATATATATTTGGCACAGATGTTGTGTAATAACAAGATATGTCAGCCAATGACCTTATTATAGTTATTGCTGAACTCATTTTGCTTAAAAATGTCTCTCCTCCTTGTAGAGCAGGAGACACAGGATCAAGGTTTATGCAGTGATATGTACCAAAAATTTCTGGACATAAAAAAAAACAACAACAAAAAAAAGATTAGGGCCCAATCCAGCAAGTATTTGAAAATACATGCTCATTTTCCCACATACAAGATCTGATTCAAGTTGCTGGGATTGGTTTTATGAGTAATGACACACAGATGTATTTTGAAAAAAAACTAGCTATTGAGATCAGATTCTAATCTGAGTTGCCCAGAAAGTCTGGATCCTGGAAGCCTTATAAGGGCAAAATTCCCTTTAATGAGATTTCTCCAATTGATAGGCCTCTTTAGAAAAACAACCAAAATGTAGCCATTGAAACAGTTCTCTTAAATTGAGCCACTGCATGTTGTTGAAGAATTAGACCTGTGGGTTTTTTTAAAAAGTGCAGTCTGCATTCTAGGACCTTAACTTTGCAGAAATGAACAGAGTGGTCTGAATTAATTTATTCCCAGGACGCTTTCAAACCAGTGATTGTTCATTGTCTTATATCTCCACTCTGCAAAGATTCACGCATTTGCATGTGTTTTCATGCCAAGCACTTCCATATTTGTGGAAGCAGAGCTTAATGGATTGAACCTATTTCTCTCAAAGTGAGTGGCAAAACTGTTCTCTTGAGTGAGAGGAAGATAAGATTAACAGCAATAAAGCTATTCCAAGCTAAGAAATTCAGCATGCTGTGAGCTGAAAAACTGTATTGATTTCAAAACCATAGAAAGGGAAATTAAAATTTATCTCTTCTGATTATATACTACACAGTTGTTGTAATATAGTATTTCATTCTGCCATTTAATTATTTGCATTACTTTTCTGTAATAATATGAAATTACTCGTGATTAAAAGCTAGCATGAATATTTGAAAGCAACTATCCAATGTAACTGCAAAAGCATATAGTGCATATGTTTTTGTTTTGCTTGCATCAAAAGCCAAAGTTTATAAAATATCAGCAATACTACATGTAACAAAGAGGAGAGAAACATTTTGTGGAGGGTGTTTATTTAGATTTCTTGGTTTCCTTTCAAGCCAAGATTTGTTTACTAGAGGCATTACAATTTAGTGAGACAAATTAGGCTAAACTTTTTATCTCTGGTGGTTTGCACATGCACTGATTAAACTAGTATTTCTTCTAAAGATTGCCTAGGAAGATAAATGAACAAGAGGAGCAATTAGAGTAAGGAAAAACTAAAGATTGGCTGACATGATTTAAGTTTACCTCTAAGGCAGTTTGTCATTTTGTCTCTATAATCTCTATCAGAATTGACTAAAACCGTAAACATAAATCATTATACTAATTTATTTCACCACACTGTGGTCTGGGAGAAGAAGATTTCATTTTTTTCAACAGACTTTTGGGGATTCAAACATTTTCAGAATTTTTTTAATGTAGGATAAAAACAAGCCAGCCTAAAGCATCATTGATTAGTATTTCAGCTTCTTAAAATCTGATTTTCTTGGTGGTAAGCAAAGAAATGTTCCTGTTACTATTGGTAAAATATCTATTAAGAATTCAGAATACATAGGCATGGATTTGATTTTTCAAGTGACTGGATAAAGCTTAATGCATGACAAAATGTAGTGCAAGGCCATCAGTTAATACTTCACACTGGACGAGTTAATAAGCAGCCTTCTCTCCTGAGATGCGTCAGAACGAAGCCTGTAGGACCACGGAATAACTTGGCAGGAGGGAAACCAGTAGATGCCTGAGGACATCCTACAGTATAAATCTCCATGAGCTGTCACAGGACCTGTTATAGACCCTCCAAAAATAGAGTCCTGTATATCTTCATTAGGAACTGTGCTAACAACAGCGTCTCCCTGCAATTTTATTCAGATGCCACAGTAAAGCAAGGATTATATTATGTTGTTCTTGTCAAGTGAAGTATTCCTTATCAGTGACTTTAAGGAACAGATATTCCAATAACATTTAAACATCTGTGTCCTGCTGCCTGTTTGTGAATGGTCTCATTTGGTTCAGTGGAGCTGCTTTTATGTGCTGATGGCAGCAGGGTCACTGCCTAAATTGTTCCTCCAGAGGAAATCTCATCAGACATTTTGCCTCCCTCATGCCTACACTCCCAAAGACCCTTGATGAAAGGTTCTTTCTGGCAGAAAATTAGGAGAGGAGACATATCTCCAAGTCTGGGCGGGCAGTCTACAGCACGGTTAAGTATATTCTAAGTATTCTGAAAGTATTTCAAACTTGAGCTAGGGATGGTACTTTCCTACCAACCCCAAATTTAAAAATAGCTGATTTCGGGGTGACCAGAATGTCAGGAATCTGTTTTCCTATGGATTTGTGTTTCCTGATTAATTTTAATAATCCAAGAAGGAAAGTATCTGGCACAGTTACTAGCCCTATCAGATTATTTACAGTATCTGAGCCCTGTCTTGGCACCTGTTTTCAGGAAACCCTAAGGAATTTAACCCATCTTCATACCACTCTTGCTACATCCCCCGTAATTCCATGTAATCAAGGAAGGAATTCATAAGTTGTTAAAATGGAATACACAGATGAACACTAACTCACTTACATGATTCCATAAGACATAGAAAAAGCTAAGTGAAATCCCATTCTTTCTTGAATCTGTATTTCTAGACCAGAGCTTTTACTAATTAAGTTGTGTGAACAACTCTAAGCACAAAAACCTGTGTCTCTGTACAGTCAAATTTACACAGAATGCAATAGCACATCAAGGGTTGTTTTCTTTTTAAAATTTAATTTCATATAATATTTCTTCAAAATGTGCTTTGAAAGGACAGGTGAGTTTCTTGCCTTCACACATACATAAAAACCCTGCTGTGGTGATTGTTGTTGGCTATTAAGGTTGGAACAGTAATTTCCATAATTAATGGCAATGTGTGGGAACAAGAAACCATTCATGCCCAAAAATGTCAAAGGCTTCTAAACTTCTTTAAAATAATTCTGAAGATGAGCTAGGCATTAATGATGTAATGAACAAAGCTTAGCTCTACTGCTGGCTTGACCCCAAAGAATAAGATGTAAAGAGCTGTCTAGGCAGGTAAACCAGGCTCAGTGAAACCAGAAAAATTCCTGCTTAGTTGTAAACTCACTCAACAGAGGCAAAAGAGTCGATTAGTGCAGAGTCTTCTCTCTGAACAGGAAAGACACTGAGAAAATGCTCATCCCAGCTTTGAACTCCAGAGGGCAATAGTCCACAGCACGACGGGTATGTAAGCGTGTGTTCACCAAAAAAATAAAAAAAAAAAAAGTAATTTCCAATACCTTCCTTGATACTGCCAACAGGACGAGAGTCGTGCCAACAGACCCACAGAATTGGTGGGTGCAGAAGGTCAGCCAGCACAGCTGTAACAGAGTGTGGGTCTGTTTGGAAAAAAAGGAGACTCTCCCTCTGAAAATAGTTAAATGGGAATTCAGTGGCATGCTTGCTTGAGGAAAAGCAGGATAGGATGTAAGTGAAGAGAAGATAGATCATGAAAGCAGGTTTGTGTAATTTGGATAGGTCCTGATGGGTGTTTACTAACAGCTTTAAGATGAGTGTGGCAAGGGTATAAAATCTTATGATTATTTATTCTAATTTTACTTTATAATACTGCACTTTTCACACATCAAGAAAACAGGAATTCCTTCAAGCGTCATCCAGGCTGCAAAAACTCTTGCACAGCTTTGTTAATGCAACATAATGTTAACTCTGAACCAGGAGCAAAAATACCTTAGTACCACTAACTTCTTTAATAATGTCATTATTTTTTTTGAAAGGTGCACTAAATAGGGCCTATGGTTTTTCAGTAAATCACTCTGACTCTGGCTGTCACTGGCAATACCAGAAAGCACTCTCAGGGTTCCCTCAGAAGGTCGCTTCTATAGTGGCTTTTGCTACCTCCTGGAGCCCAGGAGTCATTTTAATTCTTCACCAAGATGTTTACTGCCCACCCTATCACTGGTGGCACCGTGTCTCTTCTCCCATTATGCAGAGGAGGTTTCCTTGTTCTGCTCTGGCTGAAGGCAGAAATAAACTCACATGGACACTATTATAAGTTAAATCATACAATCAGCAAAGCAAAGCTGGAAAAGACAGAAGGTAGATGGGGGGCAAAAACAAGAGGGAAACTGAAGCTGTCTGTTTGAGTGTCATTCTTTTGTGCTTCTATAAACCACATTTTTTTAATAAAGACTGTACAGTGTTTATTGCTACATGCTAACACCATTTCTCTCCCTGACATTGAGGAAGAGCTATATCTGCCTACCAAGCCTTGGAGAAAAAAAAAGCAGATCAGGAAGCAGTAGGAAATTAGCCAGACACACATCTCATATTCAGAGAGGTGAGGGATGAAAAAGTAGTTCACTACACAAAGATAGTTCTGAGTTCTGAATATCTTTTTTTTTTTTAATTATTCCCAAGTTGATATTGACCAAGTGCTCCTGTTCCTGTAGCTATTTGTTTACATTCTAAAAATAACTCATTATTTGGCTTTATTATTTTAAGATTTTCTGTGGTTTCCCACAATAGTTTTTAGAGTGGATACTGTACAGATGCACCTTGTTGTAGTTTAAAGCGATAGTAAGGGTATAAGGTCTATTACCTAGTTTAAATGTAAATTGCATTGTCACAGCTGCTCAATGAACAATTTGAGGTTATGTCTGGTTCAAGCAGAATATGGGTAAATTTCAGATAAATCTAGGCTTGAAGGGGTTTTACTTTAGTTGGGTTTACTGTTGCATTCTTTTTAAAACTCCTAAATGTGAGGTGTTAATGATTCAGTCTTTGCCTGAATCATTAGCTGGGGCAACTGCACAGTTTCCTCCTTATTAATAAGAACAAAACTAAGATGGCATTACTGACCCAATACAATGGGACATTAAGGGAGGGGGTCATATCCAAGATAGATGTAAACCTCAAATTTACATTTAACTGTTCGGGGTCAATGTTTTTTTAAAATAGAGGAAGCAAATAATGTCTGTGTGGCAATTGTGGCTAATAAATTCACAAGTCAGGCAGGGTTTATAAGAATATGTGACACCACCCTGAACTTTACAGGTTCATAATTAGTAATTTACATCTAGGATCCATCAACTTACTCTCCCAAAGTTAAATACCATTCTTCCATAATTGATTTTGTGGAGAAGATGAAACAAAGCTAGCTGGACTTCTGTAAAGCATATGATATCCTCTAACTTGAAAAACCACCATGAGAACTGTGAAGTTGGTGATAATTGGCTAAAAATTAGGTGGCAGCAGTTTATTTTGAATGGGTGGGTGGAGGTGTGTTAAACACCTTCTCTAAGGTTATGGGTGGGCTTTCTGAGAAGTCACCATGGGGAGTAATATCACTTAGCAGTCTTTGCAGTTATCCAAGGTGTAGGGTTGAGAGGAGGCATTGGCAGAAGGGGATCTGAGTGTCCTACAAGAATAATCAAGTGATGGTGAGGACTACAGTAACACAAACAAAAGGAAACTTCACAACAAGAATGACCAGAGTGATAGGTACTGGTACAGATGGATATGTACTGGTACAGATGGATAGACACTGGTAAAAAAATCTGTCTCATGAGAGAGAATATTTACTTGAAAATGAGAGAGGGAGAGATATTGCAATGATCATAGATCACAGTGTAGTCCTCAGTCATGGACAAGAAGGAAAAACAATGGTAATAGAGTAGACCAGAAATACTGTACAGCAACACTGTGAAAGACTTGTTGAGATGTCATAGGGGTGTATGAGGCGTATGAAATCTAAATGTCTGTTAAAGATAAATGAAGTCTGAAGGTGTTGAGAAAGATATTCAGGTAAAATGAGTAGATTACAAAGTCATCCCACTCTACTCTTGTCCCTTCAATGTGTCTTAGAGGTGGAGACATTTCCTATTGACTCATTCTGATTTTAGAAAGGGTGGCTCTTTATATGTGGATTTATGAGTCTTACTGATTTTGCAACTTCCATAATTTTCTTTCACTTTCATGCACTGTGTCTCCTTCTTGAGAGCCTCTTTTTTTGACGGCAAGGCTTTCACAGCTTAATTCCAATGGTATCTTCTTTCTGAATGGGGAAATACAGTGCCCTCTTACTTCTGTCAGACTGATTCTTATTGTCTCAAAGCCTTACAGGCCTGATGTCTAAAATGTTTCCTTTGTGTCATGTTAATATCAATGATTAAATGAACCTCAATGTTGAATTAAGGTTTTTACATTGTATGAGGATAGTTTCAGGTTAGGAGTAGGTGCTTTTCAGACACTTGGCTCAAAACAGGGGTTAGCAAGTTGAGAAAGTTACACAAAAAATATATTACACCTCATCTGATGATGTGACAATGTAGTATGTGTCAGGTTTTATTTCATCAGCAGGACATCTTTTCCATGAGTTTCAAATCTTGTGTTGGGTAAGATTGAATAAAAAAGAAAAAGGATTGAAGAAGCATCTCACATGAGAATGTCTTTGCCTGACTGAGCAGCTTGGCTTCTATATATTACAAAATCCTGAAACACACAATAGTATCACTTCAGTTTTACTTAAAAATTCAATTAAAGCTACCCTGTGTTATCAGAATTTCTATTACTACTGATGTATATTAATACTGACACACATGAAAGCAAAAGTTTTGTTCCTGGCACAAGCTTTGTCTAGAGTGAAATCTCTTTTCACTTTTTAATGCCAGAAAATCACTACTTTTCTGGCATAAATGTTTTGCTCCTTGTGTATTTTGTCTCCTAAATTTTTATCTTGCCTTTCTGACCTTTTGAGACACTACTGAATAACTTTAGAGTGCTGGTTTAAGCCAACCTGCACCTTATTCCGTGAAAAGTGTATCCTGTGAAAGAGCATCTCCTCTGATGGCCACAGAACTACTGCACCTCAACACAGCTTCCATTGTTTGTGCACAGGGTCAGTGAAAAAGCATTGCAGAAAAAGTAATATGGAGCTGAATTTTAAGGTATGATCAAACCCTCCTATACCAAAATGAGCAATGTTTAAGTCCTTTCATTCATTTTTCTAGGAAT
Source organism: Polioptila caerulea (assembly GCA_013397295.1). NCBI lineage: Eukaryota > Metazoa > Chordata > Aves > Passeriformes > Certhiidae > Polioptila > Polioptila caerulea. The sequence goes on along the minus strand of VYXF01003812.1, from coordinate 230,868 downwards.
TATTTATTTGGATATCATACTACACAAGTCTACACCACTCAAGTATATTTTATTCAAATATGTCTTTCAAATTGGGAGAAAAGGCATGACAGACAAAACATGTGACCGCTAACATGAGCTCATCCAACTTTCAAAATGCGACATGGCAGGCATCTCTTCACTCTCTGGGCAAATGGCACATGGTACCAGGAGACATTAGGTTTTTAAAAGTGAAGTTAAACTGATAAATTAGACCTCATTTATTGAACAGCAGTTACAGCCAATTGCCCAGGGAGTCATTTGACACCTTTGAAGACCCTGCTAACTTAATTGGTGATAGTTTGGAGGCTGAAGGAAACATTTAAGCCCGTAGCAGCAGGACACCGTGCAGCATGAAAATGGAGAAGACAAGCACTCTCACTGACAAGGGGAGTCATATATAGATTTTTGTGTCCATTGTTTTTGCTTATTTGTGTGTGTGCTTTACTCAGTCAATCAAATATAATTGACACCACTGGGTTCTGTTGTTTTGTGGATGACAGGAGCTAATGCAAGGGAAAAAAAGCTGGGAGTAAACTTCCCCCTGAAAGGCTGTGTAAAGGTTTTTCCACTGGGCTTGTGACATTTTTTGCTCAATTGTATTAATTGATGTAGTGACAAGGCAGTTGGAAAGATGATGGATACTGATCACTACACTTTTTTTTTTTCTTTTAAGTATCTGGGCATTAACATAAACTCTGCTTTTGTGCAAGCAGTAGGAATGCAGCCAGTAAGAATGTAAGATGAAGATTTCAACACCTGCAGACCAAGTTTATAGGACTCAACGGTTGCAGTTGAATATTACTACAGGAGGAAAAAGGGATGTTGCTTTGGGACAGACTTTTACCCAGGAAAACCATGTTCCCTACTTGATTTTTTTCCCCTCTTGTGTTAGAAAATTTGATATTTACTGTCTCCTTCCATCAGTTCAAGGGGCATATTTAACTAAAGCTAACCTGTCTCTTCCCTAGAATTAAAGTATCTCCAAACTCAGCTTGGAACTAACTGCCTGGCTGAAGTGGCTGGAGAGGTCAGGTTTCCGCAGATTGCCACCACAGCTGGGTGACCAGCTCCCAGCTCCACCCACACAAGGGTAGATGGTCCCCAGATTCAAGTCACTATAGTATAGAAAGTATCCTGAGCATTTCTGGGAGAGAGCTGACATAATCACACATATATGCATTTATTATTCTTCCTTTCCACAGAGAACACTATAGCTCCAGCACAAATGAAATGCGCTCCTGTGCATGTGACTGGGTGCAGAGTGCAGAAAATATGAGGTAACACAAGCACAGCTTTGCCTTTGAAAACAGATATTTGATCTGAGTTAACATAGACATCAATCAGTCAGTTTCCTGAAGGATATCATCTCTGGAATTGTCTCAGTATGTAAATCGCATAATCGTAAGTACAGTTTTTCTGAAAAGGCTTCTAAGCCAGTTTCTTGCTTCACAACTGCATTCAGAGGAGGTGGACATAAAGGAAGTTTGTAGGAGTCCAGACTTCTAAAGAAGAAAATCTGAGGCCTTGACAGAAAATGTAAATACACCTATGAATCAACATTAGGGGGAGCATAGGCATCATCTATGAACACACAGATTGAATGAATATTGAACCAGTCATACTCTTCCATTTATTCATTGTCTCTGGTTATGGTTACTAGACTGGGATAACAAACACATTCTATGTGTTAATCTGCTAATTAGGGACTTGCTTTTGAATATCTCACCACATAATTCTTATTTAAGGCCTACAAGTAAGAGACATCACTGCCTAGAGAAAGCTATTCCTAGATCTCACACAGATCCAGAAATTCATGAAGAAAATCCAGGTAAATCCAAGAAAACCAAAGAATTTTTATCAGAAATACATTTTCCCCATGAGTATCTCATAAATCTTTCCTTTAACAGATTGATATAGAAAACCTGTGCCCAGAGATTTAGTGATCTGAATTCACTTCCTCCTTTACCAGAGATATTGTTTATGATGGTGGCCATTTAGGGTGATATGCACAAAACAAGGCAAAGGAAGTACATGGAATGGGGAGACTTGGCTCTGCTCTGAGAGACACCTCTATTAGCCAGACCTGTAGCCAGGTGCAGCCTCTTTTCTCTAGATTTCTGAGCTGGCTTTTCTCGCACAATGTGTGTCAGAGGTACAGTGGATCACAACAAATGGTGTGTGGTGAAGGGGTCATGGCTTGTCTGCCCTTCTCTGTCTGATATGGAGCAACACTTTCTATCTGTACGAGTGGAAACGTCATGACACCAGTTCTCTGTGGAACACCAAATGGATGTGATTCCATAGATTTGATGAAGCTGTTCTAGGACAGGTAGATCCAGCCAGCACGAAGCCTGACTTTTTCTGATAACGGCTGTGAGCACCTCTCTGAACTATGAACAGTTTGGTGGCAGGGCTTCTCTGGTTGTGCAGCAGCAAAACAGATGGACATGTAAGAATCTGTAAACTGCCTCATTTTGCATTTAAAAACCACAAAACTATTTTAGTCCTATTTCCACAAATCCCCACAAATAGTACAACAAAAAAAATCCATTGTTTGCCCCTGATTTCAAGCTTCACAACTTTCCCCTTTGGATGGCTTGGTGTGCCTGATGATAATGCATAGTGTTCAGTATCTGAAACAATTGGGTCTCCTGCAAGGGCAGATAACCTCCAGAAAAAAATGTGTAAACAATTGCTCTTTAAGCGGTAGATGATCAAATGCAGATACTAAAACAAAGTAAATTGTGTGAGTGTAGAATTATCTTCATAGTTCAGTTGAAGGGTAATAAATTCTTTCATATTATTGCTTTGTTACGTGTTGATACAGCTTGCTTATTTGGAAAATGGAGATTCATCAACAAAAACCTGTGATCATCTCAAAGTATTCAGCTGTTATCATTTCTGGCCTTAGTCAGAAACCAGTAATAAGCTGCATAAGACTGTATAGATGTTTGCATTGAGTATTATACTGCACAAGCTGACAGGAATAGACAAGATGGTTAGAGATTAACTGATTAGCTGGTTAGTTTGAAGTTATCTAAGTAGCTACAAAGGGAGAGCCATGAGTTTCACACTTTATTGAAGGATAGAGTTGTCTACCTGTCTACCTAGAGTTGTCTACCTATCTCCTATTGAAGGATAGAGTTGTCAGAGTAGACTCCTGATATGAAAATTCATGTGTTTGTGTACCTGCGGAAGGTTTGTTTTTTTTTTAATTAGGAGGACTAAGGTAAAATAAGGTCATTAGAAGACACTTTCTTGATGCAACCTTAGCATAAAGAGATGAATTGTTGTTGTTGGAGATTCTTCAGCTTTGTCTATTGTATCTGTAATATTTCTAACAGGTTTTTTGTAATTTTATGGACAACTACAAAACTTAGCCTGCTTTGAGTAGTGGGTTAAATGAACTAGAAGACAACACAGTACTCCTCATCCACGTATATGGTAAGGCTATAAAAAGGGCCCAGGGACACCTGAAATATTTCATCTCCTCATCACATCCTTCTCTCTTTAGGCAAAGCATCTCAGGCCCTCTTAGAGCTGCATGGGCCCTGGGGGCATCACCAGGATCATTGGAGATGTGTTTCAGCAGTGACTGTTGATGACAATGAAGGCTCTCTGCATGCAATAAAATACTAGGATATAACTCTAAGCCTGTAGGCACACAAAAGATGTGTCACATTTGAGAAGAAGAGATTTTCTAGTTCATGTAGAAACTTGTGAATGATGAGGGAGAAAATAATCAGTACGATGAAAGAAGGCATGAAAGTTGGTTTTCTGATCAAAAAGAAACTGCCTGATGATACTTTCAATTTTGATGTGAAATTCCTAGAAACTTCTCAAATTCCATTAATTTCATTAAACTTTCAGTCACATACCCATGATGTTTTAGAATATAAAAACGTCCTCCATGTTCATGTGGAGTGTTACACATGTGACTTCCCTGAGATGATATACAAAACAAACTGCTGAACCAAATCTGGGACAGTGTTCTTCTGAAGACATTGTAAAGCCTTGCCTTTTGAAAGGTACTTTTCAAGTGGCTGATCCCACCAGGGAAATAGTATATTACTGTCCTCAAAGCTTAGTAGGTTGCTTCTAAAATGTTTAAATGGAACCAGTCATTTTCTGCTACCAGAAAAAAACACCACATGCCTGGAATTGTAGATTTCTTACAAGGCACCAAGAAACTGGTAACACAGGCTCTGAAGTCCCCTGCAGGTCCATCAATACAGGTCTGTCAAAGGCAAGAACCTACACAGGAAGGGTAAAAAAAATGGAGACTTTCAGGTAAAAGAGGGTTTAAATAATTTCTATAATTTTTCCTTTTTCTCCCTCTACGTCACTTCCACATACTTCAGGGGGTATTGGTGTCAACTGGAGTTGACCTTAAAATTAATAATTCAGAAGTTTGATCTTATGTGTATCAATTTATATTTCTGTCATGTGTTGTGTCATTATATAAAGTAAAAGCATGGCATGAAATCACTGAAAAAATCTGTCAGTGAATGTTTTATTCCCTTTCTATGGAAAAAGAGTCTATACAGCTCTCATAGGAACACAGAGGGAGTTATTTTCAGACATTCCTGAAACATAGTACAAACAGTATGAAACAAATGTTTAGAGTCTTTTCCCCACAGATGTGTTGGGGTTCTTTTCTCATTGATTCTCCCAGTGTAATTATGGTAGCTTGCAAAACATTGGCAACAAGTGTGAGCCAGTAGTCAGCATATTTCTTGTGTTACATTATGAAGTTGGAATATTCCTCTGTGCTAGGAAGATAGAATTCAGGAGAACTTGGGAGCTGAGGTTCTAGAATCTGCTATGTCTTCATAATAGAATGGGTTTCACTTTCAGCCAAAACCCAAGGAAAAGGAAGGCAATCATTGGTATTTCTTCTTGAGGTGGTGAACTTCCTAATTTCATTACTACTTTTTTTTTCAGTTATTCTGAAATAACTGTTTGTATGGTCATTAGTTAAGTCCATAAGAAAAAAGTAAGTGGAAATCATTATACTAAAAATTGTAAAGAAGAGTGAATTCATTCAAAGCAAGACGTTTCCTAAAATGTCTCATAACCTGTCATTTGTGGAAACTATGATGCTTTTAGGAGCACTCACTAATGCAGGGAACAGCTCATCATTCAATTCACCACACACTGAAAAAAATCCATGAATTGTTATTTATTCTTCTTCTTGATGTATACTGATTGCTTCGCTGAAGACATGGGAAAATGTGCCATTTATTCATGGGTTTTTCAGTGTATGCTTCAGCTGTATCACTGTAATAGTGACAAAAATAGTGGCTGCAGTGGGCATATCCCAGTATGAACAAATGCATGTGTGATTCTTCATGATAGCATTGAGGAATGCAGTCTCACACTGCTGTCGGTCCCTTCATGCTTAGTCATATATCCTGAAGTTTCTGATCAAAACCAGCTTTTATCTCCAAACTGCCAGTTGCATACTCCTTGATAGTATCTTTTGGATGCACGTAATGAATATGCCACAGCAATGTGGAGACAGATGTTGGTTCGTGCTAGATAACCATAAATGTCTCGACAATTTTATTTCAGTTTTGCTTTATTTATGAGTGCAAGTGTGTGTTTGGTTTTTGTGCCAAGCCAGCCATCCAGATTTGCAGGAATGGATGCAGTTGTGTTTTAGACATATTTGATGAGGTTATACTGTGTGTGGCATATGCAGAGACCAGATCCTCCATGGGCAGAAGTGAATCTGATCAATGTGCACATGCCAAAATTACTCACAGTATTTTGTGCTACTAATTTAAGGCATTCAATAGCTACATTTCATCCTGAGATACAATGTGATCCTGAGTAATGTCCACTGAAATTGTGGACGTAAAACAAGGGTTTGTGTTAAGATAGAAAAGGAAGGAGCAGCTGAGCCATGTCTGCCCACTAGACCTTTGACACCTTATGGCGTACCGAGGTTATGGCAAAGTTTTTCCTATCCACAGGTCCTAGGCTCCATTCTGTTGTAGTAAACAGTATGGGAGCTAGGTTTTTAAATATACCCACTACAGAGATTCCTCTGTAGTGAGGCTTCTCTAATAGAGTAGATGACCCTTCCTATTTCATAATCAACATCTACACCATGTAAGTTAGCTCAAATTTTTAATAAGGCTTCAAAGCCTCTAGATCTGGAGAGTGCATCAAGGAATCATATAAACACTTTCAAGTATGGCATATATAAAACTTCTTGTGCACTTGGAGAATATAATGAAAGTGCATTATTTCTGATAATATCTTGAGTTAAACATTCTAAGATCAGCATACCTGCAACATAAAATTCTTTGTTTCAGGGAATTTAAATATTGAAACCCATCAAAACATTTTAAATTTCTGTTTTTTGACTCCTAGCCAAGTCAGGTGCTTGGATGTGTATGTAAAGATGTTAATATGGCTTATATGAATGCAGGCAGTTGCCAAAATCCGTTGTAAAACCAAAACCTTCTTTAGTAAATAAATGAAAAAGCGGCTTTTGTATAAATATCTTTACACTTTTTTGCTAAACCTATTCTAAAAAAAAATAATTTGTGCAGATAAATGAAATGTAATGATATCATAGAAACAGAGAAAGGTCAGGAAACATACAATGAAACTGAGATTTTTAGTGGCTTGTCTTCTCTTTCTGTTTTGGCTGAAGCTACACCAATATCATGTAAGTCTCAACTTTGTTTAATCACCATGTTCATGTGTATACTTGCATTGGCCAAGCAGGATGACTTTTTCATCTGATTTAAGCCAGCATATTGGATCAATGCTGTTAATGTTTTACGTCAGTGAAAATTATATCTGTACTATGCAGCTGGCATGCTAAGAGAAAAAAAGCCAGGGTTCTCTTAAACTAACTACTTACCATGCCACAGTGGGAAGCAGAAATGTAGGTTACATCTGCCCTAACACAGTCACAGCTGAAAATGTGGTGTGCAAGAAATACTTGAAACAGATGTGTTTGGGGTCATGTAATACAAAATATTTGTAAGGGTTCATTGACACCTGCTCTTCACCTATCAAGTGTTATCATGCTTCCATTGTGGAATTAAGCTGATAGCATTCTTGCAGGCCCTCCAGGGGCTTGTATTTTTACTTTACACAGTAATACATGAAAAACAAGCAGAGCAAACTGTTGACATGTTTATCCAAAGTTCATTTTCTCCTTCTCTTTATTGTCCTGCAATAATTTCTTCATCTCTTTCTATTGATCTAGAGAGGGCAAGCTTAGTACTACACCATAGTCACCTGTTCCTTGGGGAAAGAATAAACAGTCCCAGAAATAGAAGGGGAAGAAAAAAAAAAAAAAAGAAAGCTCTGAAGATTGAGTGGGGGCCCTGGTGTATTCCTTCTTACACCAGAGCATCATTTAAGTCTATGTTCTTCCATCTACCTTGTTTGCAGTAAATAGCTGCCCATTATGTCAGGTCAGGCGAGCGCTGTGGCGTCACAGCCCAGCAGCTGTGATCAGCTTGCCAAGCTTGCAGGACAGCCCCCGGGGAGCAGGCGCATGTGTCAGGCTCTTGAGCTGTCAAGGCTCAAAGCGACAGTTTATCTCGAGGCTTTAAAACATCCTTGCAAAGTTTCCCCTTCTTCCCTTCCCCCCTCCTCTTGTTGACAATCTGCTTGAAGGAAGACAGATGCTGGAGTAGTTTTCTTTAGACTTGTGTAATTCCACAGGGCTCAGCGCACCAAATACAATTCCACACGTCTTCCAAGAGACCAAGTTGAGGAGGCAGACGCATTGTTGTGGGGAGGACAAGGAATCCTTTATGCTAACACAAATATTTCCCAGTAAATTTGATGCTGTCAGTGTGCCTTCCTTAAGTTCTTTGTCCACAATAAACAAACTGCTTTACAAGTTCCTAGAGAAACCAAGGAAATGTGTCTGGGGTCGCATTTTTCAAGACACTTTTCAACTGTATTTACCTGAATATTTTATAATCTTTTAAAAGAGCACAGACTTACCAATATGATACATATTTTCCCCTTGCATCACTTTAGCCTTAGGACACAACAGGGTTCTCTGCAGATTTGTTTGCATGAAAATAAGATTTATCTTGTAAACAGAACTAAATGACTTATGAGAAGGTATCTTAAAATGCCAGTTTTATGTCACTACCACCTTTGCAGACTGATTCTATTCATGGTGCAAATCCAGAGCCATTTGTCATAGATATTATGTCCAATAGAGTACATTTTAAAAATATAACCTCTAAAAAACCCATAAATTGTGATGTACTTTCTGTGTACTTTGTCATCCTGTAATCATAAGGAAGCACATTTTCACTCAGGGCCAACCTTTTCTGATTTTCTGATCCTGACTGTCTTTTGTCACAAATGACAGATAATTTCTGTATTCACTTCCTAAGTTGCACCTGCACCAGGAGAAAGGAAGCATAACCTTTCAAGATGTTTCTCTCTTCCTGCTGTTCTTACTTTCTGTGTTTTACAAACATAGCCCAGGCAGTCAGTATCAGAAAATCTTCCTTTGATATGATCCTGCCCTTGGCCCTCTCCACAGGAGAAAATCTTCCTCCCTCACCACCTCACCACCTCTTTTGCCATGCCTGATCTCCTCAAATAGTTGCTTTTCTTCATCAGAAGTTACAGAATTTAGAATGGGGAGAGGCACAATTTAAACCACTGAGTTGACAGAAAAGGGCATCAAGTTTATTCTTTCTTCGTTTTTCAGACCAGTCAGGGAGGGCCCTTGAGCTGTCTGCATACACAAGTAATCAACTGCTTTGGGGTTCACATGTATATCCTCAAGATGGCCTGCATGGCATTCTCCTTTCTCTGTATAGTTCCCAACATGTCCACAGCATGGAACTCACCCTCGCTTGAAGGGATAACTGGTCAGGTTGGAGTGACTATCACAGCCCTCTGGTTGTTCTGTTTCATTTGCATCTTACCCAAAACATGTCTGGAAGGCCTCTTCTCACAGAAGCCATCTGGCTAACCAGAGAGATTCGTTATAACATCCATCCATCCTTTGGTATCTGTTTCTTTGGAAGAGCAATGCTCACAATAAGCACATTTGCAAAAGACATCAGCTAATGACTTAACCTATTCTTAGATGCTCGTTGCTAAATGTCTTTAGGTGGTCATGGCATTTTCAAATGATTTCTTTTATTTAATTCCAATGTCCACACAAATTCAGATAAATTAAATACATGCTAACCCTCATAGCACTAGCAATGGCATCAAGTCTTTTTCTCCGCTCTAGACAGTTTCCTGTGCCTCTCCCAAATTTCTTAAACATATTACATTAGATATTATATCCAAACCTGAATTGACAAGTCAGTTACTGCCAGTAGGGCACACTGAATCTTATCCAGGTACATCACAGAATGATTTACAGTATCACTAAACTTCACACGTGTGGCCTGCACCCCACTGAACTCAGCATGCACAGCTAGAAATTAAGAAAAAGAAGGTCTGTCACTACGGCACAAGAGATTTTTCTCTTCCCATCGTATCAGCCAACTGTTAAGGTTATTTTTGACCTTAAAATTTTCACAGTTTACTTATTTATTTCTCAAATCAAATATTTCTGAGTCACCCTCTCTATTTTGCCTGGCTTCATACCATCCTGTGCATGAGCACAATGGGATCTTTCAGATCTGTAAACTAAGCCTGGGTATCCACAATATAAGAGAGACATCACAATATAAGGTTACTGAGATAATTTCCACAATTTCAAAAAAAAAAAAAGTGAGCTTCTCCACCAATAAAATTTTATTAGCAGTACAAGAATATATTGTAACTTTTAGGCTCTGCAAGCCTATGCTTAGCACAGCACAGGCTTAGTGCTGTGGGTATGGGATTGTTCTCTGTGCTGCTTGGGCAATCTCATTCTTCTGTGGGACTACTTCACAATAACAGCACAAGCTGCATTTCCAGAACTAAACCTACACTATTTTCAGCCCCAGCCACTGCCTGTCTTATCTCTGCTGCTGCATGATGAAGTGTCAATGACTGTTGTTCTTCCTGTTGGTTGAACCCATCCTTAATCTTTTCTACCACTGAGTCAGGAAAGCTGAAGTAAAAGGAATAAATATAACACTTACGTTAGAGTTTCTTTACATACTTTGCATAGGCTGGTAAGTGACATAGAAATGTTCATGAGGCAATTAACATTTTTTTAAAATGCAATAGACAGTGTAAGAAATGTATCCTAAGCATAGGGCTATGTTCTGAATAATGAAGAGAAAAAAAATAATTGAAAATGCTCTGTTCTGAACAATAAAATGAACCTGAAAAATACGCGATCATAGTGCATATGAATAGTTGCACAACCTTGTCGTTGGCAAAATTAGGCTTTCAAAGGCATGGTATACCAAAATAATTTCAAGAATTTCAACAAAGTTGAAAGTCTGTGAAGTCTTCACTACAGAAACTGACCAGATAGTTTGTAGAGATGATATTTTTTCTCAAATGGCTTTCACGTATGTCTCCATGGACAGCAATAGTTGTTCATACCATATAGGAAAGCATAAATTACATTATAGAAAAGTACTACAGTGACTTATGAATTTCTATTTTAAAATTATTTTTTCTATTACATTGAAATCTACAGCTGCAATATATCAGGACTATAATTCCAAAATCACAGTTTTTCTGTCTCTTCTATGTCCTTCAATAAATTGAAAAAGCCATGAACTTAACTATTTTATGTGGCATTTGGATTTGGTTTTGACAGTGGGCTATAAACATTAACTTTGTTCAGAGCAACCCATACTGTGCCTTTTGAAAGAACTCTTCTAAGTTGCTTTGTGACTACTTTGAAAAATATCACTGACAAAAAGGCTTCCTAAATTTTGAAGAATATTTTTAAAGTATGTACTTGAACTTAAGTAGCAGAACTTAAGAATTTTACTTTCTCCACTAAAATTCAAGGTTGCAGAGATGGTAAGAGAATCCAGGATACCACTGTTAGGGTTCTGTTAGTGTTCTACTGGTTATACAGTGCAGTGGAAACTTGCTAAACTATCCTTTAGGAAACCAAATCTCTATGCACTTCAGGAATGCTCAGAATCATAAAAAGGGAATGCTTCAGTTCATAAAAATCTGGCTGGATTGCCCAGAATAAAGTCTTTCAGTCTTTTTTTTTTCTGCTAAAATGCATCAAACTGAATAACTGAACTGCATTATTGCTATTCAAAGAAAGTCTGCCTAATGATTATACAATGTCATTAAAAGCAAAATGATTGTCTGTAAAAGTCTTTCCCTGATAAAATGTGTTGACCTAAATGATATTCCTCAAAGGTAAGTCAGAGTGTTATGTGATGTTCTCTTATCGATTGTTGATTCTATGTGTACCTCTGGGAACATAAACCACAAAGAAATGTTTTGAAAGGAAAAAGAGTGACCTTTTATATATAGGCATTTTAATACTTTGTGATGCTGAAATAAGTATAACAAAGGGAGGGAAAAATCTTTGTGCAAAAAATGCGTATTTTTGTTCAATCAGAATTAAATCAGAGTTGTAATACAACACATGCCATCTACACTGAAAGCTCTAACTTCAAACCAGCCCTTTATATTCATGCAGGTAATATTGGTGAGGTAAAATGAAGTAGCAATCTTTTGCACAGAAAGAATGAGAGTCCCATCTGGGATGATAAATAAAGTGCTGCACCATTATCATTGTTAAGAAACATAATTTCTGCAGTGATTTTTTTTGCAATCCTTCTATATATATTTTTAAAGGAAAAAAGTCAGGATTTCTTTTGTTTGTGTGATGTTTGATAAACAGTGGTAGTTTTTATTAACCAAATCAGCTCTCAAATTCTTAAAAGAGGAGGCTTTGTAGATGCTGTAACAGTAGAAGGAAATTGAATTACTTTTATGCAACTGAAATAACTTGAAGATCATGATCACTATAAGTGCAATATTTGAGTCATGTTACTGGTAAGCTTATTTCTAGCCATCTGTCAGATTGACTTATATAATGCTCAGTTATATACAAGCCTTGCAGGGAGCACCATGTGACTTTTTCTTCATCAGTTTCTTTATGGTCTAAAGAGAACTAAACAATCCATCCTAAGCCTAATGTATTCCAAATCCCAAGAGGAGGAAGGAGGGTAAGTGTGGATCTATAGAGGGTTATGACCTTTAAGAGAACTCCAATTACAGGTATGGTAGGTAATTTCTCTTGGATCTTTACACTCCTCAAGACTAAGTGGTTACTATTCCTGTGCTCAAGATATGGCTATATAAACTAACATATATCATGAAAGCGTGCCTAAATATTTTAGCTGGAATATATTTTGGACATGGTATTAATGAATCATAGAAACAGTTTAACACTGAAAAATCAAACATAGCAGTGTGGAAATAACAAGGTATTTATATTAAAAGGACTTTTTGTAACATTGTACAAATATCAATATATTTTGTTTAGACAGGATATTCCATCTGTATTTTGTATCTTGTTATGACTAAATTATAGTAGTCATAAAACTGAATAAACTGAGATGAGTAACTACTGTTACAAAGAACTAAATCTAATGACTGGATACAAAGTCTTGACAAGGGCATGGAGTAGAGACTTAAATCTTTACCTTTCCTTCCAACAAAAAAACTTTTCTTTTCCCTTAGAAATAAAAACACTTGGTTATTTCCGAGTAGCTAAGTTTTTCTGCACCTTAAAAATCCTAGCTGGAATTAGAATTAAAGTACAGAAAAAGTAAAGTACACAATATTGCCAGTCTGCTCTTGGATAGAAAAGGAAGAGCAAGTTAGTGCAGGCTTCCTGCTATTTAGCCAGAGCTTTGTTGCTTCTTTACTCTGGCACCAAAGAGCAGAGTACAGAGAGTTTCTCCCCTCCAGAATTTAGACAACAGAATTTCCTCATTTCTATAGTCACCATTTGTTTGAATTTACCCAGTATTTACCTCTGCTCCTTAACAGCATTTGAAGGCACAGGAAATTTGTCACTCTGCCATAACTTGGAACAATGTCTTTTTTTGTTTGGGGAAAAATATTTCCAAACTCAGAAGCTACATGTTGATAATTTATGTGATTCTATTTAGTGACAAAATATAATTTATTTCCCTATATATGTAGATTTGAATGTGCAGAGGTTGGAACTAAAGAAATACTGCACAACAATGTGCTACAGTCCAGTAGCAGAAGAGAAGGGAAGGCCAAGGAGTGTCCAGGGCAGAAGCAGGGGTAGGCTACTGTCTATCCAGCAGATCTGTTTGGCCCACAAGCTAGAGAGAAAGACAGTGCAAGCTAGAACTCAGCAAGGCAGGTGCTCCAACAGAGGAAGAGGTGGGGCAAGTGATGTTCTCCTGGTCTGTTGGAGAAGATGGCTGGAGGGAAGGAGGAATCAAAAAATGTCCGTCAAGGGGGAGCACTGCAGAGAAAAGTGGAGTTTTGGTACTTGTAAAAAATTCTCCCAGCATCTCCAGGTTGCTCTTGTATTGAAGAGATGGATCATGCCAGCAATATGACACCTAGCCAACTCCCCTTCTTCTATCTCACCGGCTGTATGCCTGCTCTGTTCAAGAGTGTCCCCTCCAGAGGGCTATTCAGGTTAGCTGCTGATTTTTCATTTAGGCACTCACTTAGCTCCAGCACTTGCCTGTTCTCCCCCCAGCAGGGACAGCTGCACATCTCCCTCCCTTTGCCACATCGCAGTAGCCGGAGCTGCCTGAGCAAGAGGACATTTGAGACTCTGTCTGCTGTGCAGGCTGCAGCAGCCTCCTTCCAGCCACACGGCCTGCGTGCCACTCTCCAGCCCTTGTACTCTGCCCTCAGACCTCTCTGCTCTTACTGGAGCAGTAGTTTTCCAGAGAAGCAATTTCAGGGGCTGCTGTCATGTGCAGTGGTGGTGCTATTTCAAGTGCTGACACAAGCTGTTATGATTTTCACCTTTTGGTTTATTTCTAAGGTTTTATCTTCCTTTTACAAAACCATGAATGTCATCACCTGTGCTTTCTCAATAGTACAGAGTATTTACACTGTAAGAATCACCCCTGCCTAGACAGAGTTGCTTATTTTTTACTTTACTTGCATTTTATTACTTTTTTCAACATTTTTATGAACCTCTGCTGATGTTCTTTCCCTTTAATATTTGTGGGTCTTTAACTTATACCACCTTATTTTTATTTATACTATTGACTTTTCCAGTTTGCTCATGCAATCTGTTTGCATTTGATTTCTATTCTTATCTCTCTTTGCATTTGATAACATAGTTTGCACAGTTAATTCCAGGCAAATGTTTCTTCATGACTGCACAGTTTGTACAACCAGCCTGCCTTCCAGGTGAGAAGAAAAAGGGCTAGGACAGCACTAAGGTCTGTATAGAACCTTTTGCCTTCCATATACAGTGATATTGGAAGAGAGAAGATAAAGGGGGGAAAAAATGGCCAAGGAATACGACAAGTAAATGGGAGATGATGCTGTGGGAAACACTGACAGAAAGAAAGATCTACAAATTTAGAAAACAGGAGATGCCAAACATTTCAGGTTCCATACAAAACGGTGATTTAGACTTTTGCTGTTCTTATAAGTAGCAAAAAAGAAAAATTGATCCTATCATTCCCCTTTTAGTGGATAATCCCACGTCCATTTGTAGAAAATAGGAAAAATATTCTTTCATTGACTGAGTCGGTAACTGAATGCAATCCAAAAATGTTTCTGTCCTTCCTTTTACTTGTTTTGTACATGAAAATAATTATGTAGAAAAAGGGCTTAGAGGGAGAAGCCATTCAAAGAGGTGCTGAGGGCACTTGGTCCGTGCAGCCTGGAGGAGACTGAGGGGAGAGCTCCCTGCAGCTCCAACTTCCTTGTGAGGGGAAGGGGAGGGGCAGGCACTGAGCTCTGCTCTGTGGTGGCTGTGACAGGACACAGGGGAGTGGCCTGAAGCTGTGTCAGGGCAGGTTTAGGTTGGGGATCAGGAAAAGGGGCTTCACCCAGGGGGTGGCTGGGCACTGGAACAGGCTCCCCAGAGAACTGGTCACAGCATCAGCCTGACAGAGCTCAAGAAGTTTCTGTACAATGCTCTCAGGCACAAGGTGTGATTTTCAGACCTGTCTTGTGTGGGGCCAGGAGCTGGACTTTGATGATTCTTATGGGACTCTTCTAACTCAAAATATTCTGTAATTATGTGATTTTATTTTGTTTTGTAATTATTGTCATTGTCCCTTTTCTCTTCTGTCCTATTACACTGCCTTTATCTCAAACAAAGAGTTCTACCTTTTTCCAGTTCTCCCCCCATCCCTCTGGGGGGCAGTGAGTGAGCAGCTCTGCTGTCCTAAGCTGCCTGCTGGGTTAAACCAGAGCCCTTGAGAATGACTTTTGAAGCAGGGAGCACACAGGTATTGCCACACACAGCTGTCACCACCCTGCTAGTGCCCGGGGCTCCTGTGGCTGTTACAAAGAGGTCACACTGAGCTAGAGCTGTGGGACACAGTGGTGTCGTGCAGCTGCCCACACTGCCTGCCGCTGAGCGCGGTCCCGTGCCAGCCGACATCTACCATGGTCTGAAAACACACATACAGCACCTTCCCTTAGAGAGCAGGCATGCAGGATTCCTTGCTTTGCTGCTACCTGTGCCACATCACATCCTGTGAATTGCAAGCAAGCAATGTATGCAACCTGTGAACTGTTTACTCTGAGGGCTGATGACCTTGCTACTCCAGGTTGAGAGGAAAGCTGGAGCTGTCAGAAGCAGTTGACAAAAGTCTAGAACAGCTTGTTTTTCCTTGCAGGTAAGGGAAGGATGTATTCATTAACTGATGCAATAGACAAAGGCCAAGCCAAGAAGAAAGCCCAGGGAATACTGTCTCTCTGCCTGTAAACGTGGACACCTTTACATGATCCTCCCCACTTTGTTGCCTACTGAAGGTGGTGATGCTTGCAATCCACTTGCAGCAGCATTGTGAGCAGAATACAAAGAGAGACTGAGAAAAAACATGATCAAATAACTCCCTAGAAAGTAAATAGACACCAAGCATGCCAGAGCAGAGGGCTGTGAGCAAGGGCCTGCACCAACCAAGAGGCTACAGTATTTTCCACAGCTGCTTCCTTGGGGAATGTTCAACAATGGCTCCAAAACTGCAATATGCTTCTGCTAATTTCACAGAATCACAGAATGGTTTGGATGCAAGGTAGCTCTAGAGATCGTCTAGGTCCAATTCCCCTGCTGAGGCAGGTTTACCTAGAGTAGGTTACACAGGATTGTCTCCAGATGGCTTCTGAAAATCTCCAGAGAAGGAGACTCCACCACCTCCCCTTGCAGCCTCTTCCAGGGCTCTCCCATCCTCACAGTAAAGAAGTTTAACCTCATATTCAGATGAAACTTCTTTTATTCCAATTTGTGCCTGTTGACCCTTGTGCTGTCACTGGGTACCAGAGAGAAGAGTCTGGCCTCATCCTCTTGAAATCCACCTTTAAACTATCTGTAATAAATATTTAGGTAATATTAATTACGTGTTTAAAGTAGGTACCACAAACTAATAATTTAGAGAGAGTAAATACTTTCCCATGTACTAAGAATTCCATCAAGTAATAGTGAAGACTTGGCAGCTTTGTGTGAGTGCTCTACAGTATATGCATTCAACACAAGACACTGTCACGGGAGCAATTTGATGACATTTTTCAAACCAGTACAATGGGTTTGTGCTCAGACTTAGCTAGACAACCACAGTGAACAAAGTTGTTGTGTTTGGAATTAGTACATAAAGAATTCAGAGATCTCTTGGTAAACACGGTTCCCTCCAACATTTTGTCCAAGTTAACTTTTTCCTTTTTTCCAAGTTCCTTGCCTTTTCATAATCTCATTTTTTTAAACCAAAATAAAAATATTAACATGGGTGAAAAGCTAATTTACCCACTCTTGATCTCTAAGTAGCACCAGGAGTAATAACATTCCAAAGGAAATGGACTAAAATATGATACCAGATACATTGATCCATGGGATAGTTTCTAGATCAAGAGATTATTTTTAAAAATGTTTTACAAATATATTGATCATTCTTTTTCTTTCACATTTTGTAGCCTGGATATTTTAACATTTTTTTCTTCCCTTATCTAGCAGGATTTCATACATTTTAAAATTTTATATTTTCCTATGGGACTCTTGAGCTTTTCTAACAATAGATGCTCCTTTAGGCTTCCCTTTTGACCTTTGTTCTAATCTAAGAAACAAATTTCAGAGTTACTTTACACGAAATTAAACAGAGTCTCTATACTGAAGTGAGTGGAGTTACAGAGATGTTAATACAAAGGAATTTGTCTGCAGGTGGCTGTAAATATTTTTTTAGTTAATATATTAATTAGATTGTTTTCATACAAAAAGACCTGAAGCAGGGGAAGAGCAGGCTGGTGGAAACCTGCTTGTGTACCATATTTTTCAGTCTCAGCAGAGAACATAATCTCATTTTGGGTAATATTCTTTAAGCCTATAAGCCAGGCAATGGTCTAGAGTCCATGCCTTGAAGAAGATAAACATAGTTTAGTGTTGTCATACAGATGTCTCATTCTCTCATTCTCTCCCCCCTCTCCCTTCCTCTCTCCCTCTTTTTTTTTTCTTTTTATTGTAGCTGGTGTTTGGATACATTCTGATAATACCTCTTCTCTGTAAGTTCGAGATTGCACAAGATCAGGATATTTTTCAGAGTCACATTTTTGCCTTACAGCAAAATGTTGATACAATCAAGACTGGCTAGATTACAAGCAATCACAATTTTTTAAAGTCATGTTTCATATTAACACAATAAATCTATCACCTGAGCAGATAAAATTTTACAACTGATAAAATCTTATAGTTTATTTGTTTACAAAACTGCCAGGATGATTTTTTAGGATCTTATTTCATGACATCCATGTAGACACAGCTGATCTAAGCACTGGATAAGATGATGGTTTTGTTCTACCTCCAAAAAAACATGGTATTCTTTGTTGGAGGAAGTTGCTGCACCTTAGTTTTTCTGTTGAGATCTTCAGATTGATGACTGGACACTCTTTTAGGGCACTGGAAGCAGCTATAAAACTATTTAAATGTTGTGCTCATTCTTTTCAAGGTGTAGGTACCCAGCCCACACTGATGCAGGTGGGTGCGTGGCAGTTTTACCTCTGAGACAGCCAAAACTGTTGCATGAACTAGACAGGGAGAACATCCTCTCATCCCAGGCTGTGGTTGCTTTCAGAGTGACTGACAGGGGATGGATAAGAGGGGACTTCTCATTGCATTGCCTCTCAGGGAGAGAAGTGCAGGTCCTACACCCACAGCAGCCCCAGGCAGCTCCACAGGCTGGGACAGAGTATCTGTAAAGCTCCCCAGAGAAAAAGCACCTGAGGGTGGCTGAACATGAGCCAGCTCTGCCCAGGTGGCCAAGAAGGCCAATGGCATCCTGTCCTGTATCAGCAGCAGCGTGGCCAGCAGAACCAGGGCAAGCATCCTTCCCCTGTACTTGTAAATAGATATTTATTTACCATTTGCTTTCATTGTAGATCTACGTGAAGTACGTCTTTGGGATTTTTAATTGAAAGTGCTACCAGGTGATCTGTTTTGTAGTTGTTCATTACAATACTGAAAAGAAAAGACTTTGTGATTGGATTTGTACTCTTCTGTCCTTAGTGTGTTTACATTCCTATTGATTCAGTTAATGCGTCCATCAGGGAAATAAAAATGTTAGGCCTCATTTAATTAAACCAAATTACTTCTGTGGCTTTTACATAGTTTTGCTTGTTTTTTTTTTTTCTCTTATGGGAGTCCCATTAACATGTGTTGAGCTTTGCATTTTGTTTATTACCAAAAAATAAGTGCAGTACATAATTTCTGTGATTTAGAGTCCTACATAACTTATCAGACAATACAAACCAAAAAGCACTAAGTGAACATCCTTTAAAGCAACATTTAACTTTAGAAAAGAATCAGGAAGCTGGAGGAGCTAAAATTGCTTGGTTTGAGTATCTGCTGCTGTATTTCTTTTTGTACCAACCTTTTTTTACATTTAGAACTGTGTCTGACTGCAAAGTAAGTTCCAGATATAAAAAGGTCTTAACTGTAAGCAAGGACCAGGTAAATATCTGTAGGTAAATATCTACACAATATAGCTATCAGTGGTAGAATAATCTCATATTATATGCAATTTGTGGGGTAGAAGAAGGTTTTCTGGAACATTAATTCCATTTGCTTTAATATACATTTCTATATACACCTATGTGTTTATAAAATAGATGAAAGTGGCAAACCTTCCTATTTCTTGGTTATTCCATTTCTGCCATGGTCTCAGCATTTCTGTGTACTAGACTTGCCTAGAACTGTCACAAGCAACTTTAGAAGTCACACTAAATGAACAGTAATGTTAAAGAAAACAAATTCTCCATTATATTTAACAGTTTTTATAATGTTAATAATTAGATTCTCAGCTAAGATAAACTTTCACAACTCCTGCCTAAATTAGAGTTTTCTTTCTTCTATAGATCTTTCAAACTATGCAAAGAGTAGCCTATTTTTCCTGTGAGTCTATCCTGAAGCACAGTTTTCACATGGGAAAAAAAAAAAAATTAAAAGGGATTCTCAAATATACAAGAAGAGAATAATCTGTTATAGTGGACAATCCTCTAGTTACTCCTTGTTTTTATTTTCCTCGCAACTTAGAACAGATAAATCAGTAACTCAGGAGGACGATTACATCAAAGCACTAATTTGCATTCAGTAAGAATGTATCTGTAAGTAGTTAGATGAGTACAGAGTGAAACTTTTAGCAGCCGTCATTATTCAGCAACTCCCCAAGCATCCTGGGAACACTGTAGTCTCTTTCTGTTACAGAGGACTTTCGTTTTCTTACTTGTAAATTTAGTATCACACAGAATTTCTGAACTAAGTAAATCGTTTTCTGCACTATTAGCTGCATGATATAACGCTGCAAAACAAGCTGGGTCTCTGGACATAAAAAAACCAGGATCTCTCACCCTATTGGATCTTTTTTTTTCCCATATACAATATGTATGCAGTTAAAATATATTTTTCACAGACATTAATGTGTTTCACTAACTAAGCTAAGCGAACAAAAAATAGTAATAGAAGCTTTAACATCTGGAGTATATTCCGAGAAACTGCCCCCTATTAATACTGAAAGAACAGGAATTCCGTCCCCATTGATGACAAGAAAGAGTAGCTCTAGTCTGACCATTGGAGAGAAACCTATGTGATCCCTGTAATGATTAATGCTCCTCATGAGTGAGAAAGCTTTTTCTTTCTGCCCAGATACCTGTTAGATAGACTTTCTCAACCCTTGGCACTTTTAGAGTATCAAGAGCTGTAAGAGAGCAGGATGGGCTGAGACAACCGTGCAAGACACAGGAGAGCATGACAGAAAAAGAAAAGTGGTTCAGCCACCTCTGTTAGGAGTGTGCCAGCACCACAGCTAACCCAAAGAGATTGTAGCCCCGATTAGGCTTAGTGCAGTAACGGGAAACCATCAGATTCATTCAGTATTCAAGGTAAGCAGCTGTATAACAATTTGTTTCACAACAAAAAGTTGACAGAACAAATCCAAAACAACTCTGTGTGCATGTTTACATGGGAAGCTATTGGCATCAGCAGTGCATTTGAAGGTGTGCTTCAAGTCCCTTATGCTTTTTGTAACATTTTCAAATTCATTGCTGTCTTCAAGATGACAGGAAATCCAGGTCTGCCTTCCTCCTGGGAGATCTTTATTCACAGACAAGTCAAAAACCCTTGACAAAAGGCAACCAAGGGAACTTGCTGACCTTTTAGCTGCCTGTCTAACATCAGTGCAAGTATTGCTTCCTGATAAAATGAGAAATTCAATTTAAGGGGAAACATAGCAGGTATTTGAGTAGGCTCTCATTTTATTTTACTTCTTGGGCTGTCTCTCAAGCAGAAAACAAATGTAAATAAATAGGATCTCATTCTTCATTCCTGCGCAGTTACCAGAGCTAACAATGCTGCACACCAGGGTAACATCATTCTTGCACCATGGTCCACTCTTCAGTCTGCTCTCTTGTTCACTAATTGATGCTTATCTCCTGAAAATAAAACTGCCATTTTGAAATCCTAGCTTTGTAGTATCCCATTATTTTTGTCCCTAATTTTAGGAAGAAAAAAATCTGTCCACGGAAAACCAATCATTAACACCATAGTTCTTCAGAAATTAGCTGATTCCTCCATCATGCTTATCCATAGTAAATTCCATAATTTGGATGTCAGATATAAAAGCTTGCAGAGTTATTCAGGTAGTCTAGTTTGGTTCCCAACACAGCAAGTACCTTTCCAGTATGAACCACTTTTCATCTTCCATACTTGTCCCAACAGAACCATTTGCTTCTTACATGATCAGTCTGAAAGACTTGAGCTTTCATGTTGAAAGCCTTGATTGAAGAATGCACCAAAGACTGGAGCACTTCTCCTGTGAGGAAGGGCTGAGAGACCTGGGACTGTTCAGCCTGGAGAAAGGAAGGCAGCTCAGGGGAATTTTACTAATATATATAAACATTTGAAGGGAGGGTGCAGAGATGATGGAGCCAGGCTCTTTCTTGTGGTGCTCAGTGACAGAGCCAGTGGCTCTGTCAAACAAACTGAAACACAGGAGTTTACCTCTGGCAGTAAGAAAACTTACTGCTGGGGATTACCAAGTGCAGGCACACTTGGTTTCCTGAGGAGGTGGCTGAGTGGAAATATTCCAAACCTGGGTAACTGGCTCTGAGCAGCCCCTGCTTGAGCAAGTGAACTGGACCAGGTGACCTCTGGAGGTCTCTTCCAACCTCAGTTCTTCTGTGACTATGTGATGCATGAAGATCATTTGAAACCAGTAAATAAACCGAGTTCCTCCAAGAAGAAGAGATGTAATTTTATATATAGGAAGAAAATTTTCAGAGAATGGGTCTCCAGTTTTGAGAGGGACTGAGAAGAACATTAAAGATGCTTGGATTAACACACAATAATTTGTAAATATCTCCCTGTTGTGTTCTGCCAGGTTTTTTTTTTGGTTGGTTGGTTGGTTGGTTGGTTGGTTGGTTGGTTGGTTGGTTGATTGGTTGGTTGGCTAGTTGCATGGGGGTTTTTGGGGTGGTTTTTTGGGTTTTGTAGGGCTACTTTGTTTTTAGTGTACTAAAATTAATTCCAGGGAAGTTACCTTTTTTGCTTTGGTGTGCACATAAGAATGGACTATTTTATGTGTGTGTGGGACACAAACTACACAGAAGTTTCAAAACTAAATTCTCTCATAATTTTTGAGAATAACATGTGGATATAACTTAATTGTGGTCAGTTTTGAAAACTAACACCAAAATAGGGAAATGTTCAAGTACAAAAGTTATTCTTAGAGATTTACGTATCAGGCTTGATTTGTACATATTTATTGCATACATAACAATTTAGTGCTATTTTTCTTCAAGCAATTAGCAATATATTTGCTGTAGAAATGCATATGAAAATTGTAGTAGCCAACAGTCAGTGGCCAAAGTCAACAAAAGAGCTGAAATATATGTTATTCTTCATTTTGTTCTGCCTCCTCAGTAAAAATGCAGTGAGTGTTGATGCATGAGTCCCAGAACTGCCCCCTGTGACACCACCAGTAAAATTAAAAATACTAGGAGTTATTTGTCCCTCCCTATCATTCTGACTGAGCAGTGAAGATTTTCTTGTATTAGTATTTTAGCTGTGTGTTTCTGCCTTTTCTGCTTGGAAAGTGAAAGAGGAAAGGGTTTATCTGAAGAGACCTTATAAGAGGAAGTAAAAGGGCAAGAAATTTCTCAGAATGCTGTCTGTTCTGCATTGCTTTAGTGATGATGTATCTTTGGTTGTTTGGTTGGTTTTTGCTTGTTTGGTTGGTTGGTTGGTCAGGTTTTTGTGTTTTTTTAAAAGGGACTGTTTCAGTATACTGAAGATACCCTAAGGACATAAACCAACCACATCTTACCGGCTGTTTCATATTCAGACCACACATCCTACAAGGAATGAAACCTGCCTTCTCAGAATGGCCTTAGCTTCTGTGTGAAAAAGAAAAGGCAAAACATATTGTGATAAAAGACAAAAATGAGACAGCTGCCTTTCCAGGGAAAGTTGTCTCTTGCATTTACATTTGCTTAAATGGCCCACTCTGTGCACCGCAGAGCATCTTCCTTCACTCACACATATATTCTGGTACCATGCATTAGTATGCTTAAACTTTGTTGCAGTTCTGTGTGAAGAAAGCAGGGACTTTACCAGTGAGAGGCTGGAATGGGATGCAGGTGGGTTATTTTTTCAGATGCCCATATAATCTTTCAGTAAATTCATACATGCAGTTTAATCTCTTAAGTACTCAGTACCAAGTACTGAGTATTTTATGCTAACCAGTATAAATTCCGGCATAGCATTGCTTTGGCTGCCTGTGCTTATGCTGTTTATCTGAATCTGGATCATCTGAAGGAATTTATGTCTTACCCAGGTATGACCTGAAGGAACTCTCTTCAAAGTCGTAATGGTTGGTACCACTGCAGTGTTGTTGAGTTCAGAATCAATGGTGTGGTAGGAGTTCAGTGGCAATCAAAAAGAGAGCATTTTGTACTCTCTGGTGGTGCAGGTCATAGCAGTGCCTGTGGTTCTGTGAAGAGGATAATTATTGCTCTATTCCAAAAGAACTTAGACCCTTCCATGTGAAGTAAAGATGTGCTATAGAGCAAAATTCTCTTGATGCTGCAAATATTTTTCTTCCCACATCTCATTCTGCAAAAAGTTTCAACCTTTGAAGTACAGTAACAGTGTCATTGCAAAATTTAAATTGAACCGATATGAACTGTTTTCTAAACCTGACCATGATATTCACCATCTGTGAGTTCAAAGGTAAAATGTGGCCTCAAAAAAAAGATGTCACACAGCAGTTTCTTGATAACATTAACCTCCAAGGGTCCTACAACATGGATAAATGAACTGGAATAAGGACAGTAGAGTAAGGACTGAGAAAAGAGGGAAGAACTAGTGACTGCACAACATATTCTGAATTTACAGGAGTGGGCAAGACACACTTAATTGCAGTGAATAGTGGCAAAGCTGACATTCACCTTCATGTTGCACCTTTGTTGCTGAACACAGAGGAGGCTGGCTTATTCCACATTTTAAAATAAGGCTTATTTTGGGCTGCTCTATCTTCTTCCTTGACTACAGGTGCCGCAATGCCACTTTGGTTTCAGCTGACTGCCAGGTGTCCGGGAAATATAATCACCCCAGAGCCAGGTTCTCTCTTTTTTCACATTTGTTCACCTGCCTTGAGGGAATGGCAAAGACACTGATCAGAATAGACCTAGTAACACTAGGATGAGACATTGAAATAAAACAGCAAAAGGAATTTTTCAGCACAACCTATCTGACGTGAGTTGCCGGATCCATCAGAGGCGTCATCTTTGTCTAAGAGTTGACCTTGATAAGGTATGAAATACATGAGCATGGCAATATATTTCTTGGGTGAGAAGGAACTTAAGCAAATGTGCCTATTTAGTAAGGCTTTAGAAGGGAAATATTGCTTGTGTTTTGCTACAGCCACCAAGAGATGAGCAGTAATAGGTAAGGAGATATGCAGGGCTTACCCCTTTTAAACAAAGAGCACTGCTCTGTGACACCAGAAGAAAAATAGAATACACATTCCTAGCTTCTTGTCCCATGCAGTTTCCATGCTCTCCTAGTGACTGTACAAAGGGGCAGGACCTGCTACCATGCTGCCATGAGGAATATCTGGCTTTCAAGAGAAAAAAGGTAATTTTTAGCAGGTTCACGTTAGCAGATGCGATGCATCTGACAGCTCTCCTGCTATAAAGGGTGTGTTGGGTTGGGTGTGGATTGAAATCTGTTCAGGAAGCTTTCAGCTGGCAGCTGATCCAGAGACCGCTTCACTTTTAGTCTGGGGCAATTCTGAGTGTACTGGGTGTTGAGACCAGGGAGGCAAAGCAGATCCCTCAGGCTTCAGTTCTTTCCCCAGCCCTGCCTTTCTCTGCTCTTTGTAAAAGGAATAAGGCAATACCATGGAGGCAATTTACAGTCCAGTCTTCAGAGATAATCCCATGCAACCTACAGGATTCAAACTAAATTTAGAGATAAATCAAGCGTAACCCAGTTGGTTTTTCAAAGTTTATCCCAGAAAAGCTTGTCATTTCCTCAGTATATTTATTGCTCCTGGGTCTACTCCTGACAATAGATATCAATAAAATGGACAGATTTATTATTTAAGTTTAAATCATATTTGATAGAATTGGTGGTTAATATTTTATTTTGTACTAACAGTTCATCTAGAAACACTACTTTTTCCTAATTTTTCCTTACACTTTGAAAATCTCTGCAGCTAGCATGAAGAAAATGAACCATCTGTGTGCCTGCATGATACCCTCTCTCTGGCAGTTCCCCTGGCTGAAGTGCAGGTTCTCTGTGGAGGAGACCCAGACAGCTACAGAGTATTGATCACAGATGAACAGTCTACAGTAACAAATCCTAGCGATAGCTCACCGGTTTTTTTTTTCTGAAGACCTTTTCAAACCTTTCTCTAATCACTGGGTAGAAAGCTGTAAATTAAATCAGCCAGTTCAGGCTTTGGAAATGCTTAGCAGGCAGGGTGCAGCAGGAGAACATATAAGAGTTTGAATTATCACATTGCTGCAACCTCCCACATTTACATTCAAGTCATAATTTCTGGAAGTAAGCATAAATAAGAATTAAATATCTGCTAAGTCTTTTTTCTTCTATCCTTTGATTACAGTTCTATTTTATTTATGACTCCCAAAAGAGAGCCAAACTTCTATTATGTGACATTTCTTCTGTAAATTGTTGAAGAATCACAAAAATGAAATACTTCACAGCAGGTTTTTCCTCTATTGCTACCTGCCTGTGGTATTAGCTGGGTCCCTTTCCCAAACCACCCTTTAGTAGGTGATTTTTTCTTCCTGGTACGGAAACATCTTATTATAGTTTGACTGTCTCTTTCTGTGATTATCTCTGAAGACAAGTGATTTAGCTGTATCAGGTATTTGATGTTTCTGCCACTTCCTATGTCGCATTGTTAGTACCTGAAATATATTTTAAAAACCTAAAATTTATAGAAAAGCCACACCCAAACTTTGCATGAGCATATGGCAAGTTGTATATCTGATTTCACTCAGAAGGTATTTATTCCTTGCTGCATTTACAGAAGAGTCTTTTGTAACCTTGGCTTTAATTTTGGTAATCAACCCTAAAGATATAAGAAATTATAAGAAATGGTGCTATGGAGGACATAAATCTGAAGGCAATATCTAAAATTTTATAGGCCAATGTCTTATCCAGCCTTTATAATTATTTATTTAATTCTTCCCCAAGATAAGCTCTCCTTTAAATACTGCAAGCTTGACTACTAGTCTGGCCCATTTTTCTTATTTCTGTTATTTCACTTCTTGCACTGGTAATGGTTGTCCTTGCAGCATGTTATGTAAGCTTCTTGCAGTGGTATAAAATCATTCCAGTAATTTCTCTTCAGCCACACCCAAATTCTCCAATGAACTATATCCATCACTTTAGTTGGTGCTTTTATCTGCAAGATTTCTGCTACTATCCATGGTATTCTTCATTTTCCTTATTATCCTTCTTTCTCTTCTTCTTTTTCATCTTCTGTTCTGTGCTTTTATGCCTGAGGGTTTTTTTCATAAAAAATAGGTTTGGAGAACACAGCACTGTTTCACATTGTTTTAAAGTTCCTATCAGTCATGGTAGCGTCCATTCTGAAAAGACAGTGCCTTGGGGCCCAAGGACAGTCTGTGTGCCAAATAGGGGCACTTCTCTAGAAAGCAATTGTGCAGTTGACTTCATTCCTCATCTTGTCATCCTTTCCTCTGGAAGATGTAGTTTTGACCATCTTTCCTTTTCATCCCAGGTCTTTTCCCAGGGGATCTTGTACTGTCATTGGTGGGAAAGCTAGAATTAGATCAGAATTATCTCCTCACTTTAACTGTGCTTCTACATGCCATCCATGCTCCTGGTGGTCAGTGACTCTTACCTGGCGCTTGTCAGGTGCCAGTCCAACCCTTTGTTCTGTTCAAGGAGACTGTGCCTGCTGGTGTCGGGTTAGCGTTTCTGTTCCATCCTTGCAAAGCTTGTGGCAGCCCAGAGACCAGCGCTCTTCACTGTTACGGTGTTAAACCCTGTGGCTATCTCCATTTCCCGGATGCAACAAAGGGTTACTCCCGCTCCTCTCTTCTTTCCCCGGAGCCGGAGCTCCCGAGGGCAGGCGCCCAGCAGTCGAGCAGAGCAGCGCTGGCTGCCCCTGGCCATGAGCCGGGTACTCGTCAGACGTTTCCTACAAAGGTAAAATGAACACAGCAAAATCTGTGCAGGAAGATTGCGTATTTCACCCCCAGAACGAACCTCAGGTTTGCAGCATAGCCACTGGGCTGACATGGGTTTTATTTTTAAGAATTCCTCACGAGAAGTCTCTGCTTAAAACACTATTCACTCTTCTGACAGCAATGACTCTGGTGAATATCTGAGTAGAAGCATCAAACCTTTTATAATTCTACCTAGTTAACTCAGTGAGACAAGTACAGGGAGTCAATGACGAGTTTTATTAATATTTTCATTTTTTAATAGCTCACATAAGACTTTAATTTTTATTATTTACGTGTTTATCGTTTCAATTGTTTTGACAAGAAACTTACCCAACAAGTAGAGAAAAAAATGTTATTAAGCAATACTCCCAAAACCCAAACAAAAAGTAACATTTTTAAAATCCTGAAAATACAAAACCCCAACCAACCAATGACCTAAGCAACAATAACAAAAAAAATCAAAACCAAAATACCCTAACAAACAACAAACAGCATCAACAAAATCCCATCAGATAGGAACTTTTTGAAGCCTCTATTTTACTATCTCCTACTTCCTGCCTGTTTCTGACATAATTTCATCCTTACCTCTGTTATAACTGTGATAACTCTGTTTTAACAAACTATTAGTAACCAGGATGAGGTTAAATTTGAACAGGCTTATTTTGAAGATTTGGCCAGGATGCAATGTCAAAAGGCAAATTGCAGTTTGAGCTTTTAGTTGCATCTATTAATTCCTCTTTCTTTTCTTGTGAATCTTGTATACAGTGTTACATAAACAACATTGTTTAGTAATAGACACCTATGTAGACAATATATTTTGTTAAGCAGTACTGTCCTCAGCATATGGC
The DNA here is from genome assembly GCA_013397295.1 of Polioptila caerulea. Lineage (NCBI taxonomy): Eukaryota > Metazoa > Chordata > Aves > Passeriformes > Certhiidae > Polioptila > Polioptila caerulea. The sequence continues at coordinate 202,672 of VYXF01003812.1, read as the reverse complement.
ATTGACAGGAGATAGCAGAGAAGGTAAGTTGGCCTCTAACATCTTATACCCTTATTCTGAGTCCATTACCCTAAATGCTGGAATAGTCCAGACTGAGACCTCTTTGCCATCTGGCTGTCTTTCAGTGTTTTCTCCCACAAAACCTATCTCTGTTCTATTTACAGACTGAAGGGCATGTATGGAGCTGGCTCATCACTCCACAAACCTTTCTTGTATCTGTGGAAACAGCAGCCTCTGATCACAGACTAATTGCAACAGAAGCAATCCTAGCAATACATTTAATACATACTTGCAAACAAAAGTGAAATCCAGAGAGATCCCTTCAGTCTAGGGTTCCCGTCATTCACAAATTCAGAAAAACCTCTGCAGCAGAGAATAATTCTAGAATGAGACCAAAGAGTAAAGGCAAAAAATATCCTAGTGATTAAACACAGATCAACCTAAACTGCATACAGTTAAGTTATTTCTAATTTTTTTTCCCCATTAATTGTACACTATCAATAAATCTACAAATAAAAGTATATCAGATTGTCATCAGCCTTTACTTAACTCACTTTGAAAATATTCATCATCTAAATCTGTTTCTCACTCAAGCCCAGCTTTGGAAGTGATTCAAAAAGATTAAACAGAGTTCTCCCAGCTCAGACTTTATCATAGCAGCCTGGCAGTGACACTCCGTATTCTTCCTGTCTCTTCCTCTTAGATGTTTTCAAAAATGAATTTACTGTTATAAGTTCTCATTAGCCTTGCCAATTTGGGGAAACACATTGCTTCTAATAAGGTGCAGGCTGTACACAAGTTCCTTTTGGGGATTGGTGTAACAGCTTTTCATAAGGATTGTGTCAGTGAAAGGAAAAGAGTATTAACATTCCTCTTTTCTTAGCCCAGAGATTTCCTCAAGATTTTTTCAGTGTGTTGCTTGTAAAAAAGTGGCTCTAATGCAGCTGTTGCCTCAGCCAAGCACTGTCGTCTTACAAGGGATACTCTGTGTCTAGATATTCTGTGCTTCTATCTTGGACCAGTCTAATCCTATACCGCACAAATCCCAGCCAATCTTCCAAGTGTCAAAAGTCTACAGGTTCTCTCTGCATTTACCTTCTTGCATGCAATTTCAGCACTGAAGCACCGAACTGCTGCATAAAACTGCTTCATATTGTCTGCATAAAATATTCCTTTTCCTGTGCAGAATAAAACAATGTGTTAGGGTCAAAAACTATCACCTTCGAATTACTAATGTTATGTTGCTTTCAACCACTTCCTGTGTTCTCCATAGAAAAATAACTTTTTTTTTTTTTTTTTTAATTGTCTTACACTAGAAACAATTTTACTCTATAGTGGGTTTCATTATTCTCAACATCTGTGTTTTCTGGTATTGCATAATGTAAACTTTCCAGTATTACTACATATTGTCCTCTGACAGAATTCTAATGTTTTCTCTCACTTATAAAGTAAGCTGATAATTCAAAGCTGCACTTTTCCTTTACTGAGCTTTTTCTGTTAATTTTTTAAAAAATTAATTTTTATGCAACACTCAGAAATTAATTCTGTTTCTTAAATGGAAGGAAGTTATAACACAAAGCCCGCATTTGCAAATTAAAGTTTTCTTATTTTTTTGGACAAGTAGGTCATTAAATACAAAAAAGAGAAAGAAAACTTCATATCTTGAAAGGAATATTCTAAACCAAGACTTTAAAAAATCAGCTGAGGGCTATGAATCCTATTGGGAAAACACAGGGATTTTCAAAGTAGTTTTTAATGGCATGTGAGATACTTTTAGCAATAATTGGGCTCAGTTAGATGACAAGATAAATTATTATTATTTTACTAATATTTAGTGTTTAGCACTTAGGCAATGGTTTACATCAGAGGATCTTTGCTTTACTTGCAGCAGAGAGGGCATCATTCTGGATAAACATCCAATCCTTGTAAACAAGAAAATTCAGACTTGGGATGGGGAGCCCAGAATACCTTTCTTCTGCTCCCTGTAAAGGTGCAGGCCAATTTTCCACACACTCTTCAACATTAGACAGTGAATAGCTGTGCTACAGAGGGAAGTGTGTGGGCTGGACCACTTTGGCATAGAAGTGACAGGGAAGTGGTTAGCCCAGATATGAAGAAGGCACCACAATCCACTCAGGAGATTAAGGCAGTTGAGGCAAGCCTGTATGTCCTGTGAATGGTAAACAAACAAACTGGATAACAAGCCAGCAGCATCCAGTGCTACCAGTTTGTAAAATGCATTTTACTCTCTTGCTCTTGCTCATGGAGTCAGGAGACCTCTCAAATCCCCTCTTACAGCACTGGCATTTCCTAGTGAAAAAAGCTGGTAATGAACACAACAAACTAGCACTGGAAAATACTAAATTACTTTCTTTTGGGAAAGTCTCATCACTGTGATTTAATTCCCTGGATATGTCCAATGCTAGTATCATATTTTGACCTCAAAAATGCTTTTTCAGGACCTGTGCTCCAGGAAGATCTGTTTTGAGTGGTTTCAGTTTCCCTTACCGACTCTATGAGAAGAATGAGCTTCTATACTGGAAGTGAAAGTAAATTATAAATTATTATAATGTTATTACTTTTATTACTTATATTATTATAACATAGGATATGATATGATATGATATGATATTACATATTACAATTTGGCAGTCATGAAAAATTGTGTACACTCTTAAGGGCCTAGTCCCTCATTTCTCTGTACTTATTTCATTTATGAAATTTCACCAGAACTCTCAAAATGTAAAATGCTACCTGACCTTTTTTCACTGTACATACATAAAGACTAATCTATTGGAAACCAAGTGATTTTTATGCTGTGTACACACATTTGAGATCTGACACCTAAATTCCCTTGCAGCCACACCTGGCAGCTGAAATATCTCATTGAATTATCTTTCCGTGGGGAGTAAAAGCATTCCTTTTCCATACTATAATGTTTTGTTATTACCATTTGCTTTTGTTTCAGCTGTCATTCCCTTTCCCTTTTCCTTGTCTAGAAATCAAAAAAGGTATTTAGTTAACAAACCATCTTCCTGCTTTCATGTAATCTAAGAGCTGCCCCTCTAAGGATTTAAACCAGACTCACAGCTCCTGACTTAAGCAGACAGGAGCAGAGTTGAATCTGAAATCTGAAAGCAGAGTCCCTTCTCGGGTTTTTCTCACTGTTTGAGCAATATCAAGGACGTTTCATTTTTTCTCTCAGTTGAGCAGTGGGAATGCCTGAAGAGAAAATCACTCCATCCTCAGTGCTGCAGTGAAGCTCTTATAAAGAGATACAGAAATATCAGCCCATGAAGACAATGAGAAGGCTGGCATCCTCAATGCTTTTAACATCCCTGCTCTGACACGAGGTGATGCACTAGCCTGCAAGATTTTGGCTGCTGGGGAAAATGTGCAGACGTCCTGAGAGATTAGATATGCCCATCTGAGCCTCAAAGAAATGGAAACTAAGTGTGATTGAAACATCTCGAGGTCCTCAGCTTCTGTCCCTTTCCGGAGGATCTTGTCCTCTGCGTGAACGCTGACATTTCAGCCAGCTCAGGACACAAGGTGGGACCTGAGGGAGCAGCCCCAGAGCTCCTTCCCCCTGCCCCAAAGGGCACTGCCGACCCGGAGCCCCGGCGGCACCGGCAGGGGTGAGAGGCAGTGCTGGGCCCACAGGGAGATAAGGGCTGATGGATGGCGTGGATGGCCTGGGGGATGAGATAAGGCTGGGACCTTCCCAGCAAGTATGCAGTGGGAGGAGATGTTCCCTGCTACTGCCACAGCCCTATCTCTCCCTGCTCTTCGGGAAGAGGCCTGATCCTGTGGTTTTATGGGTTCTTACAAGAACATTTCCACTCTCTTCCACCCTAAGAGAAAATCTTACCTGGGAGAAAGTTGGAAAGTGAGTTCATGCCTTCAAAGGCCTTCTTGGCCTTCCTGACCCGTGCATGTACACCTTTGTCACACTCCTTTGATTCCTTGTCTTCCTGCTTGCTCAAGAACAAAATCTTCAATGACCATAAGGTTATTTCCTTGCTTCAGTGCCATGTCACACACATCTAATTTTACCTTTACTGAGTAATAAGAAAATCTTCCTTCCCTGGGCTGATGTTCTGACATCTTCTAGAGAAGACATAGGCTCTCAGTGTTTTATAATCATTGCTGTAAATGTAAAATTCAGTATAACCCAGCAGAAGACAAGATGCTCTGTACTTTTTTTGAAAAAAACAGAGCAAAGTGAGATTTGCAAGGTTGTATTTTCACCCTTTAGCCTCACACAATCCTGTTATATCAAAAATTCCCAAACTAAACTGGTGAGTAATCCTTTGGATCATACTAGTGTAGCGTTGATAATGCTGCTGTCACACAGATATCTGCAAAGATGAGTGTATTAGGGTTTTATATGAAGTCAAAAAAGAAAGCATTTTTTTTAAATATGAGGGCATGTAAAGTGAGAAATAAGAGCAGACCAAATTTATTGTCCTTTCAAGAATTTTTTAACATTATCAACTAAAGCCTGTTGGTGATGTCTTTTCGGGAGTGAAGTCTCTTCAGCAAATGAGTGTTTAATAATCCTCATGCTCTCATTTTTGTAATAATTTCAGTCTGATATTAAATATGACTTGTTCAGATGTTTCTCTGATACGAGGTATGTGTGTCAGTGTTTGGACAGAGAAAAATTGGATTCATATCTCTGTTATGCTTTCAAATTGCTAGGTCAGATTCAGGTCTCTGGCTGTAAATTCTTCAATTCTATTCTAAGTCAAAGGAATGTGACAGATTTAATACCTGGAATAAGTTATTAACTGCAATGATGCATAAACCAGTGGCACTTTCCAAAAAGGTAGTCTATACTGCTTCTGTTTTCTAAAGAAAAATTAAAATATAATCCTATTTCCTTGTTTCTTACAGTTCTCACAAAAATTTTCTTGATTAATCCATCAAGAACTTGAAACTGATGTGCCCATAAATACAATCTTCCGAGTTTTTTTATTGCAGTAATATTTCTATCGGGATTAGTTACCCTTTCAAAATTTAAAAAGCAGGAGGAATTCATACATGCTCAAAGCATTGAGGATATAGCTATAAGCAGAAAGTGCCTGTATCTACCAGAAACTGTTTATAGAAGACTAACAGAGAGTTACGGGCTGTGTGAAAAGAAACCAAGAAAGATTGGGCGAGCAGGGAACTTTGCCAGCCTGTCCATGTGCTCAGCTGAAAATTAGATGGAGTGACCTGTCGACTTTGTAAGACTGAAAACACTTGGATTTGCTTCTCCTGCAGGCTAGTAAGTTATGGTGGCCTCCATGCTTTCCACATCAGCCTGGTTCACCCCTGCTGTCGTGGGGACCCTTGCATGGATTGTCAAGGTGCTTCCTACACACAGTTTTGAACCTAAGGGGTATATTTTCCAAATTCTTCTAACTAACTGGCACTGTTCATGAGGAGAGGCTGTTACATTTCCCTCTATAGGTATTGAGTGATGATTTTTAAAGATTACCACAGGCTTGGAGAAGGCAACCTACTGTGCTTGTCAATAAATAAGTTTTGTTTTTAAGGTATCAGAGAATTTGTCCCTTAGCAGCAGTCTAAAGGATCACTGGGCCACTGTGAAAGTCTGTACTTGGAGAAAGGTCTGTGGGAAAACATATTAATTTTTATTATAAAAGCTGAACAAATAAGGAAAATAAAAACCCTAAAATAAACAAGTTAGAACTCCAGCACACAAACCAGATTTGGGGATTTTGGTATGTGAAATGGAGCCTTCTCACTCCAGTTAGTATTTGCATATTGTAAGCTAAAAAACAACTGCCATACCCCATCTTGATATCCTCAATAATTGGCTAGAGTATTGTGCATATTATCATTGCCTAGTATCTTATTGTCTTTGCAGCTATTTGCGTGAATAACAAGTAATGAGCATGTTTTTAATTTTTTAGTGAATAATATATTTTTTCAACCATTACATTTCATTCCTTTGTTGTTAAAAGGGTGGAACTGTGCTCCTAAGATACTGCAAGAGAAATAAGGTAAAGTGTGGACTTGAACTGAGGACTCCTATGTCCTAGACAAGAAACATAGTTTCAGAATTTTATCTCTCATTTTGACTGTAAGATTCATCCTAAATCTGAAAAAGAACTCTGAAAAGGACATTTTTTGTAAAAAGGCTGCATCTCAGTATTGCTTTAAAAAAAAAACTTAAACTGAAAAGTTGTCATTCAGCCCTAAGTAGATATAGATTGTGATATATAGCATTGAGCAATTCTACAAGAAATGAACTTTAATGAGGATTATATCCTTTCTACTTCAACTGTGGTGTTTTGGGAAAACTACCTACTAGGCTAGAGCCAAGAGAATTTAAAAAGCTGCCATAAAAGCCTGTGAGAATGTGCCTGGCTTCCCTGCAAAGGACAATTTTGCTTTTTAAGCAGTAGGATAATCACAGAACAGAGTTATAATGTATTATACCCCTAGGAGTGCTTTCATGATAGTCTTCACAGTGCCCATTCAGAAGCCATGTTTAGTAAGCATTAAATATTTGCCCTGAGGTGGTACTGTAAGACCTAACAGGTTCTTAGCTGCTACCCCACTAAGCACTAGTGATGAAGGCAAATGATTGAAAGATACTAGTTTCTATTTTGATGATCATCTTAATACATTTATGACATTTTAAACTTGCTTTTCATGGTTTTTTTTTCAATATTATGCAAGGTAATTATGTATATTTATATATATATATCTATATCATCATGGCTAAGTGCTTGGGCCTAAGTAATAAATTATAGGAAATCTTGAAGCTGAGACTGCTGTGCTTTAATTCACCATGTTGTGTCTAGCTGAAGCTGGGATCCCAAATCAGCAGGGAGCATTCTGGACCTATAAATCACTACCAGTCATGTGCACATTTATGTCCTCACTCTTGTTTTTGTTATAAGAATAATTTTCTGTTGTCCTGGGTACCCTTGGCATTTCTGATGGTTTATGAATAATTACTGTTATAGCAAATTATATGCTGTGCTGTGACAGAGTGATCAGACACATTTTGTCATTCACACATAATTCCAGGTCACCGTTTATTACTGGTGTCAACAGCACCCTAACTCCACCAGCCAGCATGAAAGTAGGAAATACACAGGGTGGTGGAAAAAATTGCAAAGGTGTTTATTAGAACTGCTTTAATGTTTTGCATGACCAGAAATTGTAGCTGCTGTAGGGAGGTAATAGCTGGACTGGGATTTGTAAGGTGATATAGACCTATCAGGGAGTTGACTTAGACGTAAAAGTCCACAAAATCCAAGAATGAGGATCACCATCCTGCTCATGGCATCAGAGTTGGAACTAGATGATCTTCCAGGTGCCTTTGAGCCCAGCCCATTCTGTGATTATATGATAGAGAAGCAAGTGCACAGTTCAGAAAATTGCTGCTTGGATCCTTCAACTGCTACTTCACACTGTGTACAAAGCTGCTGCGATAAACTCGAGCATTTGAAAGTTGTCATTAGTTTTTTAAACAGTAGGGGAAAATCCAATTATTTGAGAAGTAAGGCCAACTGAATTGAAATTAATTCTGTAAGCACTGAGGTTCCAAATTCTGTCTTTTAGAGAAAATGTACCGTAATACAAGTCATATCTTCGAAAAAAAATGTTAAAATGGGCTTTAATTTCATACTTTTTTGATGTATTGAAGGTAGTTTTCATGATGTCATCCAGATAGTTTAAATAAACAGTTTGCATATAAGGTTAACAAGCTGCAGTGGTAGCAGGGTCTGTGTGGGATTATATTAGAATTAATTTGATCAATTACTTTTAGTTCCAGAGGTCTCCAGATGAGCCAGAAGCCAGCATATGCAGTTTGGCAGATGAAGAATCAGTGCAGTCAACACATGCCGTGAAGGTAATGAACATTCTTTCAAACTTCATTTTTCATCCTGAGCAGAGAAGACAAGTAAGCCAAGACACTGCTGCTCAGAGCAGCCAAAATGATAACCATAAATAATCATAATAGAAAGCCCATGGCTTAAATGAAATAGGGAAGGATAAAATAAGTATTTTGCCATTAAAATGATGTTTCTAAACCTAGAATTTTCATTATGATTTGCCCTGGAGTACATGAAGTTTCCTCAACCTTGAGATGCTGCTTTTGAATTAAAAGATTCCTGACCATTTTCTTTTGACAAACTGCTCACAAGAAGAGGTTGGTATAAACAACATTTAGTCAGATCAGGGGAAACCTTTATAATAATGTATTTCATTTCCACTGCTGAACTGAAAACCAGGAGGATCAATCCTGTTGGCCAGCTTTCATGGAAGAGAGTGGGAAGTACACCTGTGAAAGGATGCCATGGGCTCAGTGCTGCCTGAAGCTCATACTCCCATGCACACAAAACTTCTGATGACTTACTAGGCACTTTTAACCAGGTTAGATCTATAAAATAGGATCCCAGATTTGAAACCCTCACAAGAGCAAGCTGACTACAGTCCATGTCCCTAATCTCTTTCTTGCTGCTGAGAGAAATTTGGTTTTGGCTTGAAATTTGTTAGTATTCAAGCATAATTGAAATGGTACCTTAGTGGAAATTGAAAAATTTGACGAGTGTAAGAAAAATAATCTGTCATGCATTGCATTCTATATGTACAGTCTTCTATCATCTATATTTTCTTTCTTTTTTGTCTCTCACTAATAACTCACTAATAATAATGTGTATGAGCAAGCTTGATGTACTTAAGACAAATTATCCAAATGCCTATGGACACCAAACATTTTTCCTCTTATTGAAATAGCATAGTTAAAATCACTGCAAGCCATCTAGTTTTAATTTTTTAATTTTGAGATTCACAGTGTTGCCATATTTTTAATTTGCCTGCATAAAAGCAAATTTCAGTCGACCAAGCTCTGATGGCCAGACATCTGTTTTCTCTCACTTCTCAGAACAGTGTTATCCATATGCAGCTACTGCCAAGTGATTTGCTTCATGTTTATACCTTGGCATGTCCCAGCTATGCAGCCATTGCCTTTTGTTACCTATGAACAGAGATTCTGGGCATAAATCCTGTAGTTCACTTGGCATGTGGATTACGGTCATGTAAATTTTAATCTGCACTATAAGAGTAAAGATGAGACCTATTAGAGACTGTATTGCCCCTGTCTTCTTCCTTCACATCTCCCACTGCTTTTTCAGCAGCTGAAATAAATGCTCTTTCAGATTTTTCCATATGCAGTTCCTGAAAGAAGCAAGCTGTACATAGTGCAGACACAGCCGGCAGCAGGTGGCCATCAGGTCTACAGCAAACCAGATCATTAAGACCTGCAGTTTGCAGGAAAAGAAGGAAATTTGGCATGTGCAATCAACACCCACGATTCATTAAATGCCTCTCAGTTGTCATAGGTGATGCTGCCTGACAAGGGGGAGCAACCCGCTGCAGTCAGTTTTGATAATGTTTTTTCCCTATCAGAAATTTGGCTATCACAGCTATAATGAAACGTTGACAGTAGGTGACTTGAAATCTTTTCAGTGTTTAGGTACTGGATCATACCACTCACAAGACTCAGTTGCTTTCACCATAGTTTTTACTAGATAGGAAACTCTACCTTTGCCTCATGTCTGCAGCGTTATTGGCTGTCAGGACATGTTCATTCAGGCCGTTTTGCTTGCCCTGTTCTATCTGGACACGTAACCACGCACATCTGAAGAAGTGTTTATTGACTTCAGTGAGATTTAGAGTTTATATGCCTGGGAATACTCAAGAAAACTAATACAAATTAACTAAAGGTGTGAATTTAAAGTTGTGATTACTTTAACTGCATTATGTGCACATTCTCATTCAAAATTAAAGTGGCCCTAATTCAATCTAACTACATTTACTTCCAAAGTAAATTAATACATTCTAAATGAGAGTTGGCTACGCAGAAACTTAAAGTGGTTTAGCCAATCTATTTTAAAAGTTAATTCAGATTGATTTTTCTGCATGTTCTAGACAAAAACATCAGGTCTTTAATGGAATGTGAAATCCTATTTCATTTAGGTGTGTAGTGTAAAATGTTACTTGCTAGTTCCTCTAAGAATTATTCTGTATGTCTGCAGCCTTTGTCTTATAGCTATAGATATTTTAGGGATCAAAATACTGCTTTTGTCATGATTTTCGACATTATTATTTCTTTGCAATAGAGGATTCCTACAGGTACGCCACTCAACCTCTCTGGATCTTAGATCAGCAGTGTCTGAATGCTTTTAAAATAAATGCTTTTATGTCAGTCTTTGAAAGCTGCTTCAAGTCTTCAGAAGGAAGAGAAATTAACATACTATTATTATATCTTAAACCAGAACAAAATAGAACTCAGCACCATAATGAATATGTAAATAAAAGAAGGCATGCCAGGCTGGTTTAAAGAAGTTATTGTGAGATTAATACAGTATACACACATACATACAGATCCAAGCTCCCCTTAAATTAAAAAATAACGGCTATGGACTATAAAGTGAAACAGCAGAGATCCACACTAACTGCTGGACTTCTGTTAATGCCACACACTAATTTATTGGCTCTTATAGCAGCAGAATAAAATGCAGCAAGGAAGATGATTGCAGATAATTCTTTTTAACAACCACTCCTATCAATACAGAAGTAATGAATGGTATTTTCTTAGAGCGTGATATCATTTAGTATGTTGCACCTACTTACCAAATTCAGAGCAAGAGAAAAACAACTAGTTTTAGAAAGCTGAAACATGCTGTATTTTCCAGAGAAAGCCATTAGTGTATTGTTAGTTCACCATTAGCTCAAACAACCTTATTTGCTGATTGATTGATTGATAGATGGACTGAAGAACAATATTTATGATGTGTATAACCTGCAAAGATAAGTTAGAGAAAGACTTATGAAACGCCTCAATGAGTTAGAATAACAAATTTTACTGGTGGTCAATAAAGATTTGTGCCCCTAATCTTCTTGGTGGTTTTGATGAGAACTGAAAGATATGCCTGCCTATTAAAGTGCAGCTGTACCATATCCCAGTACACTGCTTTTAATTTAACTAAGGGTCCCTGGAGAGCTTCTTTTCTGATAGCACACACTAAGACTGCCCTGATGCCATGACTGTTATTGTTATCAGTGCTTGGTCTATGAAGTTGATGTGGAAAAACTACCACATACCACAACCATGCCTTCATTTGATTGTGTAGCTGTACCTGAACAGAACAGGGTCTTTGAGAAGTAGATTACTATTTAAATTAGGTTAAAAAAAACATTTTGTGCTGTGAATGTCAGGGATAGGAAGAACTTCAAGATTTTAAAAATTTGAGCTATGATAGGTGGGATAAAATTTGAAACTGGAATAATTTAAATGCCTACATTCTGTATACAGATATGATTTATTCATGCTTAACACATAAAAATTTTAAATTCTGGCCTTAAAACCATATCTTTTTCTTTTGGATAAGCTGGTATTTCGAAGGACTAAATGTACTAAATCTTCCAAAATCAAATATAGAATGCCCAGCAAAGTGTCACATGTTTAGATCTAAAGCAAACTAAATCTTATCTTTCAGCACAAGCCTGTCTAGAAGGCACACAAATTTTAAGCTCTCAGTGTGTTCAAGCTGTATTTTGAATCCAAAGCCAGTTCTTGTGGCTCAGGACTGCTTTTTCATGCTTATTTTTGGCTGTCTATGGAAAGGATATTAAATACCTAAGGAACTTCCTAGAACACTTTTTAAAGTCCGATGAGAGTAAAAAAAAAAAAGAAATAATTTTTTGAAAAATATACAGGTAACAAACCTATTATTCACATTCATATCATATTTTATGTGCTACCCCAAAGCACTTCATGTTATATGGGCTTTCTCCAGAATTTGTACTTATGTTGGTAAGACGAGGATAATTTGATACACAATAAAACACAGCAAAAAACCAGAAAATATTTAATAAACAATGGAGTGAATTGATTCAATTTTCTATTTGGCAAAGTCTATATAATATGTCTCCCTGAATGTAAAAAGATTTCTCTGGGACATCTGTACTGAAATAGCAATAAGAAGGGCGTATTATCTGAAAAATTTAAACAGCAGTACAAATTCCATAACATAGGAAGTTTTTTTAAAGTAGTATTGGTTACTTGATCTGCTAAGGCTACAGCTGATTAGTCAGCAAGGTCTGGTATTTAACATATACTGCTTGTGGGAAAGCTGTAGTTAAGCTGTAATAAAGCTGTCCAAAAAGAGGCTAAGATTAGAGCTATTTGTGAAGCTGAGCCTACAGCTCAGACTGTCAGAGTGCAAACAGGTTGGGGCTACACCTCCAGAAGGTTGCAATCCTGCACACAAGCACCTGGCAGTTCAGCAGCAGCAAAAAGGGCTCCCTGAGCTCTCCCTGAATAATGCCTTACTGTCTTAGTGCTAGGACCCTGCTTCAGTGCAAGGGTGTTGGTTTAAACCACTGCCAAATGCAGTGATTTAGCAGCTAAGCATAAGTCGTGGGACTGTGCTTGAGCCTGTTTTGCAGCTGCACAGCAGGTGTTGTCCTCGAAGGACAGGAATGAATGCTACCTCTACTGCAGTGTCGGCACAAAATAACATTATATGATGCCACATGTGAGGTCCCACTACAGAGTAAGTCATTAAAATCAGCAAAATTTAAAATGAGGAATTCATTCTGATGAGGCTCAGTGGAAAACTGGTAAAGCTACAGAACTCTGAACTTCTAGATTTTTCTGTTTTTCCTATTATAACAAAGGAAATGGAGATGTTTTAATTTTTCCTATCTCTGTCATTTGTGAAAATTCAGGCCTAATTGCTGCTCTTCTATGACAAGAATTAGCCAGTGACATAGAGATTCCTTACATCAGTAGTGTTTGCTCTATTTGTGTAGTATCTTTAACACTGAATTTCCTACTTGAGTGAATTTTAAAATTTTTTAATCATAAACAGATTTGGTGAGAACTCCTTGAAGCAAACAATTCTTTTAAGGCCATTCAGTCATCTGGGAGGCATTTATGTGCATTGCACCACCAAGGAATGTGTCCTTGTGGCTGGGATTGAGTTAATTTTCTTCCTGGAAGCTGGTACAGTGCTGTGTTTTGGATTTAGTAAGAGAATAGCGTCAATAATGTTCTAGTCATTTGTGAGTAGTGCTTGCCCTAAATTAAGGAATTTTAATAAATGTATAATTTAATTTAAATAATAATTTTAATAAAATTAATAAATGTCTCCTGCTTTGGCACAGAGTATGAGAAGCTGGGAGGGAGCATAACCAGGACACCTGAACCAAGCTGGCTAGAAGGATATTCCATACCATAGAATGTTTTGTCCAGTATTTAAACTGGGGGGAGTCAGCCAGGAGCTGCTGATCCTAAGCTCAGCAGTCTTAAGCTGTGCCAGGAGAAAAGCAGAAAGCATGGTTAAGCACAGGAATGAGCTGCCCAGGGAGGTGAGAGAGTCACTGTCCCCGGAGGGGACATCTTTATAAAAAGAATGGATGTGGCAGCCAAGGGTTAGTTGATAAGGGGGTTTTAGATCATAGGTTGGACTTGATGATCTCAAAGGTCTTTTCTAACCTAGCTGATTCTGTGATTCTATGGCTTGGGAACAGTCTGGGCATTGGTCAGCAGGTGGTGAGCATTCTTTCTCTTGAGTTTTATTCCTCTTCCACTCTCCTTTTCTTTACTACTACTACTACTATCATTAGTATTGGTATTATATTGTGTTTTATTTCAATTATTAAACTGTTTTAATCTTAACACTCCATCAAAGTGCAAATATAGCATGGTAAGTTCTTCTCCTCCAGTAGAAAACACAGCATCTATGTGAGTTTTCTTGCAGGGTTTCAAGCTCCTTTTTTATCAAGTTGTAAAGCTGGCGGCAGATTAGTATTTAGTATCTTTTTAAGAATTTTCAGGATGGAATGAAATTCCATCACATTCCCACAGTGTAGTACAGCAGTCCTTCTGATAGCAGCTTCTGTAACAACCAGGTGTCTTCCATATGGGTCACAGTACATCTTCCATCTTGGTATCTTTTAGTACTTTGGGTGCCCAGTCACAGGGAATAACTCACGGCCCTTGATGAGTACAGAACAGAAGGACATCCACTGCCTTCAGACATTTATAGTTCAGGACAAGAAATAATTGGCAAGATGAATAGATGGAAGAGGCTTACAAAATGGCTAGGCCTGTACACGTGAAACATTAAAACAGAAATAGAAACATTAAAAGTCTGTTTTTCTAAAGGACTTTGTGACATCAAAGAACCTCCAGATGGTGTCAAGGGGCCAGTGCTGCAGTATACAGAATTCCTGGCCAAAAAAAAGTGTAAAGGGAGAAAGTTAAAGGAAGAAAGAGCAGACTTCATAAGTCTTTGTACAAGGAATCATAGCACCACTCCCCATCTTCCATTCTGCTAAATATCCTGATTTATACTTTACGTCCCTTCAGACATTCACCCACAGACACAAGTTCTGATACAGTGAGAACCAAAACTTCCCTGCACTGATTTTTAGAATGATTCAAAGCTCATTCAATGTATCTATACAAACAAGCACCACTATGTGCTAGGTAATAGTCTCTAGTAGGTGATTACACCACTAGGTAACAGTCACTAGTAGGTGTGTTTCACGTATACACAGAATTGTTTAACATGATAACCCTATTGATCCAAACAGAATCTTGCCTGAGCATTAAAAGTCATTACTGGAATTTCAAAGATATTCCTAATCCAGGTGTACATTTTCTACATTTTTAGGCTTCAGTATTAAAGATGGTAAGAAAGAACAATCCAGGGTTTTTCTTTTTTATTTAGCAGCAGACATGCAATTTTATTTTATTCTTCTATAAAAGCATACCTAGATTTGGTTCAAATTTTAAAGAAAAACTGACTACTCCTAAAAGAACAGCAAGTACCAGCCTAAAAGGGAAGAATTTTACATTGTTACATGGAAAAATACTCTTCAAATCAAAGGCTGCTAAGTAATTCATTTGACCTGGAAGAATTCCTCCTTCAAGGTGTTCACAGGCAAGGTAATAGAAATTTGCATCTGCTGTATATAGAAGAGGCTTGGAAGGTTGCTCATATTATTTCAAAGACGAGATAGTCAGTTCTAAATCCTTGTCTGTCTCCTTGTCTGAAGAACACCTTTGTGTTTCAAAGGAACTGGTAATCTCATTATAGTCACCCCTACATTCTGGCGTTTTGGATCTGGCACTTAACTGTCTTCTCTTCAGATATCTTTTGAGCCTGACTCAGCTTTTAGCATATCTAAGGGATGGAGATGATGGCCAAAGATTGTGGGCACAAACAGGGGCCATCCTTGTGTGCCACCAACCAAAAAGAGGCCAGCCTCACAGTTATTCATCGGCTCTGTGCTGCCAGATGCTGCTTATCCTGGGGCACTCTGCCTGTGCCTTTAGGAAGCCGTCTGCCCTGGGGTGAAGCAATAAAGACTGTATAGGACACATGTTCTCCCAGGCTTAGTCTTGCTCACTAGATCATAAGATCTCTTAGATGGAGCCAAAATAAAGGGTGTTTATACGACCTAACCCAGTGGGCTCCCGGTGGATGACATGGGCTCATATTCGCTTTTGCGTTACAAAATATTAAGAAGTTATTGCCCTATGTCATTATTATTCACTGCATGCCAGAAAGTGTAAATGGTGTTTTTGAAAAGCCTCCAGAAAAATTTAATCTAGCTCTGCAGTTTTGCAGTGTAATGAATAGTCACTTTCCAGCCAGTCAGAATTGTAATTACAGCTCACTGCAAAGAGACAAATGAATTTACTCGCAGTCTCAGTTTGCAGTGCAGGCACACACATGCACAATGAAGTGCATGATGAATGATGATGAATCCATGATCCCTTCTATATTCCTTTCTCAAAGCATGAGATTTGATATCTGTTCAAACACAAAAGAAAGAATAAACAATCATCAGTCATTTTTAACAAGAGAAGTTTAGTAAAGGGAAGGAAACAAAATCTGTCTTCAGTTTATGCCACCCATAAAAGAAACAAATTCAGGTGTTGAGCTTTTGAGGGAAAGCAATGAGAAAAATCAACCCTTAGGTACAAAAAATCTAAACCAAAACATAACAAAAAATCACCCATATGAAAAAAAAGCAAACCCAAAACCAAAAAAAGAGACCCAAAACAAACAAACAAACAAACCCTCCACACCTTGACTGAGTCATTTAGGAGTGGGAAAAATGGAAAGATAAATAAAGGAGACAAAGACTTTGCTATATTCTCCATGAACCAGAGACCCAGACAAAATAACCTGTTAGTTCCTAAACCACCACTCCCTGTGTTTGAGAATTGTCCTGAAGACATGAGAATGACCCCTGTGAATATGGGTGGAGTGACCTCTCTGCCCAGCAACTTCACCACTGTGAGCATTCCAGCAGTGGCTGACTTACACCAGGCTTACTCCTCACTTGGTAGCAGTCAGTGCATTCAGACTGAAGTATTTTGACAGGTAGGAGGATACCATGGCACAAAGCCATAGTACCAGCACTGAAGAGAGAAGGGAGAGGCTTTGCCAAAATATACTCCCTCAAAGGTAGCTGCTTACTGTAATCACACATCATTTATTGAGTATGAATGACAGTCTGATACAGGCTTGCAATTCATTTCACTTTTCTTTGTCACAGACAAGACACAGCTGGGTCAGACTGAGGTTCTTACCCACTATCTGTCCAATATGTGCTTTCCCCCCGCTCCTGCCTAGCATTAGTTTTCTTATAGAGACTAATTAGGAGAAATTCCTCTTCATAAGTTAGCAGGTCAGATAGAGTGCAGGTGTTTACACTGACCCAACTCAACTGCTCCCTGCTGAATCTGTTCAGAGCACTATCCAGCATGTCGGTGGTCTCCAGACACCCTAGGGACCTTGCTGACCTTGCCTGTGCTTGCCCAGAGTGGAAGGGAAGACCACCAGGACATCTCCCAGAGCTGCTCCAAACACTGCTTTCCTTGCATGATGCATCATGGCATTTATCAGCCTGATCCGGCAGAAAAATAGTGTTGACGTTTTTTTCAGATAGCATTTTGGGAACATCTTAGTGCATCAGTCTGAGTTTCTCATTATTGGAATGTACAGACTTCATTAAATATGTCCGTGGAGTTCCATGTATTATATGGTTTTCCTGAGTTTTAACAGGTTCATTAGTTTCATGACAAACAACATTACTATAGATAAGATATTCATACAGAGCAAGACAAAGTACATATAAAAAATATTAACCTTGTTAGGCAGCATGTTGGAGATGCTACCCAGTGTCTGAGTTCTCTTATCTGCAGGTCCTTTTGTTTAAGTAATTAGGGTATTTTGTTGATATTAAAAAGCTTGAAGGTTTGAATGTCTTAGAAAGTTTAAAAATACACATTCACCTCCTTTCACTGCACCCAAATTCCCTTTCAGTCCTCTCATAGCATACAAACTGTTCCATACTCCCTGGAAACTTGACTAATTTCATTGAACTCTAGACAACTAGGATAAATATATTGTTGACACATAAGCAGATAAAATGATGTGGGCAAATTTTGGCAGGTGATTGTCTAGTGACATGACAAATGTGCTATTTTCTAGCCATGTGCCATGAACCAGCATGTATGCACTGCCTCTTTTTTAATCCATAGCACACATTGCATAGATGGAACAGTTAAGAGATCTGTTCTCATAAAATAGACACACTGTGGCTAGTAAATATGGATTTATTTTGTTAATGTGTTTACTTGCAGAAAGTCACTAACTCTTAATACACCCAGCTGCTGAGGATCGGAATGTGTATTCATTCAGTAGGCTCTAAGTACTCCTGTGGCAAACATCCCTCTGTTCCAGCTATACTGCAATTTTATTTTACTTTATTTCTCTTAATTATTATAGAGATAGGGCTCACTATTATTTTCCCAGGAAAACATGCATTATTTCATTTCAGCTATTCAGATTCTCTCCATATTTTACTCTTTTTTCTTTGTGTTTTATAGACCATCAATATATTTTACATGAACTTGCTTGATCTCTTGCTTTGAGGTAAAAAAATTTCATGGTGCAAAATGCAGACCAAGAATTTTTTCCTCATAAATGAAACGAAAGCAAAATATTCACCTCTGTAGTACTTTTATAAATCAAAAGAGTAGGAGAAGAATTTAGGATTCTCTCTGATGAAAAAAAGAAAAAATACTATAGAGAGTACTAAAAGTCCTGGATACAGCCACAGAAGGCAAAGGCATACAAGGTAAGAAAAATGTTATGTATGCTCCCAATGTTTGCAACATTTACTCACAGGCACTTGGGATGCTGTTAAACAGTAACAGATTTTGATGGTTTTACAAGAGCAAGAGGAGACAATCTTCAGTACTAGTGGAGCCATTCAAGCACTTCTGAAGTCCCCTCTGAGCTAGGACCCAGCCACTTCAGGAAAGGTTTCTCACATCACCATCTCTTATGGTGGACATGACAGAACTCAGCTTATAGGTTTCTCCTGAGCCCCTTCTGCATTTCATAACACTTACAGTCATGCAAAGAGAAATGATGCTCAAGGAGCTGGAAAAATAAATTCAAATGGATGTAATATGGTCGGAGAAAATCAGCTCATGAAAATCTGACATTAGTTTTTGGATTTCTGTTCTTCTGCAAATTATAATGTAAGAGTTTGCTTCATAGGCCGTCAATTAAAGCCATCAATTTTAGGCCATCAGTTAAGGAAGTCTTTGAGATTTTTTGCTATTTGCACAACATAAAATGTACCAAGTTTATCTACTTTCCCATGGTGGCAAATGATAGAATGATGGAGCTGATCTCCAAACTGAACTTTATTATGAATAAACTAAAATCACAGGTTCTGCTGGTGTAAATGTCCTGAAGTACAGTCCATGTCAACTCTTAGAGTGCTTCTTAGAGAAAAACTCACTAAAAATTCAATTTCTGGCTGCTTTCTGGTGAACCAGCTCATCAGTTTCATCAGCGAAGCCTGAGACTTCAGTAGTTCCCTTCATCTCTGTTTCATCACATACATAGTAGACCTTCTGGAATGTATGATGTGAAGACATATAAAGCTGGTAGGAATCCTTTTCCAGCATCAAAGCTGGATAACAGCTCTGAAACAAATGAAATCCCTGCATATAAATGGAATTCCTGTGAATTTTTTAATCATGGAAATGCATTTTTTTTAATTTTTTTTTTTTTAATTTGTCATCTTCAAGGATCTACGTGCTTTCTTGCTGGTACTATTGGAGCTTCCTGTTGCTGCAGCTCATTTTTCTTGCCACAGAAAAGAAATATACCTCACATAACTCCCAATATTTGGCATATGTTTCCCAGATTCCACACTGAAATGGACAGTCTCCACCCAAAAACCTGCTCAGTCAGCAGCAACAACTGCAAATCAACACAGTTCTTCCATTTATCCAAGAAAATGTCATATTACAAGATGCACATGCATTAAGATCTCTTTTCTTCCCTATTTCAGGGCAAAGGGCACTTTGCTATCAGGCATTCAGAAATTTAACAGACTTTTCAACTTTTAAAGTTCTTTTTCTTGCAAATAGACAATAAGATTAAACAAAAGGTCCAAGGCCATTGAGTTATATTATTAAAAACCCTGTACTTAACATTCCTTCTTTGTGCACAGATTTTTTTGTTCTTTTTAATTTTAATCCTGATTTATAAACTGGAGATTCACAATCCAGCTGCTAGCATTGGGTATCCATTCCAGAGCAGCACTTGAATGGACAGCAGTCCAGCTGTAGCAGAGGATGTTACTGGTTTTTCCAGCTGGTCCCAAACCTGACAATGGCACTTGTTGCAGAACAATGCAGATATAGTTACTGAACAGTTACTGAAAGAAAGGAAGAAAGAAGGGGAAAAGGATCACAAAGGAGGTTGAAAATTGGTTGCAAAAATCTCTGCAAAAATTGATATTATTGAAATCCAAATTTAGCATAACTAAACAGTTCTGATAAATCCTGCAGGCCTGTACTGCATCACGATGGAGTGTAGAATGGTATGATTCTATTCTTCAGGCATTTTTCAATAATTTTACAAACTATTTTGTTTTGCAGAGTTTTTTCCTACCGTCAGGTTTACATTGCATATAAGAAACAGGCTGGATTTTTCCCTAGAATATTTTCCCAACACACTGGATTCCTATAAGTACATGGGTGGGAGGTCAGCCATCACTTTTGGCCTGGCTTTCAGTCATGCTACTGGCATCAGATTCATCCTGAAAGAGTAGAGAAGGGAATCTGATGTCCAGAGTAAACCACGAGCAGCTGCCAAAGAAGTGAGGGAGGGAATGAGCTGCTTGGACACAACACTGGATAATCACCGTGTCCTTACACAGCATGTCCAGACCACAACATAAATTCAATCAGAGTAGAGAAAAATGGACTGGGAATGTCTCAAGATGATTATCAACAATTACCAGCATAATTTCTGTGCTTATTGCATTTCCATTTTCTTCAGTGAAAAGATACTGTACTCCTGATGGCTCTTCTACCACAAGTCTTTTCACTGAGTTCTCTCTGTACAATCATCTGCAAAAATAACAGCAAATAAGGGCAAAGGAAAGCAAGAAACAACAATTCCAGAAAAACAATCTGTAAAATAGCATAAGGAGTGAAAGGAAAACAAAATACACATTCAACAGAGCAAAAAGTTGGAAGGCAGGCAGGGAGGACCACCATATTGTCCCAGGTGCTGTTAAGGATTTTTTTCCTCTACCTTTAAATTTTCATATCAGTCTTCATCAATAATCAGAATGAAAACAAAAAAATTGTAAATCTTAAAAATTGATCTGTGCATATTGTCAGATAGGAGTCAGATGAACATAAGGCAGGGTGATGAACCAGAAGTTTCTTGAGGTCCCTTCCAACTCCATCTCCTACAATCCTATGAAAAGGCAGAATGTTATCAGAGACAGATACCTAACTGACAAAAGTAACTGATCATGTTGAACAAATGTGAGACACAAGATAATTCTTTAAAGAATTCTTAAGAAAATACTGCACAGGATTTATATTGTGACAGAATGATCTAAGTGAATTGGGTTTATGTTTCAGGATTACTATTTGTTTCACGTGAACTGGAACACTTGTTTCTGTTGGATGATTCCCTTTTAAAAAAATCCCCTGTGGCTTCATTTTCAGATATAAATAAAATAAAAAAAAAAAATATGTGAAGTGTGGATGAAGGAGGAAAAACAACAGATCCAGACTCCCTGGTACCATTCAGTGGCAGCAGATGCCAAACATAACAAGTAAGTTTTACAACAAGCATTACCGAATAGTCACCTTTCTCATGAAAATTCTGAGGCAAGAAAAAAATGACAGTTTAATTCTGTGTCTCTTGATAAGCACTTTTCAACAATCCATAAAATGTTTATATCTCCAGCATAATGAGAGAAATCAGTGCTTGCTCTTCCATTTAGAGCAACAGTCTAAAGTTGAGCATACTCTGCAGAAGTTGTGTGGGTCTAGCATTAAGACATGGCATCTTGCCACCTAGAATAAAGAAAGTGACACAATCTGCTCCCTATTCTAAGGCCACATATGCATAGATCACTCATGAAAAATATGTCCAAAATACTGTACAGTGTCTCTTGAAAGAGTTAGTTCACATTACATCAACACTGTTCATATTAGAAAGTTTTTTTATGATCTGCCCAATATTTTCCCATATGCAAATAAGGCTTTAATTATTGTGCCATTGCAAGAGAAATGCAAGATTCTTCACCATCACTTTTCTTTACACTATTCTTTAAAACTTCTCATATATTAGGTTAGTAGCACATCTTCCATTGCTTCCTCAGTTTTTCCTCAGGGACTCTTTCATTTAATTTTTTATCCTTTGTGTTGCTATTCCTTGAAGTACTTTTAGTTAGTGTACATCTTTTTTGCTGTCCTCTGCAGACACACAATATTCTTGGCTGGTGCCTAAATATTAGGTAAAAAAAAAAAAAAAAAAGTCTTTTTCTCATGCCATATAAAAAATGCTGCTGTTAATAAAACCATAATGAGAGTGCAGATGATATTTTGCTTTCTTCTGGGTTAGTTGTTGTTTTGCCTTCCTGTGTTTCATATTTTATTTCTGACTATTTATTTTTTTTTATTCTAGAGGACAATTTTCAACTTATTTAATTTAAGAATTTAATCCTTTTTCAATTTTTCACTTATCTATAGAGAAAGTGCAAAATTATTAAGCCTGAACCTGTTTCATCAACTAAATCACACTTGAAGGACTGGCCAAGACCTGTGCTATCAGGTTTATATCATCTTGGTATTTTGTCTGTGAAGTGTTTACTATCCCTTTTTGACATGGCTTGTTGACTCTCTTTTGTTGTAGATGGATAGGACAACAACTTCTCACCAGTTTCAGATAGCTTTTCTGGGAAGCAGTTGTGTTTTTGAAAATGCATATTACAGTCATTACTCAAAGTTATCAAACTGCTTGGAATTTTGGCTCAGTAATGTGTAATGGTTTTGATTCAGTAGATTTGTATTTTTAAATATTGCAAGTTATTTTTACCCCTTTTTTCATTCGTGTATTCGTCCATTTCTTGGATAGACAATGTGAGAAGTATTTTTTAGCTGTCTAAGGGTGCATAGATTTTGTTATGTTTTTCTGTAGTACATCTTTGTGACTTTTGTTACCCGCTTTGTAAAGAAGGACAAAGACAGGCGCAAGTCACATTACTTTCACAGTAGATTTTAATGCACTTGTCTGCCAGTGCAGCTACTTGATCAATATAGAGAAATGGTATTCCCTGTACAGTTGGGGTTGGAATCTACCACCAGAGGGAGTCTACCTAGTGCCACATGTAGGACAAAATACGCTCTGATTTCACAATTTGAGGCCATAGATTTTACAAGAAAGTCTGGGAACACAAAATATAATAACACGAGTGGCACCTTGAAGTATGCTCTGCATATAAACTGTGTAACCAAGTGTAGTGTAAACCGCTCCGTTAGAAAAGCAATTTGATGCATCTTAAATTACTGAATTAATGAAGTAACCTGCTGCTTATGCCAGCTTTGACATAAATGTCTGATAAAAATGAAAGCCAACATATTGCTTTTCCCTGAGAAAGAATAATATAAAGCCCTTTGACTGAGACCAATGATTTTTTTCCAGAAGTAACATTCTCATCTAAAATAATAGGTTCCATGTCAACATACAGACTTAGCAAAAAGAAATATATTGTGGGCAATAGCTGAGAGCTGTTATAAGGGAAACAAAAAGGTCACTAGCCCAAAACAGCATTTTCTTCATTTTTTTGTACTCTGGTTAAAACATAGTATGGGAATTTCCTAATGCTGATAGTTTATGTTCAGGATGTCTTAAGAGAATTGACTTTGAGACAACATTTACTCTCTAAACCAGAAAACCCATAATGCATTCTCACCATTTTGAAGTCATAATAACAAATCCACTAACATTTTTCATTTGATTTTATTGGAATATTCTGATACTTGTATCTCTTAAGTAGCACAATGTCAGCATTTAAATATTCTGTCTCTCAGAACATCAGAGATGACTATAATTTCCTCTGCTTTAAAAGGCTTAAGTAAAAATGTGTAAGCCTCTAAAAATAATTGAAGGAATTTATCCCATGTAATATTCAAACAGGTTACACTGATAATGATCTTAGCATACATAGGTTGTTTAAATCATATAGAAAGATGTATTATATATATTTTAAATACTACACTGAATCCCACACTGTTCTTGCAAAAACTAAGCAAATAATCATATCTTTACACACCTTCCCATGTTCTCACTGGCAGCTTTCAAGGCACCTCCTGATTGCTCCAACTGTATAGTCAGTATGCCATAGATACAGGCTCAGGAATTCACAGCATCTCGAGATACACTATTCCTCCTCAATCCCCATCCATCCATTCCAGCGAGAGGATGGAACAGGTCCTGCTACATTTCTTGGGGCCTGGACAGGAGTGAGTGCTGAGCAGTGGTAGGTTCCAGTTCTTTGTGAGATGCTCAGCTTTCCTCATCTTTTCTCCATGAACAGTCAGTGCCTGGACCTGACCACCTTATCAGGTTGCAGAGCGCAGCAAACATCTGTCTTCACAGATGTTCCTGCTGCCTAAACACACATGCAAAAGCACTGGTGCCAGAAGCACACTTGCATTCCTTCCAGTGCCCCCAGTCAACACCATTTCTACAGACAGTATTGCCTCTGGACAAGCCCTGTTGCAAGAGAAATATGTGCCAGCATTGCTTTTTCATCCTTCCTTGATGAACAGGCACATAGAAGTCTTCCTGGCACATGGACTGGATGGATGACAGTAAATGCCGGAGCACATACCAGCACCACAAAATGAAGAAATAGTACCTACTAGATGTATACCCCTGTTAACATGCTGTCCTGTGGCTGCATGGGCTGTGCTTCATCCTCTTCTGCTCCATGTAACCAGTCCTGTTTTCTGGGCAGGAGATGGACATTTCTTCTGCAGACAGCATAAAGAAGGCACTGCTTACTCTGGCTGTGGCTTCTGTTGCACCGAGTCCCAAGTGGAACTTTACCTTGATGGACGCAGCCTCTTCCCAGCAGGCGTCTGCTGCCAGCATGGCAGCATGAATTTTTAGGAAGTCTTTGGAGTGTTTCAGTAAAAGTCAAAGAAACTAAAACTCAATCCACACAGGTATGCACATCCAACCCTTTTGCTGTCACTGGAAAACCTGGAGGACTTTGTGTATGTGAATGTCCTAGGGTGACATTATGATGCTTGTATCCCCATTCGTGTGTGCTATGCTGGATATGTTCTGTGCCTTTAAGACAGACTCTGAAGAGCAAATGTTTTGGGTTTTGTTATCNTTTTTTGCTCTTGCTTTTGCTTTTCGCTTCTTGCTCTCGCTTTGGCTTCTGCTTGCTAATGCTTGCTCTTGCTTCTTCTGTTCCTTAGCTAGCCTAGTTAAACAGTCCAAATTCCTTCCTGGACTGTTTCTCCTTTCCCTTTTGTGGACCTCCTCAAACCTGCTCCGGACTGGGATCTGGGAACACCGAGAGTTTGCACCCTGTGGCCTGCAAGCAGCTGCCCCAGCGCCGGAGGGATTGATAACAGAGCCATCACCCCAAGATAGACTGTCTGAATTTGTCATCTTTTTCAGAGCAGTGGAAGAGTGGTGTCATCTGGTATTGTTCATTTTGTGTGCTGGAGGGTGCTGTGCCTGTTAAATAAACAGGTTCTTTCCACTTCTCTCCGAGGAATTCTTTCTGAACCGATTGGGGGGAGGGGCCGTGTGGGTTTGCTTTCTGGAGAGGCTTCCTTTGGAGATTCTCTCCCAAATTTGCCCTGAACCAGGACAGTGAAGTAAATTTTTAGATAACAAAGCATGAAACCGGTGTCATGGCATGTCTACGCAGATCAGAGTTGTACGCATTTCCTTTCTAAGTATGCTACTGACAAAACTTAGCCAAACATAGGATCAGAGTAATAGCCACAACAAATAAAATTATGGTCTTATCCTGGCCACTAAAAAAATTGTTCTCCAAAATGAATATAGAGTAAATCTTCCAGATTTCAACAACTACATCATTTATATTTTAAAATGTGAAGATTAATTAACCTTATAAATATTTAAGTTGGTTTTGCTGCGAGTGACACTACACCACATGAATGTCGAAGCCTTTCTGATAATTTCAACTACTATGTCTAGATCCAGATTTTAGTGCTGAGCCATATCTATTTAATTTTTGAAGATCTAAAGGTACTGCAATGGAAAAATAATTCAGTCATTAGTTGTGACATAAATATTCTTCAAATATGAATCCTGATTCTTAACAATTGTTCCAAACCCACCATGTTTTCTTCACCTCTACTCATTACTTACGAGTTATATAAGAATTATATAATACTTTTAGTCCTGTGTGTCTGTTACCAAGTGTAAGTGGGGTTGTTTTCAGACCACCTGAGACAAAATCAGTCAGGCTTTTTGGAGTGCCAACTCAGCTGTATCCTGCCTGGGCTGCCAAAATAGTTTCTGACTGTGCCTCTCAGCTGTCTGGTTCAGCCAGCAATAACCTCCCACAGGAAAGGGCAATAAAAAACAGAGCACAAGCGCATCCTCTGCTAACACAGAAGAAACTGGGCCAAACCTAAGCTGTGCCAGGTGACACTTTTGCCCAGAACAGGTACTGCTTCCAACCTGTGCCTTGAACGGCTAGTTGCCACCAAGTGATTCCCAGCGTATGGATCTTATTTTTTTGATCATTCATCTGGCTTCCAACAGGGATAATTCCCACTGGCACAGCAGGCAGGTCCACTGAGAGGAATGGCCAGAGACA
Organism: Polioptila caerulea; assembly: GCA_013397295.1. Lineage (NCBI taxonomy): Eukaryota > Metazoa > Chordata > Aves > Passeriformes > Certhiidae > Polioptila > Polioptila caerulea. Next base: position 176,401 of record VYXF01003812.1, on the reverse strand, counting down.
GCTCTCAGGTAAGCAGCTGGGCAAACAGCTCTGTGACAGCACAGATCACATCTCTAAATGAAAAAAGGCTTCAAAACAGCACACATTTTGTAGAAACTCAGTTGTTCTGTGAAGAGGAAGGTGCACATGTTTCTTGGAAGAAAGTATTCAAAATCTTCAAGGATTTCAAATGTATTCAAATAATTAGTTCCATAGATTGGTTGTGTTTGTTGTTCTGTAGAAATCAGCATGTCAGCTGTTTCTGATCTATATTCCTAGAATCAGGCAGGAAGTGGGAGGCTGCTCTTCCTTCTTCCCTGTTAATCTTAGAACTGCAAAAAAAGGAGGAACTGAGACATCAGTCCACTATCTTTATAGTATTGTGCCAGTACACTAGGAGTGACAGGAAGAGAACTTAATAATCTCCAGGACAAGCTTTTTTTATTTTAATTAAATATTTTTATTTTTCCTCAAATATTTGTTTGTTTCTCTTTTGACTGATATATATATAGATATAGATACAGATACAGATAACATACACAGTGATAGATGTACACGGATAGACATATCTATATTTTGTACACGAAAGGAGTATATACAGACATTTAAAGAGTACAGTATATACAGTATATAGTACATATATAATACTCAGATGAGAATATAGATATAGTCTCTATACACCACAAATGCAGACTACACACTATATATAAGTACTTTATCTATGTGCAGTGATATATTTTTACTTCCACACCCTTTTGCCATCTATGTATTGGTTTATTGTGGTTTTTTCCATGTGGATATGCATATTTTTGTAAAATATTTCAGATCAAAGCTAAAAAAGCCAAAATGTAGCTTGGGTCAAAGCAGACATTTACTTCAGTTACCCAAGGAAAGGACCACAGGTGAGGTAAGACATTCTGTGAGTTTCCTGTATGATCATTTAAAAGAGGTACAAGAGATAGAGGAGGTGATGTAGAGTAAATTGGAATTCCTCTTTGAAGGTGTATATCTACTAACTAAATAGGGAACATACAAATGAGGATGCTTACATTAAGGGAAATTCAATATCGTGCTTAAAAATAGGTAAGCAAAAGCTCTTTACTATCTGTCTTTATCTGAAAGGGAAAAGAAAAAGATAGATTGAGCTTACTCATGGTGGTGCTGGGTTTTTTAAGGGTTGGAGTTAAAACAATCCCACTATGTGCTACTCTGGAATACTCAGGCTGAATTTTATTAGTATCACTTTCAGTTTACACAAAAATTATTCCTAGGGAGATTCAGTGATTTCATTAATTATCTTACAGGCAAACCATATTTGCAATCTCCATTACTGAAATGAGATGCCTGATGCCCTGTTTTTTGATATAGGCAACACTAAATTAATCAAGGCAAATAAAATATACTGTAGGATGCAATGAAAAGCAGACAAAGAGATTATTAGAAAGCCACATGCAGTTTCCAATGTGTCGCTAAACTTGTAGTTTGTAGTTTACACAGGTCAAGCATTTAAAAAAATCTCTTCTAAGATATCAATTTAATTTCAATGATTTATTACTTAAGTTCTCATCTCTTCATCAATGGATTCTCCCTATCTTATGACTTTACTGAGCTCTTGAAGCTGTTTTCTTATTAAGAAATTTGAAAACGTGTTTATTAACTTATTTAGAAACTATGTTGACTGCTTTCTCAACACTCTTGAGATATTTTTTTCTTAGTCTGTCTTTAGCATCTGTTATCACTTGAATTACAAGCTTGATGGAAATAGATTTTTCAAGACCCAAATTTATGCCTCCAGAGGATAAAATTAGCCAGAGTATAGTGAAACAAAATTTGTCAAAGGAGAATTTTGTTGCAAAGACAGAGTTTTGCTTAACATGCCTGAAAATATTTTAAAGAAAAGTAAATATATTTATTAGATACTGTATCAGCTCTAGTGGCAGTGGTGCCAGATTCTTTTGCATTGCTGTTTTGCAAGCTTTCCTATTCTTCTATGGGAAAGCCATAATCAACATTAAATTGATAAACTAATTGTTATAACAGCCTGAGACAGTGCTATTTGGTGGAAATCAATTATGTTAGAAGTTTTCTATTTTTCCTACTTATATTTTGCCTGGTTTGGCTATAATGTAGACAGATGCCCCAAGTCAGTTTACAGCAAAATTGTAAATGATGCAATTTACAGCTGCATTTGAGCTGTGAAACTTGAAAGAAAGCAAATTCTGGTTCATGCATATCCACTGTGAAATTTTCAATGAAAAATTGCTTTCCCATGCCTTTATCTTGTATGTCCACAAAGTGGAAAAAAAAATTATCTGTGGATTTAAGGCTATAATCTGAAAAAAATGACTGGAGACATTTGAAACAAATCTTTTTTTGTGCCTAGCTCTCATAATACTTTTTTAAATGCAAACATTTAAAAAGATATTTGTAAGCTGGAGTGTGTTTTTTGTTTTCTTTTATTTTAGGGCTCTGGTTCTTTTAAAGCAGCAGCAGACATGTCCCAGTGTGTCTGGAGGGAGAAAAGAAATTTTTTCTCAGGCTTATTTCAGACTGAGTATTATTAATAGTATTTTGTCTCAGGTTAATTCTTCACTGAGTTTATAATTTTTATTATGATAAATACTATAATCAGCTGGAAAGACACATTTAAGATTAAGGCTCATTAATTTAGAGACTTTATAATTTAGGATACATGCATATGTGTTGCAGAATGAGATTTTTCTCACCTAATCACAGTTGGTCTAAAGTCAAGCATCTACCTAAGTATAAACTTCTTCTCTTGGCAATGGAAATAGGCACTCAGCATTAAATTGTTACCAGTGTAAGAGTTAAAGATGGATAGGATGCACAAGAAATCATCTATTTATTTTTATTATCTCCTGCCACAGGCCAGACTAGGCGGAATAGCTTTCATTAGATTGCTGCCTTTGAGCCAGCTAAAGTTAATCAATGTGAACTGTACCCAAAATGCATATGAAAACCTAAGGGAGGACTGAAGTGCAGGATTTTGGAAGGACGTGTTGGATACTCACGTTCTTAAAATTCCAACCATGGTTTCACAGACCAGATTTCCATTCTCTTACTTTATGCTTTAAAATCTAGGTGAATTACCTCAAATCAACCATACTCAGCAAGCTGACTAAGGGACAAACTATTTAAAAGCACTAAGCACCTATATAAGACCAGATATAACAACTCCCTCATATTGTATATGGGTAACTGCGGCAAGGGAACAGCTGGAAGCCAAAAAGCTGACCTTCCACAATCTCTTTGGAGGCTCTCTTGGCAATTCCCTAGAAATGACTTCAAAGTCATGAGAACATACAAAATACACTGTGTCCAGTGTCTGGAATATAAATAACAAATATTGTTCCTTATATATCCCAAAGACATAGTTGCAATGTCACCCTTGCCTTCTACACACGTTTTACGAATTAATGAATTAATCAGCACTACAGTTTAATGTTTTGAGAATGCAGATCTTTTAGAAAAATACTTTGATCAGTAAAACTTGTATCTATTCCAATGGTAATGTCTGAAAATTCTCAGTCACCTTGTGATGGATCAAGGCCACCATTACTGTGATCCCATAGCACAGGACTGATTGCTATACATGATTATCACAGCCTCTGCTTTTTGCCAAGCAAGCAGGGAAAAAAGCTTCCTTCCCACAGGCTGCAGACTTGATGGAACAATACAGTTCTCCTAAGGTTTATAGTGCTGAACTGGAGTAGTTATTACATGGGTTTTTTCTGCATATCACTTTCATTTTCTTCCATGCTGCCACCTTCTCTATCCTTAGACTTCTTCTATGATTGCCCAATGAAGAAAAAATATGGAAAAAGCTTCCACTTAATTCACATTTTTCTCTACTCCCTCCTCAAATCTTCTAAACTAAGATCAGCTCAGGAATCATAACACTTTAAAATAGAAAGACAATAAGACTTTCTTCATCTATCAAGTGGTAGTAGGAAATAATTTTAAACTCTCATCTTAGTAAGTCCTGCTATAGAGATAGTACTGCTGGCTGACAGAGAGTCAGTGAGATGTAGATCTGCTTACAAGAATTTTTTTACAAAGTGCATGCTTCCAGCAGGTGTTTTTTTATAAATTCTTCTACAAATAGACACTTGGGAATGAATTTTTCGTTTGCTTGTTGTTAGTGGTTTTGGTTTGATTTTGTTTTTTCCCCTCAAAACTGTTTTCATTATGGTTCTGACCTCAAAGTTCTCCCTAGATTAAATTTTCCATGGACAAATTAGATGAAATTGAGTGGCAATTTTACATTCACCACTGGTGAAGCGGTGATGGTAAGAGTTAGAAGACATTGAGCATTTCCTAATGTAGTACCAGAAACTAGCTGCGGAAAAGAGAATCACCTCTGACCCTGTTTCCCATCTGAGGAAAAGAAAATGTCCCACACTTTAAGAAACATGGAATCCATTAAAGAAAAATTCCAAAGATCAAGAAAAATTGCTCAGATCAAGGCCTCCCTTACATGAAACCTCTTCAATAACTGGAGGAATTTTCCAAAGGTAACTTTTGATGTGCCACCCAGGGATAGCACGAACTGATACTGTCCACTGACTTGTCTCTGACACTATATGGAAGGTCCAGCCTCCTTTCCTCACTGTTCTGTTTCTCTTGTGTCATCCAGTTTTGGATGAAAGAATTAAGACAACTCACAACATAAATATGAACAGCTCTAAAAAAAGTGTCAAAGAGTATCCACTGGAATTAATTGATACAAATATCATTTGGACAAAATCAAAGATTGCACATGAATCTTTGAATATATTGATAGCTTCTAATGTTCTTATATCTAACTGAAAAACCTAGCAAGTCAGAGAATGGTAAAAAATGTATGTTGACTTCAGTGATTTGACATAAAAAATCTTGTAACAATTTATCCCTCAAAAAATGAGTTAAAACTGATAAATAAAATGCTGCAAATGATCATGCCTTACAGGGGACAAGCTGCACACCTTACATGATTTTGCATCATTCTCTGAAAGCAGGAAAGCAAGTCAAGACAGTAATAGTTTATAGAAATGCATGAAATTGATTTAGTCATGCACCACAAGTTTGAAATTACATGGCACAAAAATTTAACTGGGCTGTAACTGAACAAACTAGGTCAGGGAGATGAGATTAACAGCTGGCCAGAGCAAATAATACCCTAATAACACCAAGTTCTGGGTTCAATACTCATACAGGCCATTTATTTAGGACCTTGTGTGTCTCTTCCAACTCAGAATACGCCAGACTTACCTGGCACCTAGGAACCCTTAGTTCCCTTTGATGTGATTAAGACTATGCTTCTCTCTGTGGACAAAAGCAGATAAGTGAAGAAGTGTTAACTTCAGGCAAGTGCATATGATGCTTTTTTCAAAGTATTGTCCCACCTCCATCCATTCTGGGTCTTTTTAAATACATCTTCTACTTTGGCAAGGGATGTTTCAGGTTTGCCACCAGCTAATGACATCCTGATATTTGTTTCCAGTGTGACTCCTGTATCAGAACACAACCCATGAGATTGGACAGACAGTTATCAGGGAGCAAGTGTCTGAAGCCCAAAGCAAATCAGGATCTCAGAGGCTACTCTGTCTTTTATCAATGGCCTGGGTTATCTAAGATTAGCAGTGCAAAATGAAATCAAAGCTTTTCTGGAAGGCATTCTCTCTCTTGTAAATTGTAAAACAATAGAGGAAAATCTAAATAGCAGCTCAGTACATCTCACAGTAACCAGAGTTTCTTGGTTAGTTGTCACCTGCTGTTAGTGCTCATGAATCTTCAAAAAGAAAGTACTTCTACATCATCTTACTATTTTAACAGGGTAAACATATTCAGCTAATGCTAGTAGAGCTCTATACTTAAGTATACTGGAACATTAGACGAACTAGGGAACAGAAATTCCCATTCCATTATTAGTTAGAGGGCAGGACCTGCCACTACTCCAAAGGCAAATGAAATCTCTAACTGATAAAAGAACTGGTTTCTTTTACACACATTAAAAATATTTTTCTGTAATATATGAGAACACTGACCACTCACAGGCACAAAAAAGGTGACAGAAAAAGTTTGGGGTTTTTTTATAAGATATGCAATTAAATACTCAGCTGGAAAGACAAAAAAAAAAGAACAGTCATCAGGATCTGAAGTGTAAAGTTTATTTGTCTGAAAGGATGAGTGGGTACAAGAACCAAACGGACAGATTTGGTAAACACTTGTGCTTTGTAATTTTTCTTAGGAATGCTGACTCACTGAAAGTCTTTAGTGTTGGGAGCAAGTGCAGTCACTACACAAGAGCACAATACTCCTTTATATTTATTTTATAAATGGGAAAAATAAAATTTAAATATGTATTTCCTCTAATTCTAAGCACTCTGGTGGTTGTTGTTCCTCCATTGTATTTAGCCATTTTCTTGAAATATCTCCTAGTGAGAAAGCATTCATTTGGTATTTCTTGACCATTAAAATTTTTATGACTGTTACATAAGAAACCTAATGGAAAAAAATATATAAATCTATTAGAGAGTAGGTACAAAATTGATGTCAAAAACAAAGTCAAAAGCTATTTTTCAGTGATTACAATTTTTATGGAAGGATGAATTGAATGAAAGATGAATGAAGTGACCTACCACAGGCCTGATATAATTTAATATTCTCACCAATAATAGAAAGCAGAGAAAAAATACTGTATTTATAGGTGACACCAAACAGATGTAGCTTAGCTAAAGAATTCAAAATCACCAAAACAAACTGGAGTAAATGTCAGTAAAAAGAAAGACAAAATTCAACAGGCAGAGATTTTATCCAGCCTGAATAATGACTTCCTAGATGCAAAATGAGGTCAATATCTGTCCTGGATACGGTCATAAACTGAACAAGCTAGCATCATGCTTCTGCAAAATCACACTTTATAGGAGGATGTTTGACTGGTAGGACAGTGGTGGAATTTCTTTTCTGATCCTGGAGAGCAAAGAATTAAAGCAGTTTGTCTTCAGAAGTTTCGGGGTCTTCATCACTGGAATTGTTGAAGAAAAGGTTTGACAAACACTTTCCAGCAACTGGACTAGGTAATCCTGTGGCTTCCTCCAGACCCAAATGATGCAGACTGACCTTGAACTTATATAATTCACTATCACTCTCTCTTCCAAAACAGCTGCTTCTAAGTCATGAGTCATTATTTTCTTTCAGTTTCATTGATACTTCAGTTACTAAAATAACACAGTATTACAGTGATTTTTGCACTAGTACAATCCTAAAATAGAGTCAGTGAAGTAAGACTCTCTGAAAATCTGGTGTATATGATTGCAAACCTTGATTCACATTGCTTAGAGCATATCCATCTTTATTTTGTATCTAAATTAATAGTTTTTTGACAGATGAGCAAAAGGTAGTAAATGATATAGTGCTTAAACCCAGATAACTTCTTGTAAGTATTTCAGAGCTTCAGCGCCTCTGTGACCTGAACCAGAGAAATGACATGGATCCATAATACTGTGGTACTGTTCATTTTAAAAGCAATTTAAAATCAAGGATATAATATTCCTGAGTGAAACCCAATTCTGCAGGAAAAAAGGAAGCTTTTTATTGTGTAAGACCTCCCAAGAGTGTTAATGCAGAATACATTTTTGATTTCCATATGTCCTCTTAAGTGCTGAACTACGAAGGCTTGCAGAGCCCACAGATGCTGGGGGCAGAAGCAGAAGTGGTACAGTGACAGTTTCGTGCCACAGATGTACTGATTTGGAAGAACTACTGGTTGGTGGGACAAAACCAGGTATTACCATTTTTGGAGGGTTCTTACAGCTAATCAAGAAAGTTTGGGATCCGACAAGCGCCAATAAAGGGAAGGAAAGTGACACAATAGAGAAGGAAAGATAAGCCTACTCTTATAAATGGGTGGGGGTAATGCTAGTACTGTGATACTGGGGCTTCATGCCTAGGTGACGAAACTGTTGAAATGTTAGGTATTCTAGCACAAACCCCTCAAATCCTAGTGATCTCAATTAGGGCATCCAAATCAGTAAAGAGTTTAGGTTTAATTTTTCCGTTTCTGCTCAGTTCCTGTGTAATGGGCACCATACCCTGAAGATAAAGTTCATCAGTGCCTGTGAAACAGGCAGTGACAGACCTCAGAGAAATGGATGTGAGAAGACAAATCCTTTTTGTCTTCAGTGTAGACTTGAGATTGCATATAATAAATGAAGTACAGAGCTGTTAGGAAACAAGGAAAATCTGTAATGGTGTAGTAAATGCTCCTTGGAAAGAGGGCTGCTGTAGCACATAACCAGGTAATTAAAACAGGCATATAGCATATACACAAGTTCCACATGTATACTTAGCTTTGGTGTTTCTAATTCTACTGTTCATCAGCTTTGCAGATTAATTCATGCTCATCTCACACAGCATTACAGAGGTGAATTTATTGGCTGCAAAGGAAGGGGCGGCTGCAGTTTCCATTAGGATATATGGGTAGCTTCCTCTTCTCTTAGATTTTCACTCAGTAGCATGAGGTAGAATTGACAGCTCTTATGTATCTTATGTATGTCAAATGACATACATATTAATACCCACACACACAGGGATGGGGCTTGGCTTTAAATTGGGGGTTTGCTTTTTGCAGTAACACATCACAATCTCATATGTGATTGGCTTTTTGCAGTCATTCTAAATTTTCCTGCAGCATTAATTCCAATTTATTTCCTTGATTGCTTTTCTCTAATTTGGGTTCTTTTTGTACACAGATTTAGTAATCCAATTTTTCAACCTTGAACCTCAATTAGGTAAAAATTCAAGTCCTATAGTTATCTTTGGGTTATTTCTTAACCCCTCTGACACAAAAAAACCCTATAATAGATTTCTGTGGCCACAGATCTCTTTAGCCTGACTGTAATTACAATGCTTTTTTGAATCAAAGAAACTAAACTTCTCACATACCTTTCTTAATGAGTGACAAAAAAGAACCAATCTAACTTAGGGAATTCTGCCTCTTTACGTCTTCTTGGGAAGGATAAGGGTTGAGGATGGAGATGGGGAAGGGCCTTGGGATGTGGCAGGGTCTGTGGAAAGCGCAGAAAGGATTTGAGAAGGGGCTGGAT
>VYXF01003812.1:140059-163991 GCA_013397295.1 Polioptila caerulea | reverse complement strand
GGGGGTATTGGTTTGTTTGGTAGAGTTTTTTTATTGGGTTTTGTTGTTGTTGTTGTTAGTTGTTTTGTTTTTTTTAAAGAGTGTCCATGATTTGCGCAGCAAGAAGTTATGGAAGTTAGCATATTGCATTATGAGAAGACTCACTCCCTATGATAAGTTCAATCAACAAACTGATAATTTGCTGTCTGTGTCCTCTGTTCCCATTAGAAGGTACAAACAACTGTATGAAGGTCAAATTTGGTGACGTGTGTAAGATATATGTTGGATTTTAGGAAAAGATGGTCGGTTCACTGTTACTCTCTTTTCACCATTTCTACCTTCTTTCTCCCCCATGCACCAGTCTGTGTCTCTGTCACTTTCCTTGTTTATATTTTGCCCCATTTCTTATTTCATTTTCCCTAAGCTTCTCACTTATCTCTGTATTGCCAGTCTGTCTTTTGTGAAGGTGCCATGTGCACACAGGAACGTAGGCTGCCACCTACTCATTCAAACAGTATTTATATTCCCATACTCCTGTTTGTTGGTGTTTTGGGGGTTTTTTAAATGGAAAAATACATGGATGAACTAGAAAATAATCAGCAGTAGATGTGATAATTTATCAAGGATTGTCGTTTAGGGCAAGGTGTGTAATAATCTCTTTGCCAGTTGATCAGTTTATGTCAAAGATCTGCAATATCCATTTGGTTTTTGCACGAGTCAAAACCCTAGATAGCCACAGAAGTCCAGATGCCTTTAATGATATCCATTCAGTTTAACAGCTGCCATTACTGAGGATGCAGTAAAGCTCCCACTGGAATATCAGAGAGGAAAACACTGAGTCCTTCAATACTGTACTATACCTTTGCAGAAGACTAAGTCTGTATCCAAGATTAATTGGTGTAATTCTACTGAAAATGTGTGCCTCGTTGCTTGATGTTAAATCAAGACTGTAATGGAAGTATATGGAAATTCATTCCGATGTGCCCCTGCTTGTGTCATCTTCCTTCCTGCTGTAAATGACTCTGTCCTGCCTCTGCCCATGCTGTGATTTGTGAGCTCCTGTAACCCAGTTTCAGACAATAAGCTGGGTTAACCTGAACAGCTAGAACAATTTGATGACCACCTCTTGTGAGCCTTCTCTGTTTTGACTGAAGGAATCTAGGAGAGGCTCATGCAAGCAGAAGTATTTTGGGGGGATACCCTATTAAGAGGAAGGAGGATGTCCAAACATCTAGAATTGTAATTTCAGCCATCAGAAAATGCAATATTTTGTTCTTGTTTCTTCATAAGTCAGAGCTGTAAAATTGAGCTTTTTATAGACATTGTAAATTGGAATGAGTCCATGAGAATCTTACCAGAAACGTTTTTCAAGAAAAACAAGGCAGGATCATTACTGTCCTGTATACCTGGATGTCCTAGCCATTGAGTATCTTGGTTATTGGAGGCTTCACCAAACCTTCAGCTCAGGACTTGTTCAGAAATTTCACATCTGTATACATTTCAGGAAGTGGGTGTGTTTGTGACATTTTGTGAACCCTTGGCATCAAGTAAGTTTACAGTTTCTAAAAAGCTATGCTATTTGTCTGGGCCATGAGGTTTGTGTTAATCTTATCTCCATTTCTTACCTGATAAAGAGATTGTCACTACATTAACTATTAACTCATTTGACAGCCATTTTCATCAGCCGTTTTAGCTGTATTTTGAAGAGATAAAAAAGCAAAGTTGGAGTCCTGTCTTTTACCTCTCTTCCATAGAAGATGATAACTGAAACAGCTTAATATATTGTTTGCATGCATGGGTGCTTTTTTGGTTTTTGAGAGGCTGGCTGGCACTTTCTGACCCACTGGCTGTGAAAAATAATCAGATTATTAGAAATTACTGACTCAGTTTTTGATACATAAGGGCCGTGCCTTGCTGGGTTTTTGTAGTTCCCTGAGGACTGTGTCCATTTTGAAGAGAAGAAACTATACTTCATGGCAGAACTCTTGAACAAGCTGATGCAGTGTTCAGACCGTGAATAATTTTTAAGATGCTTTTACACATTATCTTTTCCTTATGAAGTCACAACTCTTAGTGGATATATTTAATCCGATTCTTAATTTATCCTGTCTGAGAATACAGCTATTTAAAAGGACTGAAGAGCCACAGAAAGATTAATAGATCAGTAGGGGCCTTATTCACCTGTCAACTTGTTGAAGTTTATTTCCATCTGGCATTCATGACTCCCCCTGGCATGGGAGAGAGGAATTGGAAGGGTAAAAATCAGAAGACCCGTGGACAGAGATGGAGAGAATTTTATGGGTAGAGTAAAAGTTGCATATGCAAGCAATATAATGAATTTATTCACCTCTTCTGTGGGCAGGCCTGTGCTTAGCCATCTCCCAGAAGAGACAAGTGTAATGGTGACTTAGACAAATGTTGTAACTCCAGATACCCTCTCCGTCCTCCTTCTCCACCATAGCTTTGCTGAGCATGGTTTTACAAGATAGGGGATATCCCTCTGGTCAGTTTTGCGCTTCAGCTTTCTGAGGTGCCCATAAGGTCTGTTGAGTCCTCACCTTATGCAAATATTGTAATATGGAATTTAGAGAAAGCTGCCTGTAACTGCTCTTCTAACTACAGCTATGAAGCCTGGTACCTAGTGCTAAAATATTGGCTTCTTTTAATGGTGCCGTTGGACAGGATCTTTACCGGCTCAGTAACAGAAAGGGACTTGGTGGCATGTATTTATAGCCATTCTTAGAGGAATCTCTATCTTTCTTTAGAGTGGGAATAGCTCTGTATTGATTAACTTGTAACTTTAGGAATGCAGATATTTGGCATGGGTTGATCAGGTTTAAGTGTTCAAAGTAAATTTTGTGTCTGATAGAATAGCTTTGTGATTAGAAGCCTGGTATAATAAAAAATAGCCATTACTAACCAAAATAGCTGCTTCTGATAAAACTGAGAAGATGGACTGAGGGAATAGCTTGAAGGTGTAAACATTCTCTAAGGGCTCTTTTCCACCATTCATTAAGCAAGAGTGGAAGAGCATAGTTAAGTGATAAAGCAGAAAGCTCTCTGCTGATGTGCAACAAAAGGTTCAGGAAGGTTTTCTTCCCTGTGACTGTCTGAGAGCTGTTTTTCATGGAAATGACTTGACAAGTACAAAACCTACATGCATTCTGCATCTGTGGCAGTGTGGGACTCCCACTGTGTCCTAAAACTCCAGTCTATCAAAACGTAACTGGATTGCTGTTCAAAGCTGAATAGCAGCAAAACTGGTTTGGAATGAGTATCTATGATGTTTCAGTGAAGAACTGTTTTTGCTGATAAAGCGTTAAACTTCTTGAACCTCAAGCTTTGAGATATCAAGCATTTCCATGCTCTTCTGTCCTAGCTGGAATACAAGGTTTTGAACTTGCACGTCGACAGAAAACTGGCTGGAGAGACAGACCATTTCTTCTGAAATATGCTACTTCTGAGTTGTGAAATTGCTTAAAACTTTCAACTATTATGTGTAATACTTATAAACTATCAGTTGTAAAATGCTGAAGCACATCAAGTGCTGTGGTTTTATTGCATTTCCTAGCTCATTTAACCTAAATTATTGGAAGTCTTGTAATACAATTTAAAGGAGTTTTATCTCCTTATGATAGTTCACAGAGTGGACAAATTTTACTGCAGAGCGCTCTGTTTCCTGTGGAGTCATTTTGGCTTTTGTTTCATATGAGATGAGATGTTCATATGACTATGGATTGGTTCCTTACAAGGTTATAAACTCTTCTACCTACATACAGTTTCCAAGTGTTTCTTCTCTGATGTCCTTTGCAGGCTCTAGGGCAATATCCAACCAGGAGTCTGAGAGACTGCTGCTTCTGCTATTCATCACTTTGGTTTGTTTCTGGCTTCCCCATGTTGTATGTGGGCTTTTCAGAGAGCGGCTGCTTTTGTTGAAAGGAAGGAGATGTGATCTCTTCTGTCATCTGAACAGACCCATTTGTTCTTGCAACCAAAATCTGGTTCTGCTAATTTTGGCTGGGATAGAGTTCATTTTCTCCACAGTGGCTGTTACGGAGCTGTGTTTTGTACTTGCGCTGAACACAGGGTTGATAACACAGAGATGTGTTTGTTCTTGCTGAGCTGGGCTTACACAGAGCCAAGGCCTTTGCTGCTGTTTGTACTTCCACGCTGGTGAGGGAGTTGGGACAGCATGAGAGGTTGGGAGGAGACACAGCTGGGACAGGTGACCCAATTGACCAAAGGGATATTCCAGACCATGTGGTATCCTCCTTAGTACATAGAATGGGGCAAAGAAGGAAGAAAGCCAGTTACAAGGAAGGCCTCTCTGTTAGGACTCTTGCGTCTATTACATTTATGAATGTGAAAATACAATCTGGACAGACTTCATCAGTGACTTTTCAGTATTTTTCAGTCTTTTTAAAAATCTTTTCTAGTTTACAGTGTTGTGTAGCCTTAAACATCTGGTATCTTTTTAATACATGCATGCATCCATGAATAAGTATGCTGTTGTAGAAAACTCCTTAGCTAGCTATCCTGTAAAAAATTGCAAAAAGTGAGTTCTGCAAATTTTCTGGTACTATAACAGTAAACACAGTTGATATTTTTTCAAGAAGGATTTTTCTAACTGGAGCACTGATCTTCAGTTATGTGTGTATTTATTTTGTAGCTATTAACTTGGTGGCCCAATTTGAATATTGCTTTAGTTTTCCTGAGTGTCTTCAACAGGGCAATATCTAGTCTTCAGGGAATTAAAAAATTGTATCTGTGGCAAGCCCAGCTTCCATGTACAGTACAGTGTGATCCTCTGATCTTCTGTGGCAGTAATCCTATTGCAAAGCTATCAGAATTTCTTTCAGCTCCAAGCAGCCTTGAATTGTTTGGATGGCATTAATGCATTCTTTTCAATCATAGAGCACTTGGAGATTTCCTTATTGATTTTTGGCTATGTACAAATCCAGATTTAAATCCAAGCCTCTCCAGGAGGAACCTAATAGTCAGATTACATTTGGCATTACTAATAAGCTTGTTCTAGATAATTCCATAGCAGCTTTTGTTTCACATTAATTAAACCTGAATAAACTGGTGACTGTTTTTTTTCGCTCAAACAAATAAATTAAAAAAGCTGTTGACTAGCTCATATCTTTTATTCATTGTTGCTGTGCTAGGAATGGGAAATGGAAATAGCTGACAGTTTCCTTTCTGTACATCTTTTTTTGCTTCTTTGCAATGAAAGAATGTCGCAATAATTCTTGTATACTGACACATGGCAACTCGTCCTAATTATTTCACTTTTTTTTTTTTTTTCCCCACAGTCAAGTCCTTCATCTCCAGAGCCAGCAAGTCTTCCTGCAGAAGACCTCAGCACGAACTCCAATGGTCCAAAGCCAGCAGAAATCATGCTGGATGCTGACAGAGAAGACCTCTTTGCTGGTAATGACCTTTTACTTCTAGCATGCTGCACAAACCCTTCCACCCTTGGACTGAAAAAAATGTGCTTTTCTGAGAGGGAGGATTGAAACCTTATAAGTAGTTTGACAGTGTTGTACTGTTTTTTTCTTGTGAAAAATACAGTTAGTTAAGTTTGTTGATAAGTTTCTCAGTGGTGTGTACTGTCAGTGTGTAGTGTGGGAGTGTTGAGCTGGTCACTAACATTTTCTGCTGACAGTAAGAATAGTCTGTATCATTTTGTGATTCAAAATATTCAAATCTGTTTGTGTGGAAATGTGTGACTTAAGTTAATTCCTTTTTTTCTACTTAATAAACTGTCCCAGTCTTTTTTCCAGTTATAAAGAGAGAGATGATTCAGATTGTATTGCAAGTATTTCCTTCTTAATACTCTTGTTTGAATGGAAAGGTAACAAACTGACACATGGGACTAGTCCTATCATTTCACTAGTGCACAGTTGTGTCTCTGACAGGTGACAGTATTGCATGCTTTAGAAAAAGATGTGAAAATTCTGATAGGTGATCTGTTAATAGACAGAACGTTTCTAAAGCTTCATAAATCAGTTGCTACTTTGGAGTTAGTTTTCAACTATCCTAACGTGGGTTATTGTTGTTGTCAACTACAGTTGTAGGAACATTCAAGAAAGGAGGTGTAATATTAGCAATATATTATGTGCATAAAGTGTTTCTCAGTGTTGCATCTCTATGCTATAATTTTCCCTGTTCATGTTGAGTTAGTCTGCTGACAGTCTGCTTTGAATATAGTCATCTCATCTTCATTGATTACCTGATGTAATAATTCCAAAAGAAACTTTAAAACCTTAATTTCTGGGTTATTTTGTATAAATGCATATATACACATGCCCATTGCATTTGCTCTAAACTTCTATAATCTGTATTTCCATGTATTTGAATTTGTTTTTTCATAACACTGTTAGAATGTATTAACTAGTTTAGTTCCTCTCTGGAAGTGTTTTAAGAGAAAAAAGGAGTGAAGGCTAGAGGGGTAATTTAACTTTTTTCTGCATTTGTTTTGCTTTATAACTTGTAAAGACCATAAGTGCTTTAGCAATGAAGTTTTCTAGTACTAGTCAGTAATTTGGTTATTTAGCTTCAGTATATAAAGCCAGCTTTTTATAACCATAGAGCCATCTGGAGTGGATATTTTAAGAAAGCCAATTCTCCTTTGGATAATATTAAGAAAAGAAAAAGACAGACTGGAGTGAATATGGAGGGGAGTCAGACAGGAGGAACAAATGTTTGCAGCCAGATTGTTTCAACTGAAATAAATGCTGTGAGGATAACACATGGGGTTGATTTAATGAGTTGGGGTTTTGCCATGTAGGACATTCTCTTAAACACTTGCAGCACTGAACTGAAGGCATCTAACACTGCATGTCTACCTCAGCTGAGACTGGTCTTTTAAAGTTCAATTTATAGTACAGAGTGAGTCTAATACTCTCAAATAAAGGAAAAAACATATATGTTTTATGGAGCATGAGATAAAATATGATGCTTTTCACAGTTTCCTGATCTAAGCAAGAAGTTTGTATAATGCAGTTGAACCCAAGTCGTGAACTTCTGTGTTTGTGTCACTGTCATTCTGAAGTGACATTTTGAAAAACTGTGTTAGATTTGTGTTCCAGTGCTGTGCACTCACAAGTATAACTGTTTTTTTTCTTCTTAGGACTGTTTTGCTAGACAGTATAGAAACAGTGTGAGAAAGGCAAGATGAGATACCTATTTTTTTTGCTTCCAGCATGATTGCATAAGTCTGGCTTTCTAGGAAAGCAGAATTTAATTGGAAAGTGAGTGTGACAGGGTTTTTCTTTGACGTGTTGAAATTCCAAAGAATCTTAACTTGGCACAGCTTATAGGAACATTAACTGGACAGGAAAAAAAAATTAAGCTCCACAGCTTTGTTACTTCTGTTGTTCCTTCATATGGAATTACTAGATACTTTAAAATTCAGATAAAGGAAATCCTGTTTGTGGCTCCTGAAATAAGAGATTGCCATTTGACTTGTAAAAAATGTGCTGGTATACCTCTCTCTAGCTATTGTGGACTTAATAAAACTTTTCCATTGTTCACCTCATATTGTAACCTAGTGGAAAAGGAAGTGAGGCAATACAAATTTTCTCTACTGCTTTAATGCAGTACAAAACCTGGTTTAGGTTCTGAAATTGTATAGGCTTTTTTGATTATGCTTAAAACCTCTTTGCTATTATCTTTCTGTGGCAGCTACAGAATAATGTGTGCGATATAGATATTCATTACCTTGTCTCTGGCAACTCATAACTGAACTGTTAAAACAGGGTTTCAAAAATGGAAGAAATTAGTTTTCCTGCTGTCGTTGGAGATGAGTAAATTTTGCTGCTTTGTTGTGGTTCTTGGTTCTGTAACAAAGCAAACTGTCTTGCTAAACTCACTTAAAAGCTTTCACCCTTAGAGTAAAAGTCACTATGTTGGCTTTTTGGCCAGAAGAACTACTTTATCTTACTTCGTAGATAAAGAATTACTTTATCTTGCTTCATAGAGCTCTTACATGCAGAGACCATAATGGTCAGTGCTTGAAATTAGGCAGTATTAGGTGTATCTTGAGGAATTTGGAGATACATTTGGAGATATATTTGGTTGTCAATAACCTGCTATTGTACAGTGAAGAGCTAGATCCTGAACTGGTCTTCCAAAATGCTGACCCAAAGTTTAGTGTATAACTGCACACATATGCTATGGACTGCCCCTGAAAGACATAGCTGTCTGTGCCTTCTGCCTCTGGTGCTCATGGAAGAGCACTAGATGGTGAACTCATTTGTGAAATTTTATCAGTGTTCTGTCACCTTCTTTGAGAAAGTGGAAAACTATATTTTTTCCTCTCATCTGTCAGGTAAAAGATTACTGGTATTTTGTTTTTTCAGCTCTGAAATGTGTTAGGGAATGGATGATGTTACAGAAGTGTCTAGCTATTGTGTTCTGAGGAAAAGTCACTGTGTTGGGGGCTGGGATGATGTTTGTTTTCATTGGGTTGTTGTTTTGCTTGGTGGGGTTTTATGTTGTTTGGTTTTGTGGGCTTTTTTTTTCTCTTTAGGCTTTTTGTCATGGGATTTGAGACAAAAAAGAGGTGATAATTCTCTGATCCAGGCAAGATATATTTTTCAGGCCCATCTGAACAGAAAAGCTTCTAGGTAGTGGTGTCTGTCAGGCTGTTGTCATGTAATGTGTCTGATACGAGTTTGTTCAAATGCCTTGTGGCCTTTTAGAATATGCTTGTTCAGTTATTTTGCAAGAAATAAATGTACAAAAGCATGTGAACCTACAGTTCTGAAGTCAGAAGGTGGTCATATTAGTGTCTGACTGTTGTGTTAAAACTATTTCTGCTCATTAAGGTTATGCTTAGTACTTCTGATATAATCATAAGGACCATGGACTATGACTTAGGTGTAGCAGTTTTGCAGTCAGTTCAGTTCAGTCTCTGAAATATTGCTGTGCCCAGAGAAGCCTTTTTTTAATAGCTTGTCCGCTGCTCTGCATAACAGCTTCTGCTTAAGTTTATGTCCGAGTTTATATGTTCACATGGGCAAACTTTCAAAGATAATAAGCCAATTTAATAATTCCAGCTATGTCAGAATGTTAAAGGTCTGACATTTGGAAGTGTGGCTAGTAAAAATAACTTGTGTATGAAGTGAGCTGCTAGTGAGGAATTGCAAACTTGCATTTTCTAAGATGATATTTTACAAAAACTGTTGGTGAAAAATAAAGAAACTAGCTCTGTGTAATGCTGAGATTAAGGCCAGCGCTTGAGTGTTGATAGAAACTTGTTGTGGTTGGCTGTAGAATGTTAGTTAAGCATATGTAGTTGTCTCCCACAGCAGAATGGCATGTCTTCTTGTTCTTTTGGAGCTAAGCAACTTGACAGAGATCCCTAACAAAGATGGTTTATGGATTGTAAAGTATATGTTTGTATGTAGCTGTCTACACTATTAGATTGGTGGGAGTTCTTAATATGTTCTGGTTACTCCCATAGCTGATACTAAGTGTTGGATCTCAGTGTTTTCCTCCCAAAAGCTGGACAGAGCGGTTGCTTACCTCTTTAAGTGAGAACCTAAGGTCTTGAGAACTGTCCTGGCAGACATCTAGATTTCATTTTTCATGCTAATAATGGTACTGAATATTTTAAAACCCACACAAGCACACAAAACCTCTAAAACGCAAACCCAACAATGATCTGCACCACAAAACCACAACTTCATGCTAAGTTTTCAGGTAAAGATCTAAAATGAATGGATTGAGTCATGTTTCTGAAAGTGCCATAGTTTCTACTGTGAAGCCTACCAAGTTAATGTTTCCTTGGGAAAAAAAAGCCACACCTGCAAAACAAGCAGAAGAATTATCAATACAAGCTTTTAATCAGATCATGTCAACTAATTACTCAAAGGCATATATGTAAGAGGCATAAATGCCAGAGTTTGTCAGAAGAAACCTATTTTCTGGAGAAATAGATCTCCAGCTTATGTACTGCTTGAGGATTGCTTTTCTGGGTGGGAAAAAAACAGCTAGAAGTGACAGCTTGCTGTTTTATATAAAGCTAATGCTTGTTTTTCCTTTCAGAATTCTTGAATATTTTTGTTTTAAACAAAAAGCACAATAGCTTTCTCCCTGTCCAACTCAGTCCCATCATCCTATTCTATATCTTTTCCATGTCATGCTTCTAGATTTGCATAATGTCTGGAGGCATGGCAAGCCTGAGGTGAGAGTTAACAAGAGGGAGAATGACATAAATTCTCATTTCTTCCTAAAAGACTGACTTAATGCTATCAAACAAACAGGTACTATTTTCTCTCGGTAAGTTCCTTCAGGAAAATCAAAAAGAAACACCAGGCAGCAGCTTTAAAAATTTGCTAATCCTGCTTGGTATTCATTTGATGCACAACCCAGATCACTTTATGATACTAATGGGTATGTGGATGTAAGTTTGAAAAAGAGGAGTCCTGGAGAAGAAGTGTGCTTCTGTTTCATCTGCAGTGCTGCTTTCTTACATTAAATTCACAGTTTTTTCTTGAAGTTATACTTTACAATGAAAGGATTGTGTTCTCAGCTAATGAAAGTGAGAAATCTGTGTGCTTTGAATTGTTTAGCAATTTGTTTTATAAACCTGTCTAAAATTTGAGGATACAGAGAGGTATGTAGTGATGGTTAATGGTTTGTTTCCTGAATGTGGTGGAATACAGCTAGTGATACAGAAAAGGAAGAACTGAAGTGCAATTGCTTTATTTCGTAAATATTTTTTATTTTACATTTCATCATGAATAGTGTTCTGTGTTACATATATATGTCCTTATTTTTCTGAGAAATGTTCCTATGAAATATTCATTTGTATAACATATATGTTAAATGCTGTTAGCCAGCAAAGGAGAGAACTGCTTCTTGTTGAAATACTGCTATTCTGCCAAACTGAAAGCTCTTTTGCAACTGCATGACTTCCCACCTGATCTTAGGTTTTGGATTAAAATTCCTTACTGATTTAAGATGCAGTGTCCTTCCTGTGGCATTTGAGGAAAGGAAGCATTAGCTGATGCTTAAGTTCTCTAAGACTTAGCAGTAAGAATAAGCAATGCTATGAAAATAATTTTCAAATAAAGGCTGTAGATTCTTTGTTCATATTAAAAATGAAGAATATAATGAGGTGCTTGGTTTTAGCTTTAGTTTGAAAATACTATGAAAATCTGTAATTTGAAATTAGGAAAAGCAGTGCCAGCAGACTGGGGGAATTGATCATTCCTCTTGACTCAGCCCTGCTGAAGCCACACCTGAAGTGCTGAGTCCAGATCTGAGCCAACCAATACAAGGGAGACATGGACAGATGGGAATGACTGCAGTGCAGGGCCATGAGAGTGATTGAGGCATAAGAGATGAGATTGAGAAAGCTAATGCTGTTCATCCTGGCGTAGGGGCTTGGGGTGGGGAGGATCCTGTAGTATGTATAAATACTGTGCAGCAGGGAATGGAGAAAAGGGAGTGCCCCCTGACAGAATAGGATGCAATGGCTACACACGGAAAACCAGATAATACATAAGACAATTCTAACATTTTTGTTCGTTTGTCTTCAGTAAGGGTGAGGGGGTGATGCTGGCTTTTGGGGTTATTTTTGTTAGTGAGGATGGTCAAGCACTGGCACAAGTTATCCAAGGAAGAGGTGGATTCTCCTCCTTGGAGATGCTCAAAATTCATCTGGATGTGGTCCAGTTTAGCTTTCTCTAGCTGGAGCTATGCTTGAACAGAGAGATTAGATTAGATTACTTCAAAACTTCTTTCCAAACTCAGCAATTCTGTGATATGCTCCAAAATAAAATTACAGTAAACTTCGTTAGCGTCAAGCCAGAATTAGTGTCTTCTTTGGTTGAGTGTCTTCTTTGGTTTAGTGTCTTTTTATCTGCTTTGTAAGTACTACCCACAGAAGTCTACTTTGTAAAAGGACTTGAGGTCTATTGGGAAGTCAGTTTTGTTATCAAATGACTGTTCTGTGGTCCATGTGATCCTTTAAGTAACTGGAATTCTTGAAAATGCATGCCTAGTGAGAACACAGCATTGCTCATTTATTTGAGCCAGAACAGGTATTTCTGTATACCCAGGAAATGTGTAGTTTGACAGTGGTCAAAACCAGTCAGTGAGATTTGTAGAGCAGGGATTTGCATTGTCTTTAAAGGAAGGCGAACTGTCCATAGTCTGAAGGAAGTAGTCAGTTTCTAGTGAGCTGTTCTAAGCCCCGAAGAGAATGTAGATAGAGACTAAAGATAATGTCTCCTGCGAAAACTGCTACTTTACAGTTTGTGAGGTATTTGGCAGGCATGGGGGGTGTATTAGTGGTTGTGTAACTTCTTTTGTTACATGGCTTAGTCTGCTTAGTTACCAGCCTATATGACTAAATCAGCTGTTGTTCAGTGTGAAACAGGTGATGAAAAATAGCTGCTTCTGTGATAAAAAAAAATGAATTAGTTTAGTAGTTAATGACTACTAACTAATTAATTAATTAGTAGTTAGTGACTACTTTAAAAGACTCTTCAGTGAACAGTATTAAAAAAAAAAAAGTGCAATATTGCTCTTAATTTAACCCATTCTGCACTACAACCCCAAATGTCATATCTGGTTTTAACTATGTATTGAATAAAATTATCCTGCACAAATGAGTGCTATTTATTTTATCATCATTCTTTACCATGTGTGTTGTCTAAGTGATGCATGTCCACCTGGTGTTGCGCAGGAAATTTGTTGCTAATTCAAAATGTTTATCTAGAAGCAACAGAAGAAGTTTCGTTGGACAGTCCGGAGAGGGATCCCATACTTTCAGCAGAACCAACTCCTGCGGTCACTCCTGTAACACCTACTACATTAATAGCTCCCAGGATGGAATCGAAAAGTGTAACAGCCCCAGTGATTTTTGATAGATCCAGGGAAGAGGTATGCTGTAAATTTCTAAACTATGGAAATGTTTAATTTGGATTTTAAGTTTTATCTTGTTTTAAAATGCCAGTTCCTAAATGTTGACACATGGTATTATAACTTGCTGTTTGTTTTGTAAATGAAATTTAGTGTGAATTTGACTCATGAAAATACTGTTAGAATTCACTACTGAGGTGATTATATTTGAGATACCTAGTGTTAGGAGTAAGAAGTTCTATTCCTTCAGAATAGCTACTTTAAAAGTGTGGAGGAGTAAACTGTGAACTTCATTAGTGAGAAATGTTATGAATGTAAAGTAACTCTAAACAAATTACAGTTTCTAATAACTCTAGCAAGTTACAGTTTCAGCTTGTATTTCTGAAGCTATTCCTAACTAGGAATTGAACAAGCAATTTTTAGCATTATCCTGCATGCTAACAAATAGCTGATGGTAATTCTAGTCTTGATGTTGCTGTTTACATTTGGTGTTCAGTCAAAGTGTGGACATTGCTGAATGTCATTCATTCTAGAGAGTTCTCTTACCAGACAGTGACTTTGCAAGCAAGACTTACCTGTGACTCGATGATGCCTACTTCCCTATTTCCTTTTGGAGGCTGACTTGGAACAGAGACTAGACAGAGCAAGAGGAAAAAGTAGATATCTATTAAAGGCCTCGATGGGCGCACCTGTGCCACACAAAGTTCTGGTTCAGCCAGACCACACCCAAGATGTGCTCCAAAATGGTCACAAAACAAATGTCCGATTTTGAGGTCTCACTTTTGTAAGTTCTGGTCCATTAGCATATTAGAATCGATTGCCCAACCATAGCTTCAGGTTAAGCTCCATCCTCCTGTTTTTTTCTTCTCGCTTCACCACTGTTTTCGTTCTTGGGCCTGAAAGTTGTCCTTGGTATCGAGCTAGAGAAGGAATTGTTTTGTCTATCTACTCTGTGAATAGAACTCAGTAGCACTTAATATGAAACCTAAAGCTACCCGCTAAAACAGAACAGGATCTAAAATATAAAAGCTAAAACCTAAGGCATCATCCCCATGTACCATGTGATGGCATTTGATTCTGATTTTGCCCCTTTTGGCCCTGGTACTGTCCCTTCTGCCATGACATTTCTTAAGATCTCTCTTTCTATCAAACTTAGGTATAGTACATGAAAGACTATGAAATTCTGGAAGAGCAGAACTCAGAAAAGTATCGGAAAATGTTTTATCTGTTGCTTTTCCCTTCCCAAGCTCTTCTCCTGCAGATACTGTTGATGAAAAGGAATGTCTGTCCTTTGATTAGAGGCACATAGAAATGAGAGTGGTTGTAAGAGGCAAGTGAAAGGGGTTGTGAACCACATTGTCTGCTGGCATTGTAGACTTTACAATGAACAGACCCCTAAGTCTGCGGTACTGAAAGCTTTTGCAGTAGGGCTTAAAACTGAAATCACAGGACGATTTAGTTTGGAGAAGATCTTTAGGATCATTGAGTTCAACTGTAAACTTAGCACTACCAAGTTCACCACAAGAACTTGGGTTGCAGGTACAGTCAGTGTTACTGTATTAACATTGGAGACTGGAAATGTTTCATAATTACACAAACATACTGACTTTTTCTCCTCCCCCTTGTGTATCCCTGTCCTTGTACCCATACACAAAATGGATATCCGTTACCTTGTTAAATGTGATATATCTTTTTCCTAGATTGAAGAGGAAGCAAATGGAGATTTGTTTGATATAGAAATCAATGTATCAGACCCAGAGAAAGTTGGTGAGTTCCTTGAGCCTAGAAATTCAGATGGTAGACTGCCTTATTCCTTGAAGATTATTCTTAGATTTTAGCATGATTTCCTCTTTAGTTTTCCTTTGGCAATTTTTAGTATCTAAATGAAAATCTACTTAATCTGTATTTTGGACTAAAAAGTGTATGGCAGGATTACCATACCTTGCCCTGGGATAAGTATTTTCATTTTCTTACAGGAGATGGCATGAATGCTTATATGGCATACAGAGTAACAACAAAGGTAGGTAGTGCAACAAAAATTGTGAATACTTTGTATTGTAGCTGAAATGGATCAGTAATTCACAACAATTTTATTTTTTTTAAGACATCACTTTCAATATTCCACAAAAATGAATTCTCTGTTAAAAGAAGATTCAGTGATTTTCTTGGCCTGCACAGCAAATTAGCAACAAAATACATGCATATTGGTTATATTGTGCCTCCAGCTCCAGAAAAAAGTATTGTAGGTAAGTGCAGTTCCAATAAGACACTTGAGTACTATATCAGTAATTAGTATAACTAGTAACTAGTAACAAATTACTCTTCTGCATAAATACTGCTTGCTTCTTCTCAGGCGGTTGAAATATTCATGTTTTGTATTTTCAAAAAGTTCATGTTAAATTGTAATGCCTCTTCCTAATGTAATGGCCTCAGGCTAGTGTTAATAATAAGAAGGATATCTCTTAGTGCATGGCCTTGTGTTTCTTATCTATGGTTCTTTCTTTGCTGTTGCCCTTCAAGAGCTGATTAGTCTACCAAAACAAGGATGTTAAAAGAAAGTTTATTTTTAAGTAGAGCTGTTATCAATTGCCTGCAATATATAGAGCTTCATACATACTCGAGATCTCTGATTTGTCTGTTTGTTTCTTTCGATCATGGTGAATGCAAAACATCTCATAAGTTTTTCAAGGTTTTAATACGAAAAACGACTTTTGACTTGAAAGCCTTAAAGGATCAGATCCTTTCTTTGTAAGCTAAGAAGTGTGCCTGGTGCATTTAAACAACTTCAGTTTTGTAATCTCTAAGTAGGAGAGGTTCTTTCAAAATGGGTAAATACTTAAATCTGTTGAAGATTTTGGTGTTACTCCTATAAATAGGAGTAACATTCAAATCTAGAATGTTGTTTGATATGTAGGTGATGGCAGGACTTCTTTTCAGTAGCTTAGTCTGTAAAGATAATTGGAGCAGCGGTTTTTCATGTAAGTAGGAGTAGGCAGACTGAGTAGATGTCAGCAGCAGAGGACTTGGAAAATTTATGATTTTACTTCTGTGTTTTTAAGCCTATGAGACTGAAAATTTGACCTGAATTTTTGGTAGTTCTTGAAAGTTATGAGTGATTCTGTAATAGTCAGTTTTTCGTATAACAAAAATAAGATTAATTCCAAATGCTAGCAGGGTTTATGGAAATGGAACGAGGCTTCTGGTCATGTCCTTTGGATGATACAACATTTAAGGCATTTATGACAGTGTGCATATACATGAAAATGTAGTGCTTATATCACACTCAAATTCAGCATAGACTGGATTTCAGCTACCACTTGAACAAAACCAAGATAAAAATTGATACACCTGGAAGATGATAAAATGGTGGGACTTACTGCAGTGCAGGTAGGCACTGGCTGGTGCTTCAAAGCCTTGTATAGAGGCTTGAAGCTATAGGTGGGTTGGGAAAACTCAGACTCTGCAGAACATTTTCAGAAGGGCATGTAACTCGCTCTTTGAAGTTGAACTTCGCAGGTGTTAACTTAGTTCTGTTCAAGAGCTAATGATGTCAGTACATTTGCATTTCTGGAGAAGGAATTAATCCTAGCCTATTTTGAAATAATGCATCTTAAAGCAGAGAACTGACAAAACAGCTGAAAGTAAGATGACATAGTCTTTACATTACACATGTTTATGTTTAAAATCTTAGTACATAGTGTCATACATTCAGTGTTGTGTAAGTGTGTGTTGTAAAAAAAGTCCCTGATCGTTTCATTCTGTTACACTGTTGGTAACACCTGGAGTTCTAAGCTCCAGTTTTATTGTGGCAATGAGTGGTAGGAGCTGGAATTTAAGATCTTAGCTACAAATTCAAGGCCATCAATTACTGACTGTGGAACAAAAGGATAAAAATTAGCCAATTGTGAACTGGAATTGGACATTTATTAAGGTACCGTAGCACTACTTACATAAGTGCATATGAAAATCGTATTTTCATTTTTAAAGAAAATAATCTGTTATGTCATGGGTCTTTTCCTGTGAACAGTTAGAAGAGTGCTTGGTCTACAGAAACAGTCTTTGTACTTGCATTTAAATTGGCTTATATTAGCAGAGGAAGAAATCTGGCAAGATATTTAGAAATAACTGTCATTATCACAGGGTAGGAATTTCTCATATGGGTTATTTGTTTCTGTATTCAGTTTTTCCCTATGAACTTCCGTTCAAAGTTCAACTATGAAGGCTCTTTTGTGTTAAGCCACAGGATTTCCTTTTATCTGCAGTAAAATATTATTATATCGTAACATTGTAATGTAAAAAGATGAGGCATGTGAATTAACTTCCCTTGAATACTTTAATCCTTGTATTTTAAGACATACTCAATTTTACTGACAAATTTATGGATTTAGTTACATTATTCAGTGTAGAATCCTTGTGAAAAAAAAATCTTTATCAGATTTGTTTTTCATCATGTTGCAAAGGAGGGGAAAACTATGGCTTCGATGAGAAGTTAAGTGTTCCTTTTTGTTCCTGTAAGATTTTGCTGCTTGTCTCCTCCAGGACTGTATGAAATTTCTAAGTCCAGAAGGGAGATTGGATGAGGAACTCAGGGAACTGTTGACCTGAGAGATCAGTGAGTGCGTAGACAGAATCTCAAATCTTTTAGCTGAAGAAACACAGAAGTAACAGATAAGAAGTATACTACAACTAGAAATCATATAGTCTGAACTATATAATAAAATGCCTTTCCTGTTTTTTTTTTAGAAGAATAATTATTGATGTCCAGTGTTTCATGGTATTTTTCATGGGACTCCGGTTGCTAAACCTTGAGTTTAGAGCTTTAGCATGAAAAATAGTGACTTCAGTCTGACTGTTTTAGAGTTCTGTTGCTAAGGTTCAATCTATTTCCTATGTCATGACACATCAATAACTGGTTGCCACTCTTGTCTTGTTCAGAGGAAGCACTGTAAGGCTGCATACATTTTATTCTGCTGATTTTATTCTCTATGCAGTTCTGTTCAGAATTTTCAGGACTTGTTAGTTTGCATTAGTTAATTAAAAAACTATTAGTTTTACAACTTAAAAAATAGTAGAATTAAAATAATGGTAATAAACTTACTAGTAAGTAGGCTTATAACCTGAGGACATTTTTATATTCTGCTTTATGTGGCTAACAGTTTTCTTTTTCTGGACATGAGTTGCCAGTAAAACTCTGATCAGCATTTAGATTGTTTTCAGAAATGCAAATTAACCTAGTTTTACTTACCTATTAGTTGCAATTAATATGTTACAGGAAATTGAGTATTTCGCAGAGCTACTTCCACAAAACCATGCAGCATGCAGATGATTTTTTTAATGTTTCATTTGTAGTGTTTTTCACTGTAATTTGATTTAAATATGTTAACTTAGGGGAGCCTTATATTCTAATCACATCGGTTATGTTAATGATTTATCTGTGATAAAATCGATATGATGCTGTTTCCTTCAAGGCATGACCAAGGTTAAAGTAGGCAAAGAAGACTCTTCATCTACTGAATTTGTAGAGAAAAGAAGAGCAGCTCTAGAAAGGTAATGTGTGTATCTAATTAAAATTTATTCAGGTTTAGAATTACTTGTAGTGTACTATATGGGTTCTTTAATTGCAACACTGGTGATCTGTACTTAAATGAATTCTGGAGACTGTATACAGCTGTCAAATTTTGTGTAGAAATTGCATAATTCCCATTAATAATAGGAAGAGTAGCCCTATTCATAAAAATTATTATAGCTAACTTGTTTCAGGCTTAAAATTAAGATTGCAGAAGTTCAGTAGGTAAAAGTACCATTACCAGCTTCTGTAGACATTTTGGGCTGAAGGAATTAAGATACGTAACAGCAATCTGCTTGTTCCACAGTAGATCAGCTGTTGGGCAGGAAGGTGGGTGAAGAGACCTTAAATCACTTGAAAGTAAAATGGGCTTCTGATGATGTTCATTGATGACGATGATGAGGCTTGCTGAATTTTGGCATAAGAGAGATTGGATCTCTGTCACCCAGCACTGATATACAGCTGATGCTGTTCAAGTATCTTTGTCAGGGAAGGGTCTGTCTCTGGTATACTGCCACATTAACCTTAACTTGCGCTTCATATGGAGTATGGAACAAGGAAAAAAAGTTGAGCAATCTTATGTGTAAAATACTTTTGCTGCAATCCTTACCTTCTTCAGGAAAAAACAGATGAGGTTCAGGTGGTCATAGCTAATGGAGGGTGGATAAAAAATTACACTTGAGTTCTAAGCAGAAGTGCAGAAAAAAATAAGAGGAAGGAGTTGCATTGAATTTTACTTTTGTGTGTATATGTCTCTTAGAAATAAATAGGTTGAAGACTGTAGTCTATACAGCATGTAAATAGTTTATACCTAGACCATAATCAACCCACTTGTCCAGGATGTCCTATAATTCTAAAATAAATCAGCCAGAATTACCTGTAACAAAAAGCCTGTCCACTGCACTGTACAAAAATGTTTAAACAAACTCATTTTTTTTTCTGGTGTTAACTGGTTAATAAAGGCATAGGCCTTCGCTCAGCTGTTTAAAATAAGAAGTATATTATTTTATCACTGTGCAACATAGAGATATGGCAGGCCCCACCTTAAAGGAGTTTCTGGTGTAAACAAACTGTGTCGTGAGACATTACCCAACCTTTAATATGTTCTGTTGTGGTATGGAGTGCATGGCACTGCATTATGTTCAGTCAGGCACGTTAAATCTGTTCTGTTACTTGATATTTTAATTTTTAAAATCATAGGTATCTACAACGAACAGTAAAGCACCCAACTTTGCTACAGGATCCAGATTTGAGACAATTCTTGGAAAGCTCTGAGGTATTTATATTCTTTTAACTTCTCTTACTTATTTCTAGATATAGTAACCTACCAAGCAATATTTCAATTCACTTGGTATTGAGACTTAATCCCCCTAAATTAATACAAAATGCAATTGGACCATACCCTTCATGGGATAGAATGGTAGAGGCTACTTAGGTAATGGTGTGTCTCAGACTCTGTTTAAACTATAGTGGTAGTGACAAAAAGCTATTTGCTGTATAGTCACTTCTCAAACGAGTTGGTCTTTTCAGTTCTGATGTTACTGATTGTTAAGTAAGATGTAAAATTAAACTGGCTTGGAAGCAGCTCTCTTGCCTCTAGGAGTTCAGAAGCAGCTCTCTTGCCTCTAGGAGTTCAGCTTGAGGTATATTGGTAGGGTAATGTGAAAATGCTGTCAGTGCTGCTGGCCAGGCTAGGTATTTTGTAAATAAGGATTTCAGTCACCTGTACTATTAATCTGGTACCTTTCTACATAATATCTCTTTATAAATGGGCATAGTGGTTTCACTGTAATACCGAACTGTGTTTTGGCTAATGTCAGTATCTTAGTTATACTAATAAGTCACAGAGGCCTCCCTACTGACAAAAGCATCAATAGATAACTTACAGTGGGTTTGTCAATGCTGCTGACAGACAAAACATCACATAAAGGGTAAATGGTCTGACGTAGGGGCCACCTTGTATAGCATATTCAATCTAGCCTGAATAATAATATCAATTAAATTTAAAGTTAGTTAATTTAACTCTGAGGGTTTCTCAGTACCTAAGCTGATAACATACTCTCTTGATACTTGAGGTATAGTTTTAGCATTATATTGAAAAGCAAAAAGTCATCAACCTTTTATTATCAGCATGCAGTGTGTGTCCTGCATTACAATTAAATGTGTAACAGAATTTCCTTCGTCTAATTTGTTGTAAATCTAAGCTTTTCTGTTCTTTGGTGGAAGTTTGTTCATTGTAGCATATAGGTGGCCATGTAGGACATTGGGGTAGTTCATAACAGCTTTGGACAAGTGGTTTGTTTGTTCCATTTAAATGTAAAGATGTAGAAGAAAAGTAAATAGTCTATATTTTTAAGTTTTCCTCTTGAGAATGTAGAAGTAGTAAATTTGAGAAATTAGATTCCACTATATTGAAACACATAGGAGTAAAGAAAACACTATATCCTTTTCTTTCCCCCTTGTGCCCAGTTAAACCTCCATCCTTTTAACCAGTCTCTTTGCCCTTATTTGTCATTCAATTCCAGCTGCCGAGAGCAGTTAACACCCAGGCTCTGAGTGGAGCAGGAATATTGAGGATGGTGAACAAGGCTGCCGACGCTGTCAACAAAATGACAATCAAGATGAATGAATCGGATGCAGTAAGAGCTGATTTTTCGGCTTGAATAATGAGATGAATTAATGAGCCTCAACAATTGCATTTTAAAGCTGTAGAAGTAGAAAATGGGTTATTAATTTCCTTATTGGCTTGAATTCTTAGCTGTATCAGTTGACCACCCTGGAAGTACCTGGATAATTTGCTTCTTTAGAACCAGAAATGTTGTTGGTAATCTAATTTGTAATGCTTGACTCTTTCATCTTTTGTCAGTGGTTTGAAGAAAAACAGCAGCAATTTGAGAACCTGGATCAGCAACTTAGGAAGCTTCATGCCAGTGTTGAAGCATTAGTCTGCCACAGAAAAGGTAACTTTACTTTTACATGAACCGTAGGAAATGGTGATGATACAAGAACTCAGCATGTCAGAACTCTTAACTAAAATAGTTACACAACGTATTTTAATGCAAAAATTTTCTAATTGTATCTTCTATTTTAAACTGCTCTAGTATTTTTGTGTACCTGTCTTTAAATTTAATCAGAGTATCTGTCATTACTAGAGTCACTATAATGATCTAGCATATTTTTTTCCCTTGCACAGCTTCATTATCACACCTAGCAAGTGATTCTACTACAGTAGACATCCATAAATATATCTTTACATCTCATGGCAAGTGTAATTTCTTTCTGAACAAAAAGTGGCTGCATAAATACATTTAAACATCTTTTGGTTCATTATTGCTCTGTTAACTGAGTTTAAGTGCTCACACAGGAATTTCTTATTCTTAATTTAGTCTACATAATGATGTACCCTCAAGCTACTGTTAACGTAAACTTTTCTGGGAAGAGAAGTAGTCACAGAATATCAGCTTTTTGTTTGCTTATTTTAGATATAAGCAAAACTGTAAGTTTATAGTGTAATAACCTGTACTTCTCTTTGTCAGAGATGGATTTCCATCAGATTAGTTAAAAAAACCAAACATAATAAGAACCAAACCAGACAAAACCCCAAACAAACCACAATTTTGAATTTGGAGCTCAAGACCATAAGTATGCTTTCTGACAGTATTGTATAATGTTAAAATATGGTGTCACCTTTGAGCATTTCCAAAAGTATTAGAAAATGTCATAAGTCGCTTTCTCATAATTCTAACCAATAATTACTCTCTGCAGTAAAAATATCTTTAGCCACCTATCCTTGAGGCTGAGGAGTATTTAAGAAGTAATGGAAAATGGTAATCTTTATTTACAGTTGATTTGACACCTTACAGATTTGAAGAAGTGTTGGTTCATGGTTTTTTTTCTAAGAGTTGTGTTTGAATTTTTAAGGTTTTAAATATCTGAAGACAGCTTCCTTCTGCAATCACTTCTGGTATTCTGATGGTTCTGCAGGAGCAGCAAAGTTGCAAACTAACCTGAAGTAATTTGAACCAAACATTTGTTCAAATGTCCTTCATGGAACTAAACTTTGTACAGGATTACTTACATGGGATTTGAGACAATTGCACTAGTGTTTGTTAATAAATAAGCTTAAAACTTCACTTTCACAGATGATATGTGAGTTTTGGTTGTTTTTTTTATTTTAAGGAATATCAGAATGTGACAATACATTACAGTATGAACACATAAAAGTTACTTGAAGTCAATAAAACAGCCCAACAGTAATAAATTCCACTCATGGGAGTGGTGATTCTGTGAAAGGATTGGGTTTTTTTCCACACTGAACTAAACAGAAAAAATGTGCTGTAAACCTGTTAAAATTGTTCTGAAAATTTGCTGTGTAAGTGACTTGGCTTTTGTTTTGTGTGTTTGCATTTGCTCTGAAGTAGACAATTGGATAATACTGAAATAACTTTTTTTTTCCATGTCTTTTGCTGGACAGAGTAAGCGGGACATTAACAGACTTGGCAAAGCATTTACTGATGGAGAGGGTTTTTTTTGCACAGGAGTCTCTCTCCAAATGTGGTTTCATTGTGATGTCCTTGTGTATCTTACCGTGATCTTTAGCTTGTTTTCAGTTGATGAAGTTAAACCTCTACTCCACTGATTTATGCTGCAAAATAATAGAACAAATTAACTTAATTGTGCTGAACATTACTCCTGTGTTTCAGAGCTTTCAGCCAACACTGCTGCCTTTGCTAAGAGTGCTGCCATGTTAGGTAACTCGGAGGACCACACTGCTCTATCCAGAGCTTTGTCTCAGCTTGCAGAGGTTGAGGAGAAGATAGATCAGTTGCATCAAGAACAAGCTTTCGCCGATTTCTATGTTTTCTCAGAACTGCTTGGTGACTACATTCGCCTGATTGCTGCAGTGAAAGTGAGTATTACTAGCAGAAATACTGATTTAGTTTTAGAAGTCACATTTCTCAGCTTATAGGTTTAGGTAAATTAATGTGTGCATTTGCTCATGTAACACAAATTTTTCCTAATGCTCTAGCAGGGTAAAGTGAACGCATTCATGAGTTATTCCAGTGATAAAAATGGCTGTGATTGAAAATGTGAATGGAGTGGTAAGATCCAGAGAAAATACAAATCTACTTTGAGCAATACTGATTATGTACAGTGTTTAGGGATACTGTATTCCACTGTGTCTAAACATACTGCACCTGTTTATTTCAGATTATTTACTGTTACAGTAAGGAAACATAAATATGGAAAAACATAATTTGGTATTCTATTTTTGGTAGATAGCCAGTGATGTCTTTAAATAAGAAAAAAATGCTATTTGTGGATCTCATTAAAGAAAATATTCAATTTAAGTGTAAGCTATGCTGCACAGCATGATTAGGTTTAGACATGAGAATAGGTATCTGTAAATTCTGTCCAGAAATGCTTTTGAACTTGCCAGGTTGTTGGAAAGTATATAAAGGTTGTTGGAAAGTATATAATTTCTTGACTTGGCTTCTCTTTTTT
>VYXF01003812.1:128111-140011 GCA_013397295.1 Polioptila caerulea | reverse complement strand
ATCCATATCCGTGAACAGTTTGCTAATATCCGCATTTAGAGAATTGTCTGCATAACAGAGTACTTCACAGTGGTTGTTTTGGTAGTGTTTTGATAGAATGAGAGGCATAAAGTGGTTTAGAGCACTGAAGTGTCTTCTCTCTGGAAAGGGTTCTTGAATAGCCTGTCATTTGTGGAAGGTATTGAACTGTGCAAGCATGATGTCAAGTGAAATGCAATAC
This sequence comes from Polioptila caerulea, assembly GCA_013397295.1. NCBI lineage: Eukaryota > Metazoa > Chordata > Aves > Passeriformes > Certhiidae > Polioptila > Polioptila caerulea. Next base: position 139,791 of record VYXF01003812.1, on the reverse strand, counting down.
GTGTTAGACACATTAAGGTTTCTTTAAGTATACTACTTGTTCCAGCTTTATCCTAGAATTATTTTTGCCTACTGAGAATTTAAATAGCTCTAACAATTCCAGTTGTTTAATGTTTGTCTGTTCTCACAGGGTGTGTTTGACCATAGAATGAAATGCTGGCAGAAGTGGCAAGATGCTCAGGTCACTTTACAAAAAAAACGTGAAGCTGAAGCAAAGCTCCAACTTGCCAACAAACCTGATAAATTACAGCAAGCTAAAGATGAGATAAAAGAGGTAATGTTATCAAACATTATTTTGGCGGTCAGACTTTCTGCATTGGCTCATTCATTCTGCATTAATGCTGCTTTATACCATTTTTGTTTACAAATCACTTGGTTGCTGTTTCCCATATTTGCTGAAAATTTTAAAAGGAATTTAAAATACTAAATATGTGCAATTTTTACTCATTGTAAGATCTGTAAGACATTTAATACTGTCTCTACAGAGTCTGGGAGATGGGAGGGAGGGAACATGGACAAGTTAATGCTTTTAACTCTTAACAGTTAACATATAGGGTAGGCAGAGGAGCATTTCTTGTTTTCTAAAGCTAAGATGACTTGGGTAAATCCAGCAAAGACAACTAATAGAGAACTATAGGACTATTCCCGTGTTTTGCTTAAATATGCAGCTTTTATACCCATATATATGTGCATGTATATATGGTGTAATTTCAGTAAAAATAAATCTACCATGTTGAAGTGTCATAATTTATACACTTTTTCTATCATGCTTCACTAAGGAAATTGAAGAGGTAGGACAACTTAATTATTTAACACTAATGCATTCTAAGTATGCTCTAGTGCTCTCCCATTAAATAATGGAAGAAGGTTATTGCAGATTTCAAGCTCTTTATGCAGTTGCTTTGTTTGGCTTCCTCATTGGTCACTAACCACATGCTCCTTTGTTCTTTTTGCCCTTTGATATATTTCACATACAGTAATGAAATTACTCATTAACTTGACTTTCTTTTCCTTTAAAAAGTCCTTTGTTTACTGAGAAAATCTACAGTTACTCTTGTGTGACCACATTCTTGTTGATTGTCTCTCCTGATGTCATCCATCCGTACACAGTAATTTCCCGATTACTGGTAGTAGTGGGAAATAGTGATCCCTTCCCAGTCCCAATATTAAAGTATCCAGCTTTTTTTCTGAAGGAATTATTTTTTCTGCATAATTGGATAATTAGAGAACATTTTTAGTAAACCCACAGTTTAAATGTGCCAACTAAAAGTTCTCACTGCCACTGAAATGTGTTCAGAGTTGCTGAATTCTGTAATAGTGGACCCTCTGCAGAGGAATTGCCAAGTGGAAGCCTGACCAGCTTAAGCATCATCCATGACTTGGTTGTTTTTTGTGGGTGAAGGGAAAGAGGACAGTCCTAGAGATACCTTTATTGAATGAGACATTTCTCCTTGTCAGATACTGTAAAATGGCAAACTGTTACCCAGTGATAATTCACATAGGACCTGGGATTTGAGCATGATGAAACTGAAATGTTGAGTTCATTAGGCATTTAAAAGCTTTCACAGAAATCTCAGGCACTTCTGTTTGACATGGTAGGAAAGTATGGGCAATCCTAACCTACTTTTCCTTAGCTGTGTTTTGTAGTATTTCAGTTAGCTAACTCTTCAGACAGATCTTCCATGAAAAAGATACTGTTATGACTTACTAAATAGCTTCATAACATGTATCTAAAACGGCTGTCAGGGGACTGTGAATAAATATATACTAAAATAGAAATATGTAGATGTTTATTGGAACATAGGGTGATGTTTATCTCGTATCACAGTAGAAACTTGGCACTGCATCACAAAATGCTTTTGTGAATAAGTAGCACCACTGGATTGCTGGCAGGAAGGTGCTACATTGAAGTATGTTGCTTCCCTGCTTTTTTTTTTCTGATGAAGATAAATGTTACTGAATGTATTTGTTCTCAGTTAACATGTTGAGAGGAACAGATACAGTTGCACTTCGAAGAACTGCTAGCCTGCTGTGGGGCTCTCAGTTTATCTACACAATTTGCTTAAATTTAACAATGTAATAAGTGTCTAAAGGCAATTACAGGGCAACATAGATGCTGATGATCCCTTCTTGTCTAGCTGGATGTCTTTTCACAGAAACTGGGGGGAAAAAAACTGGTGTCATATACTGTTACATGAATGCAATGCTCTCAACATGGCAAAACCCCGTAAGAAACATCTCTTCCTCTGAATTTTTCTCCAGTGATCTTCTTACCTGCAGTAATATTTCTACTCCAGCTTTCTGTGAAAACAGTTGCCACTGAAAAAGAAGGCTTGTGCTTTGGAAAGCATCCTCAGTAGCTTGTCATTTGCAACAGAAATATGATAGCAGTTATCAAATACTTGACCAGAGGCAGAGATGAAGATTTACTCATCTCTTCTGGAATTAGGAGAGTGTGGGGGGCTAACCTGAGACTCTTCCAAGCTTGATTGGACAGGTTTAGGTTCCTTTGTATGACATTTGTAAAGGGAATAGTAAGTATAAGACTTTGAGATCCATTTTATTTTCTAAGGAATATTTTTAAATGTTAAGTCCTTAACAGCAGTACTAAGATATTTTTACATTTTATCTACAGATATAATTGCCTTAAAGATATCTTTGTTGTAACTGATCTGATAACTTCCTATAACACAAATTTGAAATTGTCATTGTATGATTTTCTTTTAAATAGGCCAAAACAATCAAATAGGTCCTTTTAGCTCTTAAGTGACTATCAATGTGCTAAAAAAGTTCAGATACACATGGACTGAATGGACAACACAAAATCTTACCTATGTATGTCTTTCCTTTGCCAGTGGGAGACAAAAGTTCAGCAAGGGGAAAAAGATTTTGAACAGATCTCCAAAACCATTCGCAAGGAAGTGGGAAGATTTGAGGCATGTATAATTTTGTCCAAATAAATGACAGTTCTACTGTAGATAATAATGACATTACAAGTAAAATTTGTTAAGTTAATATGCCATAATTTATTTATTAACAGAAAGAACGAGTGAAAGACTTTAAAACTGTTATTATCGAGTACTTAGAGTCGTTAGTGCAAACACAACAGCAGGTAAGATAAATTTTAAGCTTTGTACAAGTTCATAAATTATACATTCCATATTAGGTGAGTTAGAAAAAGATGAGCTTTAAGCACAGAAGTTTCTAAAACATTAAGAGCTACTAGTCTGTACTGTATTGGCAAATGACATGATGATTTGCAGGGAAGCAACAGAGGAGCTCCCTTAGGGATATGGGAAAGCAGAGTGTCTTGTCACTTTCTCAAACTGAATTAGTAATTTCACTTCAAGATTGCGGTAAATTGTAATCAGTATGTACCTACATGTACTGAAGAGACTTGGATGCTTAAATGTTTACTGCTCTTTTTTAAAAGCATAAAATATTATTGAATATTGGAAACCATTAAAAGAGTTTTCAGTGTCTGAGAAGTAGGCCTTGTTACTAGAAAAAGTCTGGGCTCCTTCTTCTGTTCATGGCAGGAATAGAACCCTCCTGCTTTGTTTAATTAAAAAAAAAAAAAACAAACAAGAAACAGTATCTTTAATGGTAAGAATAAGTGAGAGGTCTTAAAAAAAAATTAGTGTAATTGTATTATATGTCATTGTGTTCAACATGTGACAACATATCTAAAGCTATGAGCAGATTTGTGTATTTATTACTTGTGTTCTTTCTTGCGCTTTGTGAAAATATTAATGAATAAGTACTTACCTTCTTACTTTGTCTCATGGGGGCAAGTTTACTGCAAAAAGAGATAGGTATACATTGTGTTTTCCAACATTTAATACTTAATGAGTGATTTTCCCTTCTCTTCAAGCTAATAAAATACTGGGAGGCATTCCTACCTGAAGCCAAAGCCATTGCCTAAAAGAAGAATATTCCAAATGACAAGACACCCTGGATATTTGTCCTGGATAAAACGAAATTCCACAGTGAAATCACTTTATGTCATCCAAATAAACCACTATATATTTTATGAATTAACATGTGGCTTTTTTTATATACCACAGCATTTTATTAACAAGCTGCATGTCCTGACCCTCTTTGAAGTGGACTGTGGCATGATGTTCTGCAATACATTGCTGAATTGAACACTATTGTGTCTTAATACTTGCACTAAAATGTGCACTGCAAGGCCAGAAAGCTGATATTTTTGTTCTCTACAACACAATGTTCTGTAGTATGTTTACCTGATCTTTATGAAACAAATTTAATTGCATTGATTAATGTTCACTTAAACATTCCTGTACAAAACCATGTTTTTGTGATTACAATAATAAAGGGATGTACCTTGTGAAACATTAAACGCACTGGGCTTGTGTCTGTAGATACTTACTGGTGTTCTTAGGAGTACCATTGCGAACAAATTAAGATGTATCCAGGGAAACCCATCATTCAGCAAAGAGGGCTGGAGAAGGCATTAAAGATCCACAAACAATCATCTGTAGTAAACTGTTCTGTTTTTTAATTCTGAATCTCTTCATTACAGGTGTTCTTTTCACTCGAAGTTATCACTGCCTTGGCAAAGTCTACTGTGTTAGTACTCATAGGGTCAAAAGACTGATGCTTGGGCAGCAAACAGATATAAACTGAAATCTCCTTAAAGTATTTACAAAGCTTCTGCAGAATTAAAATCACCTGCTTGGTCAAATACTGATGTCCTACTGGATTCATACATTGCATCAGTTGTATTCAGTAGTCTCAGCATACAAAAATTTAAAAAAATCTTGCAGTAATTCTGGTAATAGTTGAGGTATAAAAGCAGGTAATTCAGCTGGGTGCTTGTTAGTTGTAAGAGCTAGCATTCTGTTTGGATTTTCTTGAGTAGAAAATGCATTTATTTCTGGTTATACCTTTTGCAAGAAATCAGAGCAGGTAAACATTTTTCTGAAATACACAATATTATTTGCACAATAAAATGTCCTGTCATTTTAATGACATACTGAGCTTGTTGATATATTAGTATTAATGGAAAGTTTTAATGTTAACAAATTTTAGGCAAATATTAATCACATAAAAAACCAAGAGAAGCTGTTGCTTTCAGCTAATCATAAGACTGCAGGATAAACCCATGAATTTGTGTTGTTTGGGGGTCAAATATGAAGAAGCACATAATACTATTTCTGAAGAGAATGGAAACCTCCATTCAACTGGAAGGTTATACTCTGTTTTTACAACAAAGTTAGTGTAAACTTGATAGATTAGTGTTTGCTATTGTTTCTCCACATACCTCTCTTGACTCAGTATTTCTAGGAGTTTTCAAAGAAACTAGAACAGAAAAACCCACACCAAAATTTATCAAGCCTAAATCAAGCTTCTTTTTGAATGGTTAAATGCTAAAACCTTAAGCTAGTAATAGCTTATGCATGACTGTTTGTTCAGTCATTGATCTTAAAACTGCCTTTTGAAGAGCTCAAGCGTGCTGGAGGTTTATGATGTAGAAACTGATTTAGGCATAACACTGTTAAGTGTTACAATGTACTTAATGTTGGCTTGCTTGCTGCTAATGAAAATTAACCAACAGCTCAGTATTAAACTTCAGATATATACCACTCACACTGAAAATCATATTTCCAGAACTAAACGAACTCATTTTGGACATGCAGAGGTCAAAATGGGTAAACATATCCTTTAGCAATCTGTTTTCTGTAAGTGGCTTGTCCACCTTTCTTAGCTCTTGATCTCTTTTTGCTTCTATCAGGGTTAGAATTCATTTGAATGATGGATCAGTTTTCTTCTCTTTGTGACAAGAGAATGAGAAAGTCTGCTAGCAAGGATTAGTGTGGCCATCTATACCAGTCAACTGAAAACAAGAATGAGTAGTGCAAGTTTTTTCTTAAAACCAGAAGCCTTTCAGGGAACAAAGGGATAATGGCATTTCTGGAGTTCACTGTCACACAGGGTTGGCTGTTAATACAAAGATTCTAGGGGTTTTTTTGCATCACAAGGTTAGCTTGAACAGAAGATCCAGATCAGCTGTCGCATTTGGCTAGCATAATACTCTTGTTTCAAGTAGCTGTTAATGATCCTGAGATTGGCTCAGCTGGCTGATAATGCCTAGGCTCTGGATTCAAGTCCCAGATAGTTGATTCATTTAAGAGTTGGACTGGATGATCTTTGTGGGTCCCTTTCAACTCAGAATATCTTGTGATCCAGAAATTTATTTTGCTCATATTCCCCTGCATTGTGAAGATTGGAGGTTTGGTTAGTGTCTTTCGTCATGTGGTTAACATCCATATTAGCAGATGTTTCTCAACCCAAGAGAATGGAGGTATTACTGAGCTCTTTCCTCTGTAGACCTCACTACTAGATACTGCACTAAATTTAAGTGTGTATTTCAATAAAACTATGAGCCAGTGTACCACTGAAGAATCACTAGCATAAGCAAAAAGTAAATGTTTGCAAGATGATGAACTGCGTTTGGAATACTGGATGAAAGACAAGGTGCTACTGAATTCTAGTTTACCTTTTAGGTTAAAATAGAATGCAGATATTTGCAACTAATTCTTCTATTCATCATATCCATGGTCCTTTCAAATTAAATATATACAACATGAAGTGGCTCAAATTGAAGACATTGTTATTTCTTTCTTAAACTGATGTTCAGTATATGGTAAGTCTGTAATTATTTTGTCACTGTCCCTTTTAAAACGGAATATTCTGCTTCCCTATCAATTATTCTTTCTTCTACCTCTCCTAAGTTATTTCCCTCTGAAAGCCTCATATGGGAGTTTATTTCAGCATCTGTGGAGTTCATGCCCCAAATATGTCAGTTTCTTTCAAGTTGTGGAGATGAGCTGCTCACTGGTAGATTCTGTACATTTAAGTGAACAGCCAACATCCACTAAAATTTTGTGTACACTGAAATTATTGTCCTAAGGAAAAACAAATAGGAAAAAAACTCCTTTGAGGTTATATTTTTTTCTTTCCTTCCACTTTAGAGTGGAACAGGCCATGTAATAATCTAAATTTGTGGCAAAATATGAGTCCACTAACAAATATGTGAGAGTAAAAAAGGGCAATATTTTAACAAGTTAGAAGCTGAATTTTCAGGTTGTTCAGAATGTTACTTGTTACCTGCTAAGACGATTCTTCCCTTTTTTTAAATTCTTGTCTTCCATAGTTGAATCCCTGGTAGTAATCACAGTGGTAGCAACTTGCTAGTAATCTTTTGACTTTACTGGTGAAATCATTCCTTCCCTTCCCCATCCCCAACCCCAGATCAATGGGGAATAATTAACAAAGGGAAAGGGTATAAAAAATAATCCAAATCTTTTTTCTGTCATTAAGAAAGAAGAGTACACAAAGCAGTGTAGGCTGACCTGTCCTAGCAGGATATTCATGTGCAAACTAAAGTTAAAGAAATATGCAATGGAAAATGAAGGGCAAGAAAAGACTGGAGATAGACACGTGTCTGTAGTTGAATTATGTGAATTGACTTAAAATAAGTTTTGTAGCAATTGAAAAATTTAAAAGCTTAAGTTGTGATGTAATTAAAGACTGTCTTTTGATCTGGCCTCTTGTTTTGATGTGTATTTTACTTACCACTTGGATTAGAATTTTTGGTTTTCTTTGCCTACTTCTGTTCTGGAAACTAGCCATTCAGAAAGTCCTTGAATCATGAGAATTAGTGGAAAGTGATCCTTCAGATTTGCATGTAATTATTCCTTTTTCTCTCCTGTGAAGCATTTTAACATGATGAATGCTGAATTCCCCCTCTTTAAGAGCCTGATGGAGAGATGCAGGACTCCAAGCGGCTCTTTAAAAATGCTGTTTATTGCATAGAAGTTATAGCAATCTTGGGTCGTGGGTGCAGAGCCTCACCTCTGAGCGGCCAGCTACAGCCTAGAGGCATGCTTGAAGCCTCCTTTGTTCTGGTTACAATGCATTATATACTTTTCTTTGCTGGGCATCTTAATACATAACAACCAATTAGCAATATACACAATACCTTTACCATTACCTATAGCCTATCATAACTACTAATATTACCATATTATGTTAGTAGCTAAACAATTACATGAGTTAGTTATATTTTAAACTTAAAACTTGTTTTTCTGTTTTTCTGCAGTGGAGAATTTCTTCTTACTTGGCAAAAACATGCTCTCTGTTTACCTGTGCTTTTTCTGAGATTTACCCTTGCTTGGTAAAACATGCTTTTGTTTGTGCTTAGCTTATCCTTCACTCTCAGCCATAAAATCTCTTTCCAACTTAACCTTTGTTCAGTAACAACTCTCTCAGCAATCTTTACTTTCAGACTTCTCTTGTTCTTCTATATCAAAACTTGCTTTCATTTCTAAAGAACTTTCTGCTAAACCTTCACATTTGTAAAACTTCCCTAATACACTTTCATCTTCCCCAACACCCCTCCCTGTATGAGGAATTGCACAGTGATTATTTTGGAAAAAGAAGAAACATGGAAGTGGCCAACAAAGGGGCAAATTGATGATTCCTAGTTTCAGTGATTATGGAAGGTTAGGTAGAATCCAATGAAAAGGAACAGTTACAGCTGGAGGGAGTATATTATTCATTTATTCCACATTATGGATCAAGGTTATTTAAGAATATAACCCAAGATATTGATACCTGCAGCAACACCCAGCACTGAAGACCAGCACTTCCTAGAGTACTTTTGAGAGTCTGCTCAACAGATGAATTTGAAGACAGTCTAGGTCACTGTTACCAGTAGAGTTGAACTATTTTACAATTTTGCTTTTAGGATTACCAACATAATTTTAATACACATTATGCCAGTTTAAGTCAAGCTACACTTGAAGTATATTCATCTTGCTTTGTTGTGGGAGGTATTGTAACATCTGTGCAGTTGGCTTTCAAAGACCTAGATGGTTTTGAACACACTTTGATAGCATTCTATGAACTAATGTTTCTTAAATTTTTGATCCTCAGTGTATAAGACAGAAAGACAATCCTTGGCCAGCCAGCCATGGGGAGAAATCCTTTTTTTTTTTTTTTTCTTCAGATGTAACTTTAAAGATTAGCCAACTAATGATGATACATTGTGTAAATTAAGTATTTAACATTCCAAAACGTATTGATGTATTTGAATTCAGCTCACCATGTAATCTTCCTTGTTCCTCTTGGCTGATGCACAGTCAAAAGTTCCATTATATTCTATTGAATTTGAAACCAGATTAATGTCTAAAAATTTCCTTTGTTAATAAGTTACATGATATTAAAGAGAAAAGTAGATTTTTGAAATTACTGCTTATTATGTTGCAAACAGCCACAAACAGTGCTCCTATGAAATTCTTCTACTGACTTCTCAGTGTAAATGCACTATGGTGCAAATGCTGTGCTAAGAGTTATCCCTCTGGTTTTTATTGGGGGGAGAACAGAAACTACGCCTAAAGGCTGGATTCTTAACCAGAAATTAACAGTAATGATAGCATGGTAATTATTACCTAGGATGCCCATGTTTACTAGAGTGATAAGACTATTATTATATGGCTAGTGTTTCTTTGGGATTATTGTAATTTCTTTATCAGAGGGTGTTTTGTGGGAGAATGGGATTTCATACACACCTGTCAGTCGAAGGGCGTGGTGGAGAGCACACGGGGGCTGGAAACAGTGCTCTTGTCACTACTACCACAGAGCGGTGCTGGGACTGTCCTGCTGGTTGTCAGCAGTTGAGGACACTGGCCCAGGAGCAGTGTTGTGCAGAAACAGATGCTTGAGGTATGTCTGGCTTTGATTTCAGGTAATTTTTTTAAATTTTGGTTTGTTACTTTGCTTTAGTTTAGCAAAGTAAAATAGTGTTAGTTTGCTTTAGTCTCCTTGGTTTAATCCAAATTATGTCTACTTTGTATTGCATCCTTCAAGGTCACAGTTCTTTGCTGAGAGCAAAATATAATTAAATTTACCTTTCAGTAAAATAAAGAGAAGTGGAGGGAAAAGGATCTTGTAATGTTCCCCCCTCCCTCCCCAGTGCTACTAAACTAGAAGGAAACAAGTTAGTTTTCAAAAGAAATTCTAAAAAGCTGATAGCATAAACCACAGGCAATAGATAAATTTTTCTGACCGTTTTTGAGGTATGTTTTTATACTTGAATTTACTTCTGAAGATCAAACCCTCTATGGTCATGGATTTATCATGGTAGCTACTCTAAAAGATCAGTGAGAGTATGAGGTTGTCTCAGGTAGTATCTAAGACTCCAGACTCACAAGGTAAGTTTTAAGATGTGACCATCTAATACAGTGGCAGTTTGTTGACATTCTCCAGCGCTTCCAAATGTTTTGAAGCTTGGAGTTAGCAAATTTGTGTGGAGTCAAAGCATTTGCCCGTGCTAACAGCATGGCCTCCTAAATGCACTTGGTATTACACCTTCTGTTTCTGCCTCCATTGCTCTTTAAGCTGTCAAAACAGCTGCTTATTTTGGAGTCTTATTTAATTTCTCCAGTGGCAAGAAATCATCTACACTTTCTGAAACTTTTTTTTTTTTTTACACTTTTCTCTGCTAAATAACGAAGTTAAGAGGTGGCTTCTTGGGAACACACACAACATAAGCAACATTCCTGAGCACCTTTTTTCCCCCACATTGTGCTTTCATGTCTGTTCACAACAGGCACTACTAAAGGTGCTGCATTTCTTTGCTGAGTGACCTAGTTGTAGCGGAAGGCTGTGCTGCCATTCAGTGGGCTTGGTAGGCTGCAGAGTTGCGTGGTGAGAAACTGTGTGACGTTCAGTTAGGGCAAATGGGGGGTCCTGCACCTGGGGAGGAGTAACCGCAAGTCCCAGCTCAGGCTGGGGCTGGCCTACTGGAGAGCAGCTCTGTGGAGAAGTACCAGGGAGTCTTGGTGGATGACAAGTTGACCATGAGCTGGCAGTCCCTTGTGGCCAGGAGAGCCAGCAGTGTCCTGGGGCGCATTGGGAAGAGTGCGGCCAGCAGGTAGAGGGAGCTCCAGTGACACTGCATCTGGAGTGTGTTCAGTTCTAGTCTTGGTACAAGAAAGATGAGGTACTGCTGAAGAGGGTCTGGTGGGGGCCACAAAAATGATGAGGGATCTGGAGCATCTCTCTTTTGAGAAGAGGCTGTAGGAGCTTGGCCTGTTTTGTCTGGAGAAGACTAAGAGGATCTCAACAATGCATACAAACATCTCAAAGGCAAGTGCCCAGAGGATGGTGCCAGATTCTTTTCAGTAGTACCCAACGGTAGTTTGAGGAGTAATGGCCATAAATTCAAACACAAGAGGTTCTACCTCTACCTGATGAAGAACTTTACACTGAGAGTGGCAGAGCCCTGGAACAGGGGTGCCTGGAGTCTTCCGCTACCCACCTCTCCAAACCCACCTGGATGCATTCCTGTGTCACCTGCTCTAGGTGACCCTGCCTTGGCGTGAGGTTGGTCTGGATGATCTCCAGAGGTCCCTTCCAACCCTCATGATTCTGTGATTCAGGCTTGAGCTGCGGTGTGAATTTAGGACTGGATAAATTCATCCCTCTGGAAGTTATTTTGTTTCCCATCCGTTTTTGTGAGCTCTACGCTAGTGCTGCAGCTCTGGCTGAACCAGAGGCCGACGCTGTCGAGCACCGTTCGTTTCACACCACGTTTTTTCTACAGGAAGCTCCTCCCGCCTCATCCCGGCCGCGCGAGGGGCGCGGCGGGC
>VYXF01003812.1:100572-119952 GCA_013397295.1 Polioptila caerulea | reverse complement strand
TTTTTTTTTTAAATAAAGTATTTGGGGCACAACAGTCAGGCTTGGATACTTTCAGGCATTGAAATAAGATGAGACAGAAGAAGCATACCATGAGTAAGGAGCAGCATGTCCTTGCCAGGTTTGGAACAATGTTTCTTCTCTTTCCTCCTCTGTTGGTGCTGTGAGAGCTCCACCTCTTGTTCAAAAAAACCTTCTGTTCTAGGAGCGTATAAATAGGAAATCTAGGAAGATGATTTTGGATGTTGAATTTGCCCTGAGTGTTGGGTACCGACTACAGTAAGTAATTTATGAGAAGTGACACCCAAACCTCCACTGCAACCTCCCTCTAGTATATTATTTATTTAGATGTCAGAGTGTTTATGGGTCCCAGTTAAGTCCAGGACCTCTATGTGTCAGTTGTGGAATAATGTACATGCTACACAGAGTTTCAAAGTCACTCTTGAAAGGGGTTGCCTACACTTGATAGTTGTTTTCTGATGAGATGCTGTGAAAAACATTGCATATTCAAAAAGGTGTTTGAGTACTTAATTCTTAAAGAGAGAAAACAGTATAAAACTTCTGTGCAAGTCATCTGTCCCACTAGGCTACCTTAAAAATGGTAAGATAAGACTTACTGATTTTTTTTTTTATATTTCTTGTTTCTCCTGTAATTGATTCATTTTTGAAAAATGGAACCCGTTTTTATATCACAGCAGAAGGTATTCAAGTGCTGCAGTATCTTCAGATTGGAAAATCATGAAATAATCAATTGTTCAGCAGCAAGTCTGCATTAATTACAGTACACTGCTTTTATGACAAAGGACCATATATGTTGAGAAATAGGACCATATATGTTGAGTAGCTAACTACCTCTACTTCTGGTTTTGCACAGGACACTTTCTTTGAGTATAGACTCCCTTCTCTACTCTTTATTGAGTAATCAAGCTCTTACTAGGAGCAGGACTCCCTGATCACGTGTCTTCCTTGCAGTTGAGCTATGATGGTAATTACAATCTGACTTTCTTGTTCTTTTAAGATGTGGAGGAAAAAAAAGTAATATGTCTTCAGTTTAATAATAAATTAATGGACTAATTTATGGTAATTTCAGGGAATGTAATAAAAATATTAGCTTTGCTTTAAATATGTGAAGAAATGGATATTTGGGAAAAAATGCATAGCAACATTGGATTTGAAAGTTATACCATTATAGAATCAGAAAACATATTAGCCTATTATTTTTCTGATTTGTTCCAAATTCTTAGCAAAAATATCTCCTGTGATGACGTCTCCTATAAAACCTCAAAATGCTTCATTCCTACAAACAAGATTGAGAAAACTGGTTTCTATTTACAGATTCATTCTCTCACTAAAAGCCAAAGACCTCCTTTCTGGGTTTATGTTCTAATGAGGGAGCATAAAATGTCAGTAATTAATGAAAACATCTGTTTTTTGTGTTGAATAGAAAATGCCTAAGGTCTTTCCTTTTACTGGGTGCTCAGAATGTGGATGTGGTTGTGTGATTGGTAGGAGTTGCATCTTTGCACCATTGCCTCTGACACGGTGACTAGAAAGCTCAAGTGGAATCTGAAGTATGGCTGAGTTTTGGGTGGAATTTTTTGTTGTTTGGTTTGGTTTGTTGTTTGGGTTTGGCGGGGAGGGGTTGTAGGTTTTGTTGGGTTTTTTAATTTAAAATTTCCTTTTCATATTTGTCCTCCCCATCAAAATCTGTTCCTAATTTTGGTTTTACCCTCCGTTTGTCGGAAAGGTTTCAATATCAGACATCCAAGTTTTGCCATGGGTTTCTATTGCCATTTGGTAAGAGAGAGGGAATATTTTTATGTGTCTATTAAAACAATTCAGTAAGAGCTTGATGAGAGTGTTTTTTCAGATAGTGATTTTTTTCTCTCAAATAACCCAGTCCTTATTTTGGCCTGAATTAGAGGCAAAGTAGGAAAATAGACTTTGTAAAAAGTTCAGCACTTGCAGCTAAGAAGTTTTTAACATTTTATCTTTTGCTACCTGCTTGCTATATATACCTACTATATATTTGTCTGGAAAATAAGGAGAATATGATAATGGGGATCAGAAACAGTTTGAAGGTTCTTGTTAGAATAATTTTTTCTCTACATGTGTTTAGTCTTCATATTTGAATTTTGCCTTTCCTGGTTTGTATCTAATTGCCGCTTTAGAAAACCTCTAAACATAGTTTTAAGGTATAGTTTTGGTTTTTTTTTTAAATGGGTACCATCTGGTTCACAGTATAGAACTCTAAATTAAAAGAATGATTTCTTTGTCTAACCAGTGGGAGGAAGAAGGAAATTTCTTCTGAAATAAGTTGTTTTGTAAACTAAGAAAAGATGACTAGAAGTTAGTTACTTAAAACATGAAAGTCACTGCTGTTTGCTTTTTCTTTGCTTTGCTTTTTTTGGTTTTTTGGGGATTTTTTTTTATAAATTGTGAATGTTAACATTAGTTGAGTGCAGTGGCTAGGAAAGTACCACTATCACAGAACTTTCCTAATTAAGTATTTAAATAATACATTTTGTGAACTGATAAAGAAAATGTTAGTTTTGAAGTGTGTTTGGTGTCTAGGAAAGAGTTGGTAACATGCTGCACATTCAAAGCTATTTTTTGCTACTAAATTGTCAAAAATTGCTGATTTGAAAGGGGGTAAAAACCTGCTTAAAGTAATCACAGATACAACTGTTATCTGTTATGGGCTAAGAACTTAATGCCCTATTGCTCAAATGAGTTTTTACAATAACGAGATAGCTATATCACACCCTGAAGTGAAAAGCTCATGAACTTGCCTGCATGGTTATTTCCAACCTCCACTCTTCTAACAAGCTCCCAAAGTTGTTGTTGCTTATAAAAGTGGAAAATGGACCTGATAAAAATGTTTAGTCTGCAAGGCTGTGTTTTATTTATCATATCACAAAAGAACAATGTTTTGTTGCATCATGGTCAGAATAGAAGCGACCTTGCTTGTTCATGAGTGCTCAAAGCCTAGAGATAAGAGGCAAAGTAATAGAGTACAATAGAAAGAGTGTAGTGTAATTATTTGTGGCTTGTCAAGTGAAGCCCTTTCAGGCCCCAAGTGATTCAAATCTGGAAACTCTGCACAATTCTGTACACTAACCATAGCCAGCATCAGAGAAATCTCACCCAGCTTCTCCGACAGTACTGAAATTGCATCAGTTTGTCATGCACTGAGCATGCCAGCTTCGCACAATATCATTTGCTTGCAAATGGGCCTGGCCCCAACGCCCTGAGACACATTCTTTGGTATCTGACTCTTGGCCTGTGATTTGTCATGTCTCTACTGCTATCGGCGCAAAGTAATTTTAATAGATTCTGATGGTTTGCTTGTGGAAGGTAAAGAATGCGCTACAGATTGTGTCAGGTAGCTTTCTATGGCATGTAGTTTGGTGGAGGCCCTCGTGATGGTGATAGCCAAACAAAGAGTATGGAGAAATGAGAACCCTGTTTTGAATGGTATTTAACACTGCCGTTCTCAACACCCTGCTGTGGATATCCATGCTAGCTAAGTAAGTCCAAGAACTTAGCAGCTCACCAAAGAAGTGTTATTTGTGCTTCAGAGTTATTTATGGATGAGAGATACAGCAGAAAACAGTGGCTTTTTTGTCCTTATTCAGAAAGCTTGTAAAATGTGTAAAACTGTTACTTAGTTTCCAAGAAGTAAATTGGATGTATATTTGTCTTGGTGTTTACCTTTTTATTATTTGTTTGAAGTATTAGCACACTCTAAATAAAAATCCCTGGGCTTTTAGCAAGTATGTTACATAATACCATGCAAAAAAAAAATTTAAAGGCTTGCGCAATTTATATTAACATATATCATTTATAAAATTACATAAATATGGCCCAAAAGATAGATTCCTGAAGAATTTCTTCATAGATTTTAGTTGTTGTATTTATTTGACAATGATTTGATTACTAAATCTTTGTTTGGAATTGTTTTCTTACACTATGAAGTAAGTATGTGGCATTTTTTTACTCTTCCTTTGACACCACTGAGATGAGATTATTTTGCCATTGACAACTCTGATCTTTGCATCATTTTTTTCAGCTGACTTCCTTAATTGATTACTACTTTGGTGTTGGAGCCTGCAGCATAGCTCTCCAGAATTCTGCTGACACGAATCGATTAATGTGAAGGTGTTAGTTAGTGATTTCATCTAAGAAACATTCAAAACCATGTCAGTAATCGGTTCTTAAAAACTGCCAGATCATTGGATTTTGTTATTTTGAACATGTTAGTTTGAGTTAACAAGGATTTCTCTGGAGAGACAGCAACAAAACAACAAAACAAAACAAAAACAACAAAAAAGGCCAAAAACCACACCTTGAAGTGACTCTTGCGGAAAGAACAGATTTTATTCAATCGTACATTAACATACTATACATGCACATGCCTTAATATTTAAAAAACTGTTTTAAAATATGTTCTTATTAATATTTAAGGTATCTCTGAGGAATTTGTAAAAATGCTTCAGCACTATTTCTTTTTATGTTTACCTGGGGAATTTTTGACAGCGGTGTAACTTTGAGCACCCCGCTAGCAAGTCTGTACAAGTCTGCCACTTTCGTTCCTGCAGTAGCTTCCACATTTGGTCAGCAGATTTGCATAGCTAAGCAAATTTTTTAAATGAGCCTTCATTTTTTTCCTTTTTGTTCTAACTATGTTCAGAAAAATAGTGTTGTTTTATACAGTTCCTCAGAGTAATTCCATGTTATGACCAGAACTCACTGTTCAATATTCCATGTAAGAAAAAAGAAAGTTTCATTTTAAGCTTGATGTTAACTTTTGAAAGCGTGTTTTACGTTGTTTTCTTGGTGGAGTTTTTTGTAGGATGACTTCTGAAAACAACATAGATTTTTACAGTGTGCTAGACTTTCTGTATGCTAGTTGTGCACCAGTAAAACATATCTGGCTGATTTCCTAAGGTGGTGGTTGTGGAGATTACAAGTTAGTTAAATCCAGTGAGCATGCTGTTATCACAGGTTTTGTTAGTACAGAAGGCAACTTAAATATGTTGCCTCTACACCAACATCAAAACCAACGGAGTAGTCTGGTCAGTGTAATATCCTTTTATTCAGATGGGGCAGAGCGTAGACGGGCATGCACACACTCGTGTTTGTGGGTGCAGACATGCAGAAGAACATGCATATGTCAGCATTGGAAGGATTAATTGGGTTGTATTGCTGAAGGGTCTGTTAGAGTTCCAGTATGACTTGATGTTGCAGTGATGTGGATGGTGGAATGAGAATATCCTTGCTTAAATTTGCCATCGACACCAGGGTGGAAGTGACTGTGAACACGCTGGAGAGCAAGAGAAGAGTTTAAAATAATTTTGATAAGTAGGAAAATTTATTTAAGAAAGGAAAACAGAGTGCTAACTCAATAGGAAATGGTGCCAAGTATTGCATTTATCAAAAAGTAATCAGTTACATGGAGTAACATCCAAAAGATTAGGCAATAGGTATTCCTGAAAGGATCTGGGGGTTATCACACCTCTTGGGGTTTCAAAAGATGAATGTAACAAAAAGGTCACTGATGTGGAGTGTATGCTAAGTGTGAAGTGCCGTGTCCTGTTTTAGGTACTGCATGCTAAGAAACATGAAAAAGTGTAGACAAAAGAAGGCAGTCTAGGAGCACATACAACAAGTTACATTGCTTTCTGGGTCTCTGATCAGTGCGAAGGAGCTCTTTAGATTGAAAACAAAATAGTGGGTAGGAACCGCATGGCAATCCCCAGCAACAAAAAGCTGTTGAATGACAGAGGCATTGCTGTGTAATGGCAGTGTTGTGGTCTTACACTGTGCAGTTATCTGTCCAATCCACCAGAAGTACAGGGCTGATGATGAAATGCTGCTGAATCCTAAAGACACTACAGCCTCAGAACACTCTTCAGGAGCAGGGTATGGAAGCTTTGTCTTTATGAGGCTTAGAAGTTTCTGTCAAGAATGAGAAGTACAGTTGGTCCTGCCTGGAGACAGCAGGAAGAGCCAGGTAACTCCAAGAAACTTAGAGCCAAAATAGACCTCATGCTCCTTTTTGTGAGCACCCACTTGATAACTGGCTGACATCCTTTGCATTATTTCAAAAATTTTGTTTGTATCTATCCCCTAATTTTTTATCTCTTACAAATTCTGTGGCTTTCTAAAACTCCTAGTCCACACAGAGTACATCTTTCTCTTCTCCTGGGAAATGTAGAGGCATCTCATAATGGAAGAGTTGCTGAAACAATCATGAACTTCTCCAACTCTGTTTCTTCATACGAGAGAAAAAATGTAATTTGGTAATTTGCCCAGGTAAGCCTTTTTCAAGGTCTTCCTAGGAGGTAAAAAATCAAGGTTTTTTTCCCATTTTTAGCTAATATTATTCAGTAAAGAATTTGTGTTCAGTATGTGTCCTGTTTAGTCCTTTGGAATTGGACTGCATGTATCTGATTCCATAACTGTAAATGTACACAGCAATGAAGGAAGGTGCAGAACATCAGGGCTGACATCTCCCTCTATAAGCTAGCCAAGAAACTGCAAAAATTCAGTGCTACTCCTGCTTTGGTTAGTATGCCTCTTCCTGTTTATAGTATTTTCCACAAAATGAAAGCTTTCTAAGTGTTTAAATTGCTAGATGTGTGGCGTTTTAAGAGGTGATTAGATTGGTGGCTTAGCAGTGAAGCAGAAAGCAGTGCGGGGGACAGGAGGGTTAGGAGTCCTATCAGAGGTCTGAGACTCTAATCCCTGTCCTGCTCACAGATATATTTCACCTCAATCCTGTCTCATCTGAAGGGCACGAAAATAGACTACAAATTAGAAAGCTCTTCAGGTTTACTAGAAAGTAACAATAAATTTAGAAATAACAGAAGACCAAGAAATTTGTGCCATTTACTTCTGAGTATTATCAGGAGCTGATGAAAAAATTGTATTTTTAAAAGATTATTTCAGAGATATTTGTAGGGCAATAATTTTTTTCCAAATTCTATACCTTACCTGCAAAACTTGCTGTAGGTATCACCTAGTCTTGCGTTTGATTAATGAATTACATACGTATTTTTAATTTTGTGGGAAGAGTTGCTGCCTTGTCAGTGTGTGCTCAAACATCATGATTATCTCAATTTCCTGGTGTCTCTTCCGTGTTCATTGGTAATGCAGACCTCCTGGTGCAGGAGGCATGATGTGATGACTCTCAGTATTAAGTTCTTGTTTGCTTGTTCACATGTGCTTTCTGTTAGGCACTGCTGTGACCCATTCCATGATGTGATCATGTGCCTTGCCAGAAGTTGAATACCAACTTTACAAGAGCAATGCCAAAGAATAGTGCTCTGCCACTTGCCATTCTAGTTCTCTTTTGCTACTCTTAGCCAAGGACATACACAGATAGTTCAGCTTCACTTAATTCTTGATGTATTTAATCCATTTATTTCTCATGTTTAGATGTAGCTTTTTACCCTTCACACTGTGGAAATCATCAGAAAATCTTCTGCAGTTTCAGCAAGAATAGTACCTTAAAGCAGGTGGCTTGGTGTAAAATATTGGATGCACAGCAGTATGGTGATGTGCCACTGTCCTGAACACTAAATAGAAACCTCTCATATTTCACTGCTGTCTTTGTCATTAGTTGGGGGTTTGATGCTAAGTGATTTAAATATCCCTAGTATGCAAGAATCATGGTCACTGACAAGGAATATGATTACAGTGATTTTTTTTTTTTTTTCCTACTCCTCATAGCTCAAATAGGCTATTTCTATACCTCTCAAGGTAACAGGGTGAGGTTATGCTGTGGAGCATGATAAGCAGGCCACACGAGTCGACATTTACTCAGTCCCCAGTTATAAACCCATTTTTACCTCCTACATTACAAAAGTTTTTAATTTCTTCATTGTAGATAGTAAAACATGATTCCATTACAAATTGTAAGCAGACTTGCAGAAGAGCATTGAGAACTAATTTATCATGCCCCAGGGAATGCAAGTTTGTAGCCAGGTAAGCTATCTTACAGCTGGCGTGTATTGACTGTCAGCCTTTCAGAGGCTCCAGCACTGGATCCTGCAAGCACTGGAGACACAAGATTTAGCTTTGATTACTGATTTTCCCAAAAGCTGTGCGTGCGTGGATTGCTCAGATGCTAGTGGAGAGCGGGTGAGACCAGGTGCCATGAGACCATACTAGGAAAAGGAGCTGAGGAGGGAAATCCCCAAGTCAGCCAAATTTGGTTTTGTACCCATGCAAAGCCATAGCTTTGCACTGCTGTACAGAGATCAGAGTTTTGAAACTAAAACAGGTAAAAAGCTGTAGTTGATCAGTTAGCTTTCTGTCATAGTATGTTTGGTACTGAAGCTGGCTTGGCAATAGCTTTGGCATTGCACTACTTTCTACTACTACAGGGAGTGGAGGTTCCCACCCAATAGACTTAGGGCCCTTTTCTGGTATAGACAGCTTGGAAATGTAAAATGTGTTCTTGCATAGAGTCATGAAATCGTTTCGATTGGAAAGACTGGATTTAAAAATCATCTAATTCAACTCTTTACCATGGGCAGGGACACCTTTCACTAGATCACATTCCTGATTTGATTCAGCCTGACCTTTGCCACTTCCAGTGGTGGCATATCCACAGCTTTTCTGGGCAACCTGTTCCAGTATTTCACCACCCTCATCATAAAAAACACTTCCTTGTTTCCAGTCTACATCTATACTCTTAGTTTAAGACCTATTGCTGCCTCTTGTCCTGTCAGTACAAACCTCAGTAAAAATCTATCTTTCCTGTAAGCCCCCATTATATATTGAAAGGCCACAAAACAATCTCCCTGGAGCTTTCTTGTCTTGGGCTGAACAACCACAAGTCTTCTCCTTTACAACTCCTCACATCAAGGATGTTTCAGCTGGTCAATTCTGTGTCCCTTATCTGGACTTGCTCCAGCAGATCCATGTCTTTCATCTCACTGAGGACCAAGCACTTCAGGTGGAATCTTGCTGGAGCAGAGAGAGAGCATCTCCTCCTTCTCCCTGCTGACCATGCTGCTTTTGATGCTGCCCAGTATGCAATCAGCTTTCTGGGCTGTGAGCACACGTTGCTGAGTCATGCCCAACTTTTCATTCACCAGTAGCCCAAATCCTTTTCTGCCGGGCTGCTCTCAACCTGTGCATGCTCCGGCCCATGTTGATACTGAGGGTTAACCAAACCCTTGCTTGCTCTTGGCCATATTGAATTTTATGACGTTCGTATGAGCTCACTTGTCAAGCATGTCAAGGTCCTCCTGGATGACATCCCTTCTCTTCAGTGAATGAACTGCACTGCTCAGCTTGGTGTTTGGTTCAATTTTGTGCTTAGAGGGCACTTGCAAGGACTGGGATCAAACCTAAGCAAGACCAACCACAACCATGGTGGAATGCTTGCTCAATGAATAATGCAAAGATCTTGAGGAATGAGTTTTTAATTATCACTTGAGGCGAGCCCAATGGAATTGATTAAATTGTACATGGGCAGGATTATTTCTTGAATTCTGTGACTTTGGAGTTCTTGACTTTTAACCTCAATGGTTTTGTTATATTTCTTTTGATGGAATAATGTCTAAATTTATACTTTACAGTGGATGTTGTAGTACTCAGAATTTCAGTGAAAACAATAGAAAAGTTCACTGTATAGTTTGGGGAAAGAATAGCTGAGTTACAGGCTTCTTAAATGTTTTATAGCATGTCACTGTTGGTTTCTCTTTTTTTTCCTTTTTATTCTCCTTTGTGTAACATTGTAAATATTTAAATATTGTTCCCAAAAATAAAATCTCTCTAAAATGCTGAGCTCCTGTTGAAGGCTCTAGGGATTTGGTGTACTGAGTTAGAACTGGTTGAGTGCATTTTAAAAATAACTTGTGGCTGTAATTATTTGCTTCAACAGCTTGACTAGTGGTCAGAAGTAGGAGCCTGCTGGTGGCCACTGAAACAGCTGGAGGTCCAGTTTTTGCTTCTGGACCTGGAGGCTAACTCAGCTACTCCTGAGCAGCCTTTTTTGTAAGCTCCCAGTATGTGCACATACTGAGCAGAATTGGACTTGGTTCAGATGCAATGGAAACCTGCAGTCACTACAGAATATTTCTTTTTAATTAGCAGAGATTTTGAAGCAGAGAAATTGCTTTAACTTTCTAAGCAAAGGTTTTCCTTAGAAGAGGGAATCAGTACTGTTTTGTCTTACTAGGTTTTGTTGGGATTACTCCTAGATGAAGTCAGAAGCAAATGTTTGTTTTGTTTGTTCTGTCTCCTGCACTTTATGTTGTAATCTTGTGTTTGTTACTAAAAAGTCCAATGGTCAAAGAAATGGATTTTAGATTCACATTAGCTTAATTTTGCTGTTTCCTAGTTCTTGATTCTAGCTGGATTCTGATCCTAGTATGTGTATGTGTGTTTAATATGTTTATAAATATGAGAGAACATTCAGCACTTCAAATAAACAGCCATACCCTTCTTTTACTTTCCTGTTAGTGTACTCGTATTAGTGTTAAGATCTTGAAGAGATTCTCCTACAGCATTTAAATAATAAAATTAAGTATTAGGTGACAAATTATGTGTATTATGGAGCACTTTTGATTGCCTCACTTATTAGCTGGGTATTAAAGCAGTATTTAGACAAATAATGGGGCTTGTAATTCCCATTCGTGTTCAATTGTGAATGTACAGGAAGTACACATTTTTCTCGTTTAGAAATATCAAGTACACTAAAGTTTGTTTCTTCTAGGTGGCTTTTAAGTTGCTTTTATTCCTTTAATTAAATTTCTTCATAGTAATATGGTTTTCCACTATAGATACTGATATATAGGTGGTGTGTTCTTTACAAGCCATCTACTTGATAATTTGAGGTGTTCATAATAACGAGAGGAATAAAAGTGTAAAAGACCATAGGAAGCACTGGAGTATTTCTGCCTCTACTAAGTTACTAGCATTAGTCATTCTGTAGCTTGAATAAGGTATGCGTGCCCAGCTTGAGGGTTGTCCGTGTAAGTTAGCTCAGGTTCAGTCCTTGGAGTGATGGCTCTTGCCGTTTGTGTCTTTGCTGGGGTGCCTAAAACAGACCAGTAGGGGTCACTCTATGCATTGAATTTAGGGGACATGTTGGTAATTTTAATTACTCTTTTTAATTGCATATGCTGGTACACTTAAAAAGAAGACATCCTAGAGAAGAATTCTACTCATTGTTTATTAAATTACTGTTTTTTCTTTGAGTTGGGAGTATCTGTGCAAAGCATGTTCAATAGTTAACATATTATAAGCTAGCTATGAAGCATGGCTATATCACAAACTGGAATCTAATGATACAGTTTCAGAAGAGAGTCTTCACAGTTTGCTGAAGAGAGTGTGCTGAAGCGAAGGGGATTCTTGTTGGGGTTCTTGTATTTCCATGTGTTTCCATGCCCCAACTCAATAAAAGAGGTTGGAAAGTCGGGTGAGGCAGGTCAATGTGCCACATAAATACTTCTATAATAATGTATTCCTCCATTTCTCTCAAAGTCAAACTTTAAAGCTATTTTTAAAACTCTAGCAGAAGGATATCAAGCATGTGTGGATCTATTAAATGAAATAGATGGGTGAAGATATCCCGGTCTTCTAAATCAGGCAGTTAATTGTGCAACTAGTTGACGATCAATGTTGTTTCTTCAAACCAATATACAAGATCCATCTGTTTCCAGTTTTTCTGTTGTGAAATATATCTTTCCCTCTTTCTCTCTTTTAAAATCTCTATGTTATGATTTTAAATGTTTTCCATGTAAGATTGAAGAAAGTTGAAAGCATCTTAATGCTTGTGAAAGGGCATAATCCTTTCTTAAATGGGACATTTATCCAGTTTTAAATTAAAGACTGAGATTTGTACTTTATAATACTTTCTTTACTAAGATTTCTTAATGAGGAATGCATTGCACATTTTGATGGAACTAGCTATGCTGTTTATATTCCTATCCTTTCCATGACCTGCTCTTCCACACCTACTGCAGTAGTTTATGTACTTGTGTTTTCCTGTGCCATGGTTGTGTGCAGGAGCTCAGGTCTTATTTCAAAAGAGTTGGAAGCCATGGAGAATCTTCAATGTAAGTGGTCTGTGGAAAAAGCCCAGCAAAAATCACTCCAGTCTGATGACTTAGCTGAAATCCAGGACCTGAGAGTTTAGTTTCTGACTCAGGTGAGTTACAGTGGTCTGGTAGTTAGCTTCAGAAAAGCATGGATAACCACAGGGAGTCAGGTGAAACAGAGACAGGGGGTAATAGCATATTTGTAATATTTGTGATCTTTGCTTCTGAGGCTGCCTGTAAGAGTAAAGTGATTAATTTCAGTAATACTGGCACAAGAGCAGATGGAAGCAAAAAAAGTAATAACAAGGTATTAAAGACCAGCATTTGCTTGTTTTTCTGTGCCTGATGATATTTGCTTAATTTGATTGATAAGGGTATCTGAAAACTTGTGCTGATCACTTTTGCATACATTGCACTTTGACAAGAAAACAAAAGATCAGCTCAAGTGTGTGTCTGTCTCAGTTTTTTCAGTGGAGTGGTTGAAATTCTTTTCATGTTGGTTTTTTTTTATTATAGTAAAGAGTATAATTTCATTTTTTCGTTAACTGTTGTCCCTTTACTTAAGAGTGTGTAGCCGGGAATAAAGGGAAGGGTGAAGAAATAAGTGAGGAGTATTGATCTTTTCCTTGTATTCTTAATTCATAAAACTGATACTTTATTTCTTTTAGTCCAAAAATTAGACTATCTTACAAGCAGAGAAATGTCTTTAAATTACTATGCTGCATTTTTAATTTGACTGGAATGACAAATTCTGTAATCCTGTAATGTAAAAACTATTAGCATAATTCCAGCAAATGTTACATGAATTCACAAAATTAATTCAACTTAAGTGTGGGTTTTTTTAGTGAGATTGCTTGTTTTTCCTTCTTGCAATATTTTTTTCTCTGCATTTCCAGTGAAGTCATTATGGCTTAAATAAATCATAGCTTTTCTTTATTCTCTCTGCTCCCAGGTATACTGGTTGTTCTGGTCACCTAAGTCTAACATATTTTAACACCTTTATATGTAGCCCTTATTTCTCCAAAACTGGTCTATGAAAGAAAAAATTACTCTCCTTTTCACAGTATCAGAGAATGTTTAAGATTGGAAGGGACCACTGGAGGTCACTTTGGCCAATCTCCCTGTTCAAGGAGGGTCCCATAGAGTACATTATTTAGGATTGTGTCCAGATGGCTTTTGAATATCCTGCAGTGATGGAGACTCCAAGACTTGTCTGGGCAATTTTTCCGTTGCCCAGTCACTCTCACTGTGAAGTTCATCCTCATGTTCTGATGGAACTTGTTGCCTCATTTGGTTGCTTGGCACCACTGAGCAGAGCCTGGTCCATCCTTTTGACACTCTCCCTTCCGATACCTATTGATGAGATCCTCTCTTAGCTGTTTCTTCTCAAGGCTAAGCAGTCCCAGCTCCTTCAGCCTTCCTCATAAAAAAGGTTTTTCAGTACCCTAAAAAGCTTTGAAGCCCACTGTTGGGCCTGCCCAAGGAATTTCATGTCTCTCTTGTGCTGAGGATTCCAGAGGTAGTAGTGGGAATCAAGCACTATTCCTTTTGGCCCAGTGTACCATAACATGGCTGCTGGTCTAACTCCAGATCCCCACCAAAATTAATTTCAAATAAATTTCAAATACTTCGTTATGTTTATCATAACTTGAAAGAGTGAACGTGTGAGTATTTCCACCTTTTTGGTTGATGCAGGTAGCAAAATTCTACAGTAGCTTTACAGTATTGTTGCTAGCATGGTAGCACAGAGATTATTAGCTTCATTTAGATAATGCTAATACTTACCACAGCATATTACTTAATATAATCCACAGATGATTTATTCTAATGGTTAATGATAAGTGAGTAGTGATAATTGGGAGATTATAGGGTTTGGGGTTCTTTTTGTGTTTTTGTTTTTTGTTTTAAGAAAGTATTTGGTTACAGCAAATGGTTGTATCAGTGATTACTTGTATAAATTTTTGCACCTTGTTCTTGAAAAAAGCTGTCTATTTGGAGTCAGAATGAAATAAGTCTTGGAGATTTGATATAAATTAGAAATATGACAAGTATCAACATATTGAACTATATTTTCACACAGTAATCTGGTGAATGAGATAACAGAAAAAACCCAACCAAACCATTCCTTTGTTTCTTCATCCATAGAGAAAAGATGGACTCTCTTCAAAACACACCCAAAAACTGTTTTTTAAAGAATGTTGACAAAATCACCAGATTTGTATGTTCAGACCAGATAAAGGGAACAGGTTTTAAGATCTGAGAAGATAAAAAATATTTTATCACTTTAATAGCTGAAACAGTATTTCTATGGTTTCTTTTAAATGTTATGATTCCTTTTCTGTCTATGTACTGCTTTTCTGTAGATACTTTATAAATTTTTATTCTATTTAGGCTTTTTTTAAATCACAGATGTATCAATTTACTCTTTTTAAACTCGATCTCATTTTCAATTATCCTTGTATTTAACTTTAAAAAATTAAAAATTAACTTAAAAAAAAGTAAAAAATAGTATAAAGAAAATTTTTAAAGGAAAAATATGTCAAAGGCTCAAACACTAATGTAAATGAGAATTGGTCAGTCAAGCCACCTAAAGACAGTGGAAAGATACATTACATCATACAGTTGTAAATGTCATACTGGTTTTGGAAGTTACTTCTTGTACACTGAACTTTGTACACAACAAAAATCGATAATTTTTTCAAGGAACAGAGTAAGAAGACTGATCCTGAAGGAGGCATCAAAAAGTGACACTGCTGAAGTTGTCATAGGTGCTCAATGTGGATTCCTTTTGAATAGTGTGCCTTCAGTGCAAAGATGAATCCCTCCTAAGTGGTATTTTCCAATGGAGAGATGTAATTATATGGTTGATGCAGGTTGTAGTGTTTCATGCTTTGGAATTCAAAATTACAGAAAGAACTGCAAATTACTGCAAAATAGTAAATATTGTAATGTTTGTGACTACGTGCATTTGTTTTCCTTAGGCTTTCAGGATTCCTCTTAAAAATTTTGGCTTCTTGGTGTATTGCGAATCTTTTATAAGACAGCAGTCTATGGCACTACAGTATATACTTACTCACTAACAAAGAAAAATGCCTCTAATACATAATGAATCCAAGTATTAGTTTTTTTTCTTTTGACTTTGACTTTAACTCCACTGAGTTTAACTAAGAAAACAGAAAAGTCATTGCTTCAGCTAAGTGTGCCTGTCCAGGAAGAAGTGATGATACTGCTACAGGCATGCTTTGAGCAATGGCTTGGGCATTTACCCAGTTCATATATCCCTGTCATAAAGAGTCAGTTTCTGTTCTTTTGAAGTGATGTGGCTTTCTGTGAATTATTCACAGGGAAGAAAAGGTCTTCTGTGCCATCTAAAACAGAAACAAATGCCTGTCATATATGTTTTTGTGTAATGAAATCAAGGAATATTAAAATGCTGCCCTAAATCTGAGCAAGCCATTTGTATTATTGTGTGATACAGTTAGGATCTGCCATAGAAAAATAAAAGGTGAATCTAAAAGAAATTAAGTAATAACATTATCAGATGTAAAGTTGTTTTATGTTATCTGAAGATTGAAAGAGTTAAGTGTGTTCATCGTAATTCACTTTCAAATTCTGCCCATCCTCTATACATCCTTATGTCAGCAGTCTGTTTTACAGTCTCTGTTTCCATTTCTCTTAGCTCCTGTTCTAATAGGGTGGAAAGCTGTATGTCTTCGTATTTTTCCTGAGAGATCTGACTCCAAAGTATTAGTGCAATTTGGGAATTACTAATACTGAGTAGTGTTTCCTTAATTTTCAGGGTGACTTCATTGAATGAAGATAGATGTTTTGTGTGCTTTGGACAGATACTTTAAATTTCAAATAAAACAAATAGTTTTAGATCCAGGGTTAAATTAAAAGTAGGTTCACTTAGGAGTTTTTTGTTTTTCATAATTGGTTAGGCATTGCTGCTGTCATCAGTATCAGTGTCAAGGCTTTCAGCCCAGATATTTATGCATATCAGACAACTGAGATGAAGAGAATTTCCTGTTTTCTGTGTAAGCATAAAGTACAAAACCAGACTTAGAAGGAACAAAATGTAATTTGTCTTCAACTTCTTGTCTAAAGACACTCTTCTATTCTTCTCGATAATTTTGAGTTCTTATGAGTTAAAGCTTGTGCAGTAAAAGATTTTACAGGAGAATGCAGAACACTTACTTGTTTTCTTTGTTTAAAAAAATCTCAGGGCTAAAATAAGTTTCATAAATATACCTAAAATAGTATCCTATCTATACTTATCCATTGTCTGGGGTACTTCCTCTTTCCTTCCCACTAACTTCAAGATGATAACAGATGGTTTGCCTTTTAGACATTTGACATCGTATGCATTGAATGTGTGACTGTTTCTTTATCTTCCATTTTCCTTTTAGATCTGTACATATTAAATATGCATGGTTTTGTGTATGTGCAAACAGATGTTGACAGCTAACCATAACATCTGAGATGACACAGTTTCTTTTAGATGCAGACTGAGCTAGCTCTGAAAAATCTTGAAGGTGAATTTGAAAGCTGTTTGCTATGAATGGAATTCTTGGTTTAATTTTTATGAATAATTGTAAATATTGGCTTCTGAGCTGAAATTTTCCATCACAAATGATTAGTACACATTGAAATTCTTATGGTTCAGTGAGATAATTCATCTGTTTCTGAGAAGAAAAAAAGAAACAAAAAAACCCCAACAAAATGAGGAAATTGTTTTGCCGGAATTAATAAAATTAATTTGATCGTGTAACTGTTGTGTTGCCTTATCTTTTCCCTGCTTTGGAGTGGGAATTAGAAAGTTTTATTAGAGTGGGATAAGTAATTGCTCTCTACCTGTAGCTTGATTCAGTCTTAGCCAGATGGACCCTGAAAATCTCAGTTTACCCCAAGTTTCTTTGAGTCTGAAAGCAAAATCCTTCTAGATTTTTTGCAGAAAGAACACCAAGAAAAGAACAAGACACTTCTAACCATTTGGTTTTGTCTGAAAGTTTTGGTGATAACAACAGGACTGAAAATTAGCAAGACTACTGTCTCATTTTTCCTTTGTTGTTAATGAGTTTGTACAGATTAGTCCATATTGTTTCTACTGTGAAAGAGCAGAAGATCTACATCTGCTTGTTTAAAACATTATTCACATGCATTTCTCTGTTAGTATTAAGGCTTGGATTTCTCTAGTTGTGTGAGATTTGGATTTAGTCAACCTCTGGTTTCATCCTGCTTGCCTAAATCAAGGTATAGGAAATGCTTTATCTGAGAACTGAGTCTTACATCTTTCCCCTTGAAATGGAAAGAAATTTCTATGTCTGAGGTGGTGAATAATTTTATTTTGAATCAGAAGACTGTTTTCATTTATAAGCAGTAAGCCTGAATACAAAGCTTAACTTAAAAAGGTTGAGCATCACTTACCTACTGTAAAGAGCAACTTTTGGACCATAAGCATCTTTTCACCTTCTGGATTTTTTCTTGGAAACAAAAACCTACTGCTGCTGCCTTCTGTAAGATATGAAATGGAAAGCATGTTCTTCTGATGTCTGTGCTGTACCCCTAGAAGTTTCACGATTTCAAGCCCTTCAGGTACTGCTTGTAACGTACTGGCTTTTTTTGAATCACGGTGGTTTACTTAGTGCTAATATTGTCCTGACTTCTCCAGTTAGACTGCTAATGCAAACATAGATTCTGTAAGAAATTATTGTATAGTGTAATTATACCCTGACAGGTTACTCTGTGGAAAATCAGTTTTCTGTTCAAGAAACAAAAGAAAGTAATGAAAATAAGAAAATTAATATTTTAGCTGGAGGACATTTTGTATGGAGAGCCTCTGCTCATGAACGCCTCAGCATTTAAATCAATAAAGTTTGAAAGACTCTCATACAAGTTGATATAATAACCTCTGAAATACTAATGATGAGTTATCACTTCCACTGGGAAACTGTACCAGTCCCAAGCATAAAAGTGGTCATTTAAAATGTCTTTACTAAGCAGCACAGTATTCTGCAGAACTAAATCTCAAGTAGATCTGACTCCCTAAATGGTAATTCCATCTTTTTTTAAAAGGTCAGCTCAATTAGATTTTGGCAAGATTGAGTCTTCAGTGTCTCTTATTATATTCATCAGGACACATTGGCTGGTAGTTTGCAAGTGTTCATGAGCAAAACAGGTTAGTAATGTATTGGTACCAGTACAAATAGATTGTCCTCATCACCACATAGACGAAACACTCATGAGAACTGTGCAATTCTTTAAACACTAGTGGCATGATATAATGAAGTTGTATTCCATTAAGCACTTGTATACAAGGGAGCAAAATGTCATCACCTGAGTGTGGCTGCATTTCTGTGATACAACCTCATCTGTTCCGTCAACTACTTTTGCTCTGATCAATAAGCAGTTTTCTGTGGCCTTTCACTACTGTCAGATGTCATTGAATGATGTAAATACACATCAGAAACTAGAAACTTGACAGCTCACCTAGACTAAAGAGAGAACTGTGGGAGGGGGTGTACTGCTGGGATAGACAGAAATGACAGCTGATGTCTGCTGTGTATAAATGATTTGATATTGCTACAGACAAGATTTTTCATTTTCCATAAGCATGCAACAAAATTATTCTGGCTTGTACAAGTCAAATAATTCAAAAAGACCAAAGAGAATAAAAAAGGATTATATTGCAGGACAGCACTGAACAGAATGGCCCACTTAAAAATTACCTTGATTTTTATTCTTGCCTTTTGGTGCTAAATCTTGGGTCCTACTTGATGCTAAAATGAAGGAAGAATAAATAAATATTAGAAATGTTCTCCTAGGCACCATACAATGAGTAAAATATCTATGCATACTAGCATACTCTTTCAAAGCTTTAGACAACTCACTTCAATATTTCACTGCAGAATCAAAAATCTGCAGGTATTTTGGTTTCTTGTGTTGTTCTTTAGTTGTGAAGAAGCTTAAAAATACTTTCAAAAATTGCGCTAGAGGACTAACTATGAAAACAGTTATATTCTGTAGTGGGGAATTGTAGCTGAAATGTGCAGGGTTTTTTCTAGTTTGAAGTCTTTTTGATACACTTTGTGATTTCAATGAAGATCAAGTGCCGGGAGTTAAGATGAAGAGGAAAGAGTTTAGCACTATCCAGTGTTACATTTATAATTGATGTATTACAATCTTGCACTGTGGAACATACTTGCTCCTATTTTACCATAAGAAATTTACAGTATGAGTTCCAGAACACAGTTTTCTGTGCAGAGAGGAAGTTTCTGTAATAGATGATTGAGGGTAGATAAATATTTAAGCTTTTTGAACT
>VYXF01003812.1:30866-97558 GCA_013397295.1 Polioptila caerulea | reverse complement strand
TGAGTTCCCATTTTAAGAACAAGGGACAACATGAAAAATGTTTTCAGGCTTCTGTCTCTGATATGCTAGTATTTTAAATGCTTCTTATTACAAGAAGGCAGGGGATTGTCTGATTTATTGATTGATGTATTAAGCAGAGTGTGTTACTAGATGTTTTGTGCTACCTCAAAATTAAAAAATACTCCAAAACCTAAACAACTTTGAAATGTATATAGATCTGGCAGTGTAAGTAGATTGTTTCATGGTTGTGTACTGTTAGTTGGATGTAAAAGCTTGTACTTAAAAGANACAGGCAGAGAAACTATAAGAGATTTCATGTAAATAGGTGTCTTTAGAGGGGACAGTAGAAATCTGATTTGGAAGCAAGTCACCTGAGGTTTTTTTAGTCAGAGAACCTTTTTCTTCACATTAACAGAAGTCTAGAAAGTGCTAACTTTTCACTGATTAAAATACCTTAAAGGCAAGATAGGAAACATGTTTTAATTTTTTTTTTTAGATTTGTGGAAGAATATTTGTTGAGGGTGGTATCACAGCACTGGGAGTCAGCTTGTATGAAGGGGGTAGAGGAGAGGAGGTATGCGTCATTGTTTAGTCAGTAGTGGGACTTTNTTTTTTTTTTTTACTGTTGTGTCCCTAACAGGCTTTCCTTTTTCATTTAGTAACTGAGCTGGTTTTTGTTGATAAAGATCGTTTGTGTATCTTTGGGTCTTTTGTAGCATTTTGATATTGGTATTTGCTTCAGTCATCTACTAAACAGACACTGGGCCTAAAAAAAAGTTTGACACTTTCAGCGTTTTCTAGACCCTTGTTTGTAACCCAACAGTATAATTACTCTTACATGCTGCACATTTAATAATAGTTTGCTTTGACAGCGTAATGCTTTCTTCAGCTGCATTTTAGAATGCATACACAGAATTGGGCACATTTTGCACATGTGATTTGAATTCATGTAGGTTAGTAGAGTGTAGATCTTGTGATTCTTATTACACTGTGGATCAGATTTGATAAACTTAGAAAAAGAATTTTGATTGTGTAAGTTTATACAGTTTATTGGGTATTAAATTTGTTTTGCTGAAAAACGTTTCTGAACTTTCAATTTTTAGTCTGATTGAACATAGGTTGATGGTTTGCAGGTTTCTGAACATAGAAAAGGCTTCTCCAGCTAGAAACTTCACCTTAAATCCTAATCACATAGCACAGGATTAAACAGTAACTTTCATTGTGTTATACATATATAATAATCAGTGTGTAATTTTAAGTTAATTAATAGTACCTGCTGGTAATCTGATAGACTTCTTCATTAATCCAGCAACTTTAACAACATAAGGAAAGCTCAGTTATTGCTAGGGTTGCTGGCAGTGTACTATACTGTGCAGTGATAATAGAAATGAAGCCCACTGTTCAATCACCCGCAATCTGACACATTTCACTTCTATTTGTAGAACCCATAAAAGTTAATATTTTCCTTATTTGGAATAGAAATAATAAATGTATAAGAAAGCACTTCAGAAGTCACAGAGGAAATGGAAAGAACCAGAAAGGTGAGGCATGCATGAGAGTCCTTCCTGGGTCACTGGAATTTCTGTCAGAACAAACCAGCATTCTTTGTAATTTGGGAGGAATTTGTCAATTGCAAATAAATTACTGTTTTGATAGTAACTTTTGGACCCA
Organism: Polioptila caerulea; assembly: GCA_013397295.1. Lineage (NCBI taxonomy): Eukaryota > Metazoa > Chordata > Aves > Passeriformes > Certhiidae > Polioptila > Polioptila caerulea. The sequence continues at coordinate 95,887 of VYXF01003812.1, read as the reverse complement.
AGGGGTTTTGTCTTCTGTAGCTGGTGGGAAAGATGAAATACTCTTAAAAATAGAAATTGCATGAAGCTATTGGGAATATCTATCATCTTCCATACCATTCACCTTCTTCAAAATATTGTAATGGGATTTTCAGAAAAACTTTGGAAACCTGAAGAGCAAATTGCTGATTGATGACAAAAAACCCAAAAAACTGTAAAATTTGTGACAGTAATATATGTATAACTGGGTCTTCTATGTGTCTTCCAGAAAATGAGCATAGAAAAAGCTTCCTCCTGCCTTGGAAGGATCATAGAGTCATTTGGGTTGGCAGGGGCCCATGGAGGTCCAGGCACACCCCCCCACCACCACCCCTGCTCTGCGTAGGGCCAGTATAGATCAGATTCCACAGGGTCATGTCCTATCATGTTTTGGCTTTCTCCACTGCTTCTCTGGGCCCCAGCTCCAGTGTTTATCTAATATACACTTTCCAATGAAATTATTAAATAAACCAGATTTGGCACTAGGTCTGGTCTTATTTTTCCAGTAAAATTGAGTGATCTTTGCATGCAGTAATTTTTCATTGGTTTTTAAAAAAGAACAGATAGAAGATTTGATAGAAAATATTTTCAGTGGAAAGAAAGATGTGGGAATAGAATTATAACAGAATATCCTTGTATAGCAGAAAGATATGGGTTTAGGGCTTGGACTTTTAACTTCAGGCTTTTGAATTGTGCCCAATCTGGATGCTCTAAGTAGGTTTCTCTAAGAATAAACATGAAATAAGTTTCTGTAATTGCAGAAGCACTTGAATTTTAGATCTAAAGTTTCCAAAGTAACCATGCTGTTACTATTTGCCATGCTTTTCTGTATGTGTGGTTTTCCTGCCTTGTTAAATGGATTGTTTTTAGTTCCTACATGGAAGGAGCCCATAAGGATGTTGTCCTGTGCTCATTTGTTCCCTCCACGGTTGGTCATGCGTGCTGAGCTAAGTGGGCACTCGATGGGGAAGAGGTGCATGTGACTGCTGCAAGTAGGTATGTGCAGCAGTGTGGGTTTCATTGTGTGAAAAGCTTAAATGGCACTTTGAGCATTTAAATTTACAACCCTTGTTTCTTAACAGTTTACCCTTTTGCTTCCTTTACCCCTGAGCAGGTAACTGGGAATTAAAGGACAAGAATATATTGTTTATATAGGTACTGCCCCAGACAGATGACCAGTTGATGTGGGCCTTTGAGGTCCCTAATATGCACCTCTTGACTAAGAGGCACTTGGATTTTTGTCATCCCACTGCCTCACCAGCTGTGGAAGGAAGGAGAGGGATACCATGTGTTACTAGTGGGTTTTCAGAGCAAGCAGATGCAGTGACATACACTCCTGATTTATACACAGTGGAATTGTGCATTCCCTTTAAGAATACAGGAGTGGGAGTATTTCACGCTACAGGCCCCTTCTACTCTTCTTGGCCATCTTATTTTAATGGTAACACAGTATGGTCTTCTCAGGTGTTGTTTCCTTGTGCCATAGCATAGGTTCCTGTCCAGCATCTCTTATACAAAACTGTAAAATGTCCTTCAATTGTTTTTCTGCTTCCTAATGTTATAGCTGCTTCTGAATGGAAAAGTGTTCTATAGGCCTGAAATTTATCCTTTGTGGAGAAGCCGTCAACTTTCAATCAGATCAGACATGCTGTGAAAATAACAGAGCACCAGCAGTGCCTATCCTGCTGGAAAAACTACATTATGAACATACTCAGTGCAAAGTTTTGTTAGTAGTTAGGCAGTTTTCCAGAAGTTTATGACTTGGCCAAATTTGCCTCCCAGATGTCTTCCTGGTCTTCTTGTCCACATCTTGGAGAAATTTGAGTGAAGCAGTTTGAGTTTTATTTTGGATTGGGTTTTGGGGTTTTGATTGGGTTTTTTGGCATGGTTAATGTAAAGTGTATTTTTCTTTAAGTATGTGTTTGGACTGTCTCAGCTGTACTTTCTAAAAATATTTTCTGTCTGAATCACATACCTGATACAGAAAATCTAAGCCTAAAAATTAAAGGTTGGCAAAACTATAAGTAACCGAGAACAGTTTTGTAATGGAAAATATTAGATTATTCTAATTGCTCCTGGCTCTGCCATTGAATTCTATAATGTGTTTTATTAAATTACTTCCATCTCAGGTCCTTTTCAAATGTTATTGAGATTGTAAAAAGAAAAATAGCAGCAGTGTGTCTGAGCTGCAGCATGAAACGAGGGTGAGGAACTAGTTGATGCAGAATGAATGTCCCCCTTCATTACTCCTTTAGAATTCTTAGCTGTGAAAAACATGTGGGTGAAAGAAAAGGTAAGTAGAGACAGAGGCTGTACAGAAAGATGAGTAGTTTCTTGCTGAGGCAGTTGGAGATGTCACATGTAGGATAGGGTAGGCTGCCATTTTTTTGCTCTGTAAATAGAAAAATGACACTTCCTCTGAATATGTAGAAGAATTGACTTTTTGCTGCAAATGAGGACTTAAAATGGGCATTTGCATGCCTTCTGCAGGGTCACACTGCAGTTTCATAATCACAGAGCCTTTGTAACAGAAAAAATACTAGAAAAAGTTATTTATGGCAGAGTTCTGTGGAATAAAATGGCACAGTTGTTTCTATTGACTACAAGAGGTAAAAGCCTGGAAAATTGCAAGATTCAGAGAGGTTTGGATAGGCAAGTGAAGTTTTGCTAAGTACCTAATAAAGCAAGAAGAAAATTTGTAGCCTCAGAATGAAGAAAGGAGTGATACCTGTGACAGTATCATGTTGTACCTGTAAGACTTAGTAGTATCTGTAATATTTTCTTGGTAGTATTTTTGTCCAACTGAATTTAGGCTTTTAAGTCTGTATGTATTTAAATAGGGAACTTGATAGGAGTCTGCTGCTGATGAGTATCAAATTTGCTAGTAAAATAAATGAAGATTTCTTTCACACCCAAGAACCCAGGACATGAAATGTGACTCATATTTCAACTTAAATGAGTGTATGGATTCTGTTTCCTCAAAACGCTGTTTTTAGGAAGATGCTAGCTTTTGTTACCAAAGTGTTCAAGTCTTTGGTAGTCTGTGCTTGGCTGTGTCTTCTATTTTTGTCTTCATTGAGGAAAAGGCATTCATGGATTCTTAGACCTGTGAATAGTACTGTTTGAGTTAACATTTGAGGAGACTGCCACATTGTATTGTCAGTTCAAGCAAACTGCAGGCAGCATTAAAAGCAGCACAATTTTCAGTTGTCCATATCCTATTGCTTTGCTTGCAGTGTGCATGTTTTTATTTACACGTTTCCTGCATCAGACTCAATTTATAACTTATTTAAAATCTCTCAGAAATGTGCTGGATTCATGAAACTTTATATGGCTGACTACTTGTGCAGGCATGGAATTAGTTGATACTTGCCTCACCATCTTCCAAGTGATTGAGAGACCAGTTGCAAAATAACATAATATTCACTGAATCAATTTTTGTGTCTTTGAAATGATAAATACATGACTATACAACCATCGTTTCTTGGGTAGGTTATTCTATCTTGTATTGCAAAATAACTAATAGGATACTTTTATAGGATACTTTTATATATTATGCTGCATGTTTGTTTGTATTAGTATTTCTACTGCCTTTGAAGCTATAGCATCTGTTGACATGATTGTACTGGAAGTAGTTCCCATAAATGGTTTAGATGTTGCCTTTTCTCAGACATGGCTGTTTGAGTCAAAATCTATGCTGCCTTAGCTCTTCCACTAATGTCAATATAGTTCTCTGCTTGAAGTGTCTTTGATTTATGCACTTGCTGTGTTTTCTATTGTAAGGAAACCAAGTTAGGAAATATTTGTTTCTGTTTCTCTTCCCTGTGTTATTTCTTGTGTTCAAGTAAAATCCTGGTCTGAACTTCATGTTCACCTGCTCCCTTTTGTGGTATGCCTGCACCATGCTGACTGCAGTTCCCGCAGACATACCTGGGACAGACCCAGGCTGGCCCTCTTGTCACTGAGCTTTGTCCAAACTTCATTATGAGTTCTGCAGCATGTGCTGCCCACACTGCTGCTACTGTTAATGCTGTCACCAGTCCCTGAGCCAGTTTAAATCTGACTCAGGAATATTTGCATTCACTGTGTCCAACATGCCAACTATATAAATACTGTCTTAGTCACTGCATGTAAGTTCAGAAGCTCAAAAACTTAAACCTCAATTTGGGCACAATATTTTTTTATTTTTGAGCACTGTTTGTGGTAGCTCCCGTTGCCTTTTCTTCAGTAGTTGTCTAGAGTTTGTCACTTCCATCCTCTCTGCCTTCCTTGCACATGAAGAAGCATCTGATTTTCTGCAGCTGGGTACATCGATAACCACATTCTGGTAACCTGTTTCAGGTCTTGTCTCAGTCACAGCGGGCTTAGTCCAGTAACAAAACTGTCTTATATCTATGTGAGCTTATTTCTTTGTCCCACTTTGAATTACCAAGAGATTGACCTGGCAAGGGAAGCCTTTGGTGAGCAGGATGGCATTCTTTGATAAATTGATGCAGTGACTTGTCTTTCCAGGAGCAGGTGCTGATGTTTGAAGCAGTGTTGTTAGTTGTGTGTAGGAGTAACACAGGTGGCAGGCAATCACAGAGGTAATGAGGTTTCCATTTTGCAGGACAGGCCAATGCCAATGTAGTGGAAGTCTGGATGATTTAACTCAGTGAAAGGAAGTGCCTGGAAACGTCCCATGACTGCTTATATTCTTATTAACAGAATAACATTTGAATCCTCCATTATGGGGCTGAAGATACAGTAATCACAGTATTTAGATGTAATATATGAAGGATGTTGCACAGATGTTTAGAAAAGCAACCTCCTTTAACTACTGCTCTTAAAAGTTTATTTGGATTAAGTACTTATGAGGTAAAGAGGAGCAGAGACTCTCAGATGGATTACTGCAGAAACCCTAATAAGAAATGATGGAAAGTGGATATACATTATTTTTTTCCCCTGGTATTTATTTAATCACCATGATGAATGTGGAGCTGATTTTAATAGCTTGTGTATATGGTATCTTGACTAAATCCTGTTGTGTTTCATATTCATATGTGTTTTGTTAGTCACCAGCAGAGAAAAAGACTAAATTCATGTACTGTGGTAGACATACCATGGAAAATGAGACAGTAGAAAGTCAGTTCTTACCCTGCTGCTTGTGTATCTTTTTATATGTTCTTTGGCATCTTTTACATTTTTGTTTGTAAACAAGGTATCTGTGCTTTGGAGGCATTAGGTCACCCAGGTGTTCTCCAGACAGCAAATTCAGGTGCAAACAGAATAACACAGACTCAATGTTTCTAGAAATAAATTTAATATTGTGTCTAACCTCTCACAAAAAGGAGCTTCTTGCTGCTAGTTGGCTGCAATATGAGGGCACTTCCATTGTGGTTAGGAATCGCATCCTGCCTTGGGAAGTGAAAGGATTCATTACAGAGAAAATAGCAAAAGATTTTGTGACAAAATAGATGGTTCCTTAAATTTTATCCAACTTAGATTTAATCTGTTTTTTGTAAATACACTTCTGGCATCAGTTATTTTTTGCAGTACTCAAGTATTTTATCCCAATTTACTGTTTCTATTGGAAAGCTAACATTTTCCATAAAAAGGCTCATAGTTTTTCTGTTAGTAGAACATTTATGATAAGAGGCATTGAGATGATCCAGATGAGCATATAGAGACTATTAGGCTAATTTTATTTTTTGTCTGTATAACTATAGGCTTTATCATCGGTTGTAAACTTTTTCCTTTTTCAGTAAATGATCAACACATTTTCCCTGAAGTTTGACTGTAAGGAAGTTAGCCAAATAGGTAAACACAGTGACAATGAGATTTTGAAAGGATATCTGTCATCTATGGAGCAGTTGTCCTCTGCAGGGCCAATGAAGAAAAATACTGAAACCAAGTCAGATCTTGTAGCATCTTGGTTTGGTTACAAATTAGATTTCCATAGCCAGTGTATCATTGGCAAGGGAGAGGTTTTTTAGTTTAGAAAGCCAAGTAAGTTATTTTTCCGGAAATGACAGAGGGGTTCCTATGGGATTTTATGAACCATGTGTTTGGAAAAGATTGGTTTAAAGAGAGTTGAAAAAAACAGAAAACTACTTACTCTTACATGTCAGCTACTCTTTCATTCAACAGTGACAGCTCCGTAGAAGCCTCCCTCGAGCTTCCTGTGTTATAAGAATTACAAAACTGCCTGACTGGGTTGCAGTATAAATTGTTTTACTATTTCTTCCTCTGAATTCTAAGAACTATGACAGGCAACTCTAAAAGGCCATCTACAGGAAGAATATCTCTGAATCCTGTGCATGCCTTTTGTACATTATTTCTGCTAACACTGCCCTTTCACAACTGGAGGAGCCTCGTACTGCAAAAGAGTGTAGGAGAAGTGTAAGGAAATAATCCTTAACTATTTTGTATTGTTGGTGGAAAACATGAACTGCATGCTGGAAGGTTCTTGAAGAGACTGTAATCTGATTTTGGTAGATACTGATACCAGTAAAACTGGTAACTGTCGGGGAAGAGAAAACTTAAACAAGTGGCTGAAGGTTGTTTAAATTAATAAGGAGGCATTTGAATTAGGAGTCACATTTATAAAAACAAGTGATTGTTCTTGTGTACACATCTTTTCAATTAGTTATTCTTTTTAACGAGGAAAGCCCAAGTTTGAATGCAGTAACATGAGGTTCAACAGAAGGAGTCAGTGAAACAACAGACTTGTTGTCTTATGTCACAGTAGAAAATCTATTTTTGTATGTTAAAAACAGTAAGGCTGTTTTCCCAGAATGGGTCAGGTAACTCCTTCTGGAGGCTGGAGCTGTTGGGAGTACTCTCTGGAAATCCTACAGTGAACATTTCACTTCTCTGTCATGGTTTTTCTCCCTCGCAAACTCTGGACAAAGCAGTGTCATAATTAGATAATATCAATCTTTCATTTCTGTAGTCAATAGAACTGTGTACTTTTTTCCACGTGCTGTAACTTAATGTTGTACATTGTACTTGGGACTAAGTGAAACAGTTTGATTTCATATAACAGACGTGACAGTGCTTGGGGTGAAGGAAGAGATGCTTTGTGAGTTTAACCCAACTTCTGAGCTGACTTTAGGTGAGATAAGCAAATCTTGTAACTGATAATGCTGAGGATCTGAGTCTCTTTGGGGCCCCTTAGTAGAAGTGAAAGGTGTGTTGAGCAGAGCTGTACTGCTGGAGGGTGAGGCGCAGGCACAAGGAGCGTCTGCCCCAGGCGAGCAGGGAGGTGGTGTGAGGACCAGTGCCCAAAAACATCTGTGCCAGCTGAGTTGCCCCACTCTAGCTCTGGCTTTCTGCCTGGTCTCATAGCCATCAGGAAAATGTGTGTGTAAGGATGATACCAGGAAGGGTGGATGATTCTTAGCTCTGTGTCTGTTTATACTCCCTCCCAACACTCCTGATTCCTCAGGCATTCATTTCTCCTCCTTTACTGCCTCTGGCAGACGCTCTCATCTCTTCTTTGGGGCCCAGAGCAAAACCACATGGAGCAAACTGATCTCTTTGGGACTGCACTGCTTCCTTCTTTACTGTGCCCCAACTCATTTCCCAGTCCTGCAGCAGAAAGGGGGCCCTTTCCTTACAGGCAGACTGCAGGAGCTCATGTCAGGGCTGCTTGTGTAGAAGAGCAATTTTAAAGAGAGGAGTCAATAGAAGTGACTATAAGCAGCCACCCAGGGAGCAGAAGGTCTTAAGTCTCAGTAACTTGATGGCGATAACCAAAGTAAATAGACAAATAAGAACTGGAACTGGGGGGAGTATGGTTGCAGAGCAAACCGGAGATTTCCCTTGCCTCATGCCTCTGTGACCCATGTCAGCCTCTATGCCCTTGAGCTGCCCTGTGCCCACTGCAGAACTGAGTTTTGCTGCCCTGCTTTCCAAAAGATGAAGTCAGAATAAGTTAATGTGTTTTCATTTGGGGAATAGTGAGATTCAGTTTTATCAAGGCTGCTCTGAAGTTTGAGTTGGCTCTGAACACTGTCCTTGTCCCCACCTCTGCTGTGGAGAGCATTCAGAAGTATGGAGCATTGCCATGAGGCACTTGTAGGATGTGGAACTGCTGTTGCAGCTACATGCAGCTCTGGTTACCACCACCACCACCCAGGTGCTCTTACTGATCATGTAGAATATTGTTTTCCTCTGAAACAGTAGGATAGAAATAGGCTTAAAGTTATCTTTTGATCTCTACTATTTTCTGTGGTATTTTCTAGCTGTAGTCATAGCACAACTGAGACAAAAAATGTGCCATTGCCTGAGCAATAATGAAACACTAAACACGTGGAAATCCTATTAGTGTTTCATGGACCGTAGCTGTCATTTCATTTGCTCTGGAATTCCTTCCATATGGCCATGGCAAAGGTTTAAGGTTGAGTTTTCTTGACACTTTGAATGCATTAGCTGTTCCTCAGACAAAAGTCCGTCAAGTATACTGAAGCATCTGAAGGGATGTATTTATTTCTGTAAGTAATATATTAAATAGAATTAGGGTCAGTAAGCTTGGTCTTGAGAGATAAAACATGACACTAGAATTTTGTGGAGTTTTTTTTCCTGGTGAATGTTAGACAAATGTATCTGGTTTTTATAAATTTATCTTTTTCTGCTTCTGTTTTTGTATCTCCTTATTCTAAATTACACTGCCCCAAATCTCTTTTTCAACTGTAATTTCTCCAAAGTTTTGCAGTTCACTTTTCCATGTATAAGTACGCACAATATGTTAGGATTAGCTTGCCATAATAGTAAACTATGTAGCCAGCATAATTCCCATTTGTGAATGTGAGAGTCATCTGTGCATTTCTTATGTAATAGAAAACCAAGCTGAGATGTTACTGTATGTGTTAGTTTTCATCCCTACTCATGGTCATGTTTGTTATTCTTGTCAGCATTTTTTTGTTAAATTGATCATCTTAGGATTTTTGGAGACAGTTACTGGAGCTGCATTTTTTTGCATCAAATTATCGGATAAAAGATGTCCTTTTGTATCCAATATACACATGTGACATAGGTAAGAACTGAAGGGGGGCAGTGTCAGTGTTACCCACTATTCATGATATGCACTTGTGGGCCCCATGGGCAGTTTTTGTACATCTTATTAGTGCCTGTTTTCTTCCATTTCTGCTTTCTGTCTTCAAAATTCACAGTCACACAGTACCAAGTTTTTGCCCATACATAATCTAGTTTAGTTGCTATGTAGTACTGTCCAGTTTCTGCAACAAGAAGAGAAATGTATTTGTTCTTCTCGATTGTATTGAAAAAGGACGATTTGTTTAGAGGTTTCGTAATGATCAGAAACAGATAAATTCAGGAAAATGGCAAAATTAGGCATAGTTGCTAACAAAAAGAAAAGAAAATTATTTCCAGGATCTGAATATAATCCATGTAATTGGAACAAAGTGAAGAGGAAAAAAAATTATATAAATTTTTTTATACTCAGACCTTAATGTTTTTACTATGTTATTAACAAAGACCTTGGGAATTCATTTTTTTGAAATTTTGAAAATTTTTTTGAAAATTTCGTAACATCAAAAGTTTGATAGTTATGGATTACAGTAGCAGATCTGAAATTCTGCTAGTTTAAAAGATCAGCATTATACTTACTGCTATCCAATGCAGAGATTTTTGCCCCCATACGTTATTAACATGGGTAAAAGTCTGTTTGAAGAATGCTTTTAATGGATAATGATCTTCTAGCTATGTGCAGACATCACTGATAACTACTGTGGCAGCAACCAAGAACAGTGAGATGTTTCTAGTTTCAAAATACTGGAGGAGTTTTCTGATTGGTGTCTTCAAATCTATGGTCCCTTGTGTCCTAGTCAGGGTGAACTGCATATCATTCAATGCAGTGTAATTTCTGGTATTTCAATGACTGTGGGAAAAGTATTTTGCTTGTCTAATTCAGAGATTAATTCTTGCATGTTTCATTTAACTATCTGTCACTTATAAAAAGTCATATATCTTTTCAGAGTTATCTGTTCAAAGAACAAGAACATTTTTACTAGAAAAGTAATTTCCTAGAACTGTTGCATTTTTTCTCCCATAGTTCTTCCGTCTTTATTTTGGCACTTTCATCTATATTCACCAGTTTCCTTTCATTGTTTTTCTGCCAGGGCGTGCAATTGCACAGTTGAATTTGTGCGAGATTTGCTTATAGCCATTTTATGTCCATGAATAGATCCTATCTCTCTGTCCCAACTTAATGTATATTTTTGTCCTTCACACAAAGCCATATAATTTCATTAAACAGTGGCACAGAAACTAATTTACATGCTTTTAATTTGCTCTTGTGAATTTTGATCTGGTAAATAGTGAGGAAGCAAACCTGCAGTTTATGCAGTCTAAATAAAGTCAGGTAATAATACAAGTTTGTAAATACAATTGTGTTATTTCTTGCATTTCTGCTTTACAGGTTACTTTGTAAATCAGTTTAATATTTAGATTTAAATGGAACAAAAACATTTCTGGGTTGTCCACTTATTTATCACCAATTGCTTTATATTTCTGAAGAATAGGTGCCACAGTGAGTAGGTTAGAAACATAATTTGCGCAGTTTTGTTTTCAAACAGTGATATTCAACTTCAAGCATAGCAGAGTTGTTGGTTTTATAAATTTTAAGTGTCTTCTAAAGCTGGATCTGAGGCTTCTGGATAGTGATGGACAAGTTAAAGCCTCTACACTGATGCAAGAAGTTGAGGGTATAAGGGTATTATTTGAAATAATATTATTTTGCATGCGAAGCTGTGCTTCTCTCTTGCACCCTCTGTGAAAGTAACTGCCAAATATATTGTTCAAAGTCATGGCGTCAGCAAAAAAATTAAGGAACTGTAATTAAAACAGGGGGGAGAATAAATGTAGCATAGTTTTTGGTGTTCTGAAACCATTAATGCAGTTCCTTAACCCATGATGAAACAGAGAACAAAATAGATACATGCTTTCAAAAGAAGGCCCACATAGGGATTTATATTTCATTTCACATAATCCAACTATTCTTCTTTATGGAAAGATGAGTTTTTAGATTTCAGAGGGACAGATATTTCTCTGAAGATGCACAAATGAATAAATCAAAATGGAATTGCACATGCCAACCTATGATGCACAAGAAAGTTAACCTGCCAAGGGAGTGCTTATAGTTGAGGCAGGAGCCCCTGAGACTTCTCCAAAGTGCTTGGCAAACCCTGTTGCCAACAAGAGTGCTAAACTTAAAGTGGTCAGTGGCTCTTAGCTAGCTGAGGAGTAAGTGAGTTCCTCGTAATTCCTGGAGATTTAATATCAAGTTAATACAAAACTTAGCTAGAAACACCTTAGCTAGAGAGCCATGATCACTTTTCACTTAACTACTTTCATATTTTGTTATCTGTTCTTTCTAACAAGTTATCCTTAAAACTTCTTTGTTCCTGTGCAATCTAAAACAAATTGTTCCTTGCAGAACTATTTCTTTCATGTAATGTGTAAAATATGGAATGTAAATAATATTTTCCTCTCATTTAATTAGTATGTTAAGTCTTAACTAAAGAAAAATGTCTACATTGATTTTCCTTAGCATATGATTATCTTTACAGCTTTGAACTTATAAAGTAAGTTGTAGGGATACCTTGGAGTTTTTTCATGTGTAGAGGAAAATTATTTAATAGCCAATAGTTCTTCCAAAGTAGTGTAAATAGATAGGAGGGGGAAAAAAAATCAATGCATCCAAATAATGTCACCTGCTCATACTGTTAGGACACAGACTTTGTCCTATTCAATTATACATGGTCCTGATGTAGCACAGGTTATTACAGCAACCCAGACAAATTTTGGTAATGCAAATATTGGTGTGAAATGACTATGGTCCTATCCATACTGCATTCAAACAAAGGAAAAAGCTTTTCAATCTGGATTAAATGAAATGCTCTCTGTTTTTAATGTTGTTTGGCTAGCCAGTGAAAACCATAGCATTTTGACCTGTTTGAAAGGCAGGTTCTAGTGGACAATAGAAAGTGTTTATCCGGTATGGTATGTCAGTGTTTTCTCTGATCAATGCTAGCTGGCCATGTTGTGACAGAAAACCCTTTTTTCTGCAATCAGGCATAAACATTGTTTGCAAATTTATTTCAAAAAACATCTTATATTTGGCTAAGTTTTGGGTCTTGATGTGATTATCTGTGCTGAACATTGTTTCTCATTGTCCTGAAAATAATTATTTCCAGCATTCTCTGGGCAAAACAGAAAACAAAGAACTCCTAGCTAGAACAGGCACCTTTTCTGTATTACTTCTCTGCTGATTTTGTCTTCATTCAATAGACCAAATTTTCTTGAGTACCTCAAAATATTTCATGTCACTTGCCCTCAAAACTGACCTGCTGACCTGAGAATCAAGAAAATGTCATGTTAGTGACTACTAATTAGTGGATCCAGAGAGTAGCTTTTCCTGGCCTTTCAACCTTCCAGAGGCAGCAACAAAAGCTGTCACATGTATCATACAAAGAAAACAAGCATTTGCCATGTGTGCATTTTGTTGTTTTTTTTTTCCTAGAGCGTACATAGCACTTGTTCAGTTGAGACTAGAGATTAATTTGTAGGTTAGGAAAAAATTAGTCTAGAATATAGTGCTTGCATTTATTTCTCTATTTCCATGCATAACATAATGCATATATTATCCAGCTCTTACTGAACATGTATGAATGTGTTAGTATGCTGTGTTGTAAGAAGGGGAAAAGAATTAAACTCTTATTTCTTTTCTCCCTGTTTGTTTGTTTTTTTCTCTTCTCAATATTCTTTTTTAATTTTTGATTAGTTCAAAGTTTGTTGCATCTATCTGAAAGGAGATATTTTAATGCTTTGTTTTTAATGTAGAGTGTGTAATCCATGCTTAAGCTGTTTTTTTATATTTTTGTTGAACAAATACGTTAACAGAAGATTCCATATTTGCCATTAATCACTGTTGTGCTTCTGCAACTCATGAGGTGCATTGGGTTTTTTGGGACTACTTAGAAGAATGACTGTGGTAAAATGTACAGTCACAGCCACGTCACTGAACTGTTTTGTGCGTGTAACATTATCCTCTTTTTTATTATTTATAATTTCAGGTCTTTAAAATAGAGGTGCTGATGAGTGGAAGGAAACATTTTGTGGAGAAGAGGTATAGTGAATTCCATGCACTTCATAAAAAGGTACTGATCTTCTTCTTTATAATGTAGCTTTGTTTTGCCTCAGTGATGTTATCCTCTCTCTTGTAGTTGTTACTATGCATGGTTTATCTTGAATCCTGTGATTCATGCCTCTGGAAATTAATTCCTAACTAACTCAATTTCTTTTCTGTTTTGTGGAAGAGAATGATGATTTCTCACATGTTACTAAGTCTCCTTTTCTTTTTTATTATTGTTTACATGCTGTGTGGCTAAAATGCTGTCTGTAGTATATTTTTGTCTTCTTGTAAAGTCACAAAGTAAGTCACATTCCAACCACAAATAACAAGAGTGGTTTTTTCCCAGTTAGGCAAATATTTTGTTAGTTCTGTAAATTTTATTGCTAATCTGCATATGTAAAGATGAGGAAACAACTTTTGTACATGAGGAAACAAGACATGGAAATGACTGAGTAAATTCAATTAATCTAATATAAAATATCTGCTAAGCTTGTCTACTGAATCAAGTTAGTAACATATAGAAGAGAACTCAATACTTTCAAGGCTGGTTATTCACTAATATTTCTTTAAATTGCTTTGACCAGTGTTAAAGAAAAAGTATCATTTTTTCTCTCCAAGGTGAACTGAATGCTTCTGTGTAGTTGTACTGCTAAAAGACAAGCTTCACTTTATCTTTCTGCTTTATAGAGGCCAAGTATTGTGAAGGAAAATTCTGGAAGAGCATTGCAGCCTATTACCACCAGTGGGGCTGTAATGAAGAGCTTCAGTCATAGGATCTGGGTCAACTAAACATCTCTTGGTTTGTAGGTCTGAGTGGCAGTGGAGTGTGGGCACAATCAGCTACTCTGACTGAAGCTGCGTGCCTTCATTATGGAAAAGCTTCCTCTGCAAACAACAGAGATCAGCATGGGTATTTACAGCTCCTGTCAGTGCAGCATCAGAGGAGTTTATTTCCACCAGTGTGTTTGCTGGTGGTCCTGAATTAGCTCAGGAAAGAAGCATTAACCTAGTGCTACAGAGGATGGTTTTGGCAGGCTTGTAAGGTGTATAGGTTTAAGCAAACTTGTCTGAGCAAAAGGTAGCTATTGACCCATCAAAAATCCAAAGACAAGAACCATTTGCTTTACCATAATTAAGATGTGCTAGTGCTTCTTGTCTATTTGCTTCTTGCCTCAGTAGTGGTATCATCTGCCATTATTAATAATAATTTCCTTGTTTATTGTTTTAATACAGATGCATGTCAGATATTGTCATCCTTGTGTTCATATTAATATGAAACTAAATAAGCAACAGTGTCAGAAACAGTAAAATAACTCACTCACTAAGCCTTGTGATATATGAGGGCTTTGTTTTACAGATGAGAATAATTCTTCAATTGAAGGAAAAGCAGATGAATAGAGTTTATACAATGAAATAGGCTAGGAAACATTATGAAGGAAAAATCAGGATTTATATCCTTAAAATGTGCCCTATCCAAGTAAGTAGTCTCCTATTGTTAGAATAGTTTTGTGTTGTATGATGCAATGTAGTCCCGAATTAGAAATATAATGAAATGTTTTCAGTTGGAAAAGATGTTCAACAATTATATAGTCCAACTGCCTAAGCAATGCAAGGATGGTCAGAATTTCTAGCATTATATTAAGGGCATTGTTCAAATGTCCCTGACAGGCTTGAGACATCCACCACCTCTTGAGGAAGCCTGTTTCAGTGTTTGGTCACCCTCTCAGTTAAGAAATGTTTCCTGGTGTTCACTCTGAACCTCACCTGGCACAGCTGTGAGCCATTCCCACATGTCCTATCACTGGATCCCAGGAAGTAATGCTCAGCACCTCCTGCTCCACTTTTCCTCCTCAGGAAGCAAAGAGATCACCCCTCAACATAGTTTTCTCCAAACTAAGTAAATTCAGTGTCCTCAGCCGCTTGACATCTATCTACTGAGCACCTACAGGTGGCTTCTTTGCAAGGAGAGGAGAAGAAAAGCCAACACCAAGGCTGGATCTGGAAGACGGAGAAGAAGGCCTGTGGTCGTGGGTAGAAGCCTTTCCCAGGCTGTTCGCCATCTGGGCAGCTGCCCCATGTGCAGCTGTCCCTTCACAGGGGCAAGACTTTGTACTTCCCCTTCTTGGGCTCCTGCTGTGGCCGAGTATGACTCTGGCATGGTGTAGAGTGCAGCACCACATTGTGACTCCAGGCAAGAGGAGAGATTTGGGTGTCACCATGGGAAGGCTGCACCAGGCAGTGCAGGCTGGCAGGAGACCAGAGCCCAGGGACATGGGGCAGAAGGTACAGAGAAGAGGAGGCCAGGCCTGAGGTGGTGAGCAGTGGGTCAGGGGCTAGCTCTGGAGACCCCCATCCCAGGCTCTGGAAACATCTGTCCCAGGACCAGCTGCAAAGATGCAAGCATGGAGCTGGGCAGTACTTGCCATTAGAGGAACAGTGACACAGTACCTGGCACAAGTAGAAGGACCCAATAGCGTTAACATTTCATCCTACCTAGCAAAAAAAGCAAAGAAGGATGAGGATAGAATCTATACTGTTAATAACACTGAGACTTATCCTGTAGATTTGTGCATTTATTTTATTTTGATAGTTGGGACTGGGTGCTTTTGAGGGTTGCCACATGCCACAGGTGATAGCCCAGTCCTGCTGTAGCCATGTTCCAAGGAACCTTCCAACATCACTGATGTTCTGCTGGGCTCTTGTTTGCTGGAGAGGCCTTGGGGGTCTGTTTCCCTTCACTTCAAGTGTTGCTGTGACCCTTCAGGGGAGCATTTACTGTGCCATCTGGAAGTAGGCACAGCCCACCCTGGGCACAGCCTTACCTCACTCAACCTGGGGCTCTTGCACTATGGAACGGTCATGGGAGCCGAGGGGTGGCTGCCAGGATCCCCAGCAGCAGCAGTGGAGGAGGTGGCCTTTTTGCTGCTGCATTGCACAGCGACATGTGCACACTGCTGCATGAATGTCACTGCAAAGTTTTGGAGGAACACCCCCAGCATCCAGCCCAGCAGCTCTGCATCCATCCTGTGTTTAGTTGGGATGGTTGTGATCGTGTCTTCCACCATGGCTCATCCAACACCGTTGCCAAATGTCTCCATCTCCTGATGGATCCACGATTGCAGTGTCTGGAGGAGCATTGCATGGTTTTGAAGGCAGTTGAGCACTCCTTGAAGCCCACCTTTGTGGTGCTCCAGGATGAGGGAGGTCCTGGGCAGCTGAATGTCCCAGAGCCGCTCCCACCTGGTGGATTACTCATGTCATAGGGGGTGTGGTGACATGCTCCAGGCAGTCATCATCCAGCTGCAAGGATTGCAAGATGGACAGTATCCTCCTCTTGCAGAGGAGCTTGTTCTCAGCCCATCGCAGGATGGACAGGTAGCAGAACTGGTGGAGGGTCTGCATGGCCTTCTCCCAGCCATCCAGACAGATGGGACAGCAGGTCTAACTTCACTGTAATTTCTGGTGATGCACAATTACTCCTCATAAAAGGCTTGGATGACTGCAGTCTCCCTCTCAGATTTGTCTTCTTGTGCACCACTTTCTCTGCAATAACTCCTTTTGCAGAGATATTTTAGAACACCAGAAAAAACATAAATGATGCCCCCTTTCTCTCTCTGCAGAAATAGCGGCAAACAAACCTGAAAAACAGATATGCTAACCAGGCACTTTGCACCATGTTTCAATTTGTTTTATTTTCTCATTCACTTTCTGGCTGTTTGTATTACTCTGAAAATGGATAGAGACTTTCTTTTAATTATTCCCTGCACAGATGCAAAACATGTATTTTGGCAACAATATACCTTTTTAATAAGTCTTACTTTTTGACGTTGTAAATTTTGGTTAGCATTGTTGAACAGCTTGTGCTCTGAACCTGTCTTAGTGTTTTCAGTGTTACAGAAATCCTCGAGAAAGCATTTGCATCAGTTTGCTATCAGCATGCCAATACGGTATTTATATTTTTTTCCTCTCTTCCCCTTTAATTTAAAATGTATGTTTCATTCTAAATTGCTGTGAGTACATGGCAATTGGAAAGGTCTTTTTAGACTTGCTGCATATTCAAGGTGCCCTTAAGTGTTGCAGATGTCTGTAATGCATAGGAGAAACAAAGCTTCTGTAGAGAATACCTGTGGTAGAAAATGGAGTAGAGGCTAATGAGGAGATTGTGCCTTTTGCTGGAGAACAGCATGCTTCACTGGCATTGTGTGGAGGAAGGAGGACTCTGTTGCTCATAGAAGACATTACTCATTCATCAGAATGCAAATCAATATTTTGATTAATTACATTTTTTAAACAAAGCAGTTTCCAAGAACATGCCTGGATTTCCCTCTGTCTTGGGTTCAATCTTTCATAGATTCCAGTTGTGTAAAAGAGTAAAACCCCACTTACTGTGCAATCTGGCTGTAGTGGAAAAGGTTTAAAATATTTTCAATACTGCCATGTTACACTAGGAGTACAAATAATTATTTTGACAAAAACGACCCACAAAAGCTGGCTTCTATGAAATAGTTTGCATAGGCCATTATGCTTTGCCCTGATTACAAACAACAAATCTTGCCTATCAGGTTATACACGATACAAAAGTGTTATTATACTTATGTGGAAAGTTTTTTAGCAAGAATTAAATTATTTCTAGGTTTATAACATAGTTAAAAATACCATTTGTTCATATTTATTCCCAAATACCTTTTTATACTTTTTTTCCCCATACATTATTAAATATTGTATTGTAGTTCTTTTTAAATACAATAATGATAGAAGGTCACAGTGTTAAAACTACTGCAGTGAAATCTGCAAAAATCTGAAATTTAAAACATCTTGTTTTGTAAGTTGTCTATAATTTTAGAATAACTAGTGTATACTCTAGATCATATTGTCTTTGCACAATTGGACAAATAACTCCTTGCTTGATAATGTGAGCCATCTTTGTCTTTCAGGAAATAGAGACTACGTTATGTCAATAGGTGTTAGGTCAGTGCTATGAGCATGCTAGGAAAGTACTGTGGGCAGTTATAGTCCTCAGATAAATATGTTTTGGTTTTTACTGGGGCAAGTCTGAGGCAATACAGCTAACGCGTATATGGTTTTGCATAATATTCCTTGACATTGTTATAATTACTTGTAGCAATATGACTGGATTATTGTAGGCATAAGAAAGTGGTTTTTCAATGTATCTTTTGTATATCTTGTGTATCTGTATAATGTTGGCTTTATACTTAGAACCAGTATCTATGCCAGCAGGTTAAGCAGTTGGGTTTTGGATGTTTTATATGTCACAGGGCCACAGAGCACAAAAGGATTGTTAATCATCAGCTGAGTTACCAGCCACAGAGTATTTATCTTGTAAGCAGCTGCATCTTGGTGGACACTTGTATAGTTTCAGGTTTGTCTGTGCTCATCTGGAGTGTTCTCCTCATTTGTTGCTCACTGCAGATGCTGTCATAGTTCGCAACAGCAGTGACCGTAGTTTCTTCAACATCCCCAATCAATTTAGAGGGAAAAACAGGGGGCTGTATTCTGTTTTTAAGATCAGTCAGTAAACATAGCTGGGTTTGGAGTTTTATTTTGGTGTGTTGTTTTTCTCACTTCACATTTAATTGTAATTTAGCACTGTTAAGAAATAAGGAAGTTGCAAAATGTTTCCAGAGCAATTGAGGTTTCCCGGCTGCAGCTTCGATACTCGTGATTGCAGAGACGTTGATATGTTGTCACTGCTTTTTCCTATAGTGACATCTCAGCAAGCTCAAAGATGAAATGTAAATTCTCAGTCTCCCATGGGTATGCATGTCAAAGTCAATTTTGAGTTTCTTTCCTTGCATTCTTTGCTTCAGATTTACTCAGAGGCAATATCCAACAGAAAGAATGCTGCCTTCTATTAAAATGCAATGGAGTCTATTTCTGCTATTATTTTTTCTCTGTAGTTCTGAGGAAAACATTAATATTTTTTGAGTTAAAAAAAAAAATGTTGCTCAAGCAAGAGGATATAAAGTGTTGCCAGGTTGCATGTTTGTGTCTGTCTATATACAATCATCTGTATTCATATATATAAATATTCATGTGTGTGTGTGTACAGATCTATATAGATACACAATATGTATAGATCTATGTAGATACATATGTAAGGTTTCCTGGGGGAATCTTTAGAGGAATAGTTATGGAGCTCTCTTTGAAATGTAATCAGGGACAATCTTGCTATTTCTCTGTGTAAGATATTAAGCACAGACTGTCAATCTGTTGGTACACTTTGAGAGCATGGATATTTTGCTCCCTTGATTGCTAACTCTCTAGAGAAATGGTTAGCACTCCTTCCTGTACTTTTCACACCTGTTCATATTTGCCTAAATCTGGAGTTAGAAGCCATTATGATGTGTTCACTGCACTTATCAAGGTCATTTCTGGTTATGTCATGGTAATGTTATGAGGTATTGTCCCAGGTAGACTAACGGAAAACTCCAATTTCAAGTATTCTTATGTAGTGGTTTCCATTTTGTTTTCAGGCTGTTAGTCACAAAAAAAATGTTAATGAGGTTCCTCTTTACTGTTCAGGGCAACGAGATGTGAAGATTTTTAACCACACTCTGTAGGTACAACATCTGCTATTATTTCAGGGAGATGTTTGCAAGTAACTTCATTTCCATGCTGTTGTCCTTAATGCATAGGTTTTTTATATTGCTAACATAAACTTGTTTATTTTAAAGGAACATTATCATACTTTGTTTCTACTTTATTTATTTTTTTTTTCTTGCAGCTCAAGAAGTTCATAAGAACACCAGAGATCCCTTCAAAGCACGTGAGAAACTGGGTCCCCAAGGTCCTGGAGCAGCGACGACAAGGCTTGGAGTTGTACTTGCAGGTATGTCTCCTTGCAGCCTGCTGAAAGTAAAAGCAGCATCTGTTTCCAGGGCATTAGAGAGTATGAAGTGTAGTGTTTTACTGATAGGCAATTTTAGAGGTGGGAAGTGATCTGGATACCAGCAGCAGTGATTTCTGTACACTTAGCAGGACTACTGGCTAGAAAACCAGACTGTTTTGCATTTTTTTTTTTCCTGATTTTTCCAAAGGCTGCTCATTGACTTTGGTGAACTTTCATTTTCTTCTGCCTAAAATGGGGAAAATAATGTTATTCTTTCCGAAATTGTTCTGACTATACCAATCAAAATTGTTGCAGAAAAAATATAAGGAGGCTTCATTTAGTTCATCTCTATTTAGATAGACTAGGGAAGCATCAGCTCATCAATTTCATATCATTCTGCTATACATGCCTGTATATGAATTGTTCCTCTAGCTGAAATAGGCACCTGTCTTCTCATATTAATCTCAGCTGGTTTGGACATTTGCATTTTAAGTCTTTGGTTCTACCTAGATGGGTCATGATTTTGATAAAGACAAAGTAAAAGGAGTCTTCAGGAATGATGCAGTTGTATAGACATCTAAATATATCAGGAATAAATCCCATTCATTTTTAATGAATGGAATTTCTATTGTCACCATGATTGCTTTAAAAAATACCCTGTGGTGTAGGTTCACAGCTGCTTCTCTGGTGGCAAAGCCAGATGAAGGTGTTACTCTAAGCATGTTCCCACTTCACTTTCAGCTGCACTAATGCAAGTGCTGTTTTACTGAAGGGGATCATAGAAATAATGTGTCAAAACATAATTGTTTCGGGAGGAAGGCAAGAATAACAATCTTCTATATTTACTCACATCAGCCACAGTGAATTTTTGGTTTTTTCTGATTTCCATACAACTTTCTTTTGGACAGAATCACTACCAAGGCACATGTACCATTTTTTCTTAAGCAGTTGATTTTGTTAAAAAGAGAGATAATTTTGTTATCACTTTTTAATTGCTGATAAACTGTAAAAGAACATCTCCCCCTACTGGAAGAGTTAGTCAACTCTTGTTCTTCTGCAGTCTGGCATGTGTAATTAACTCTTCTTCCATTCTATTGCTGTTGACTGTCATAGATACGTGCTATGGTTTAGGTTGGAAGAGACTGCTGGGCATCACCTGTTTAAAGCATGACAAGCCTCTAAGTTATATCCATACTAATGTGCGTACTAATTTAAACAAGAAGAAAAGTCGTTAATATTTTTGTCAGAGTAATTAATTTCTGTTTCCATTAATAGAAAGCAGAATTAATCGTCAGTGAAATTTTAACTTCTAAGATAATTAAGCCTTTTTCTCAACTATGAAAAGTTCCTATTAAGGCACTTCAGTTATGAGGCTTTTTTAATAGTGCCAATGATTTAACAAAGCACAGTGTAGAAATATACTACAATTTCAGAAGACATGATCAGTTTTTTATTTAATACTATGTATGTAAAATATTGCAAACATGTTTTCAGGTGGTACTACTCACAGTTAATCTGTAGGAGCTGTTTGGCTCCTACTGTCACTAGTCAGTGGTGGTACTTGTAGCCAGGCATTTGTGTAGCAGATATACTTCTATAAAGTCATGCCAGTCATTAATTATTTTGTATAAAACCAGCCAGAACCATATGCAAATACTGAGCATACATATATACATAAAAAAATACATAGATGTAACATTCAATCAATTTGTTTTAGCATGCCATGCAGATGGCTATCAAAAACAGACCTGTACCTGACATGGTCTAGCCAAGTTGGGTTCTTAACATTTTTTTAATTAAGTAATTGTCTATCATTAAATACAGATTAAAATATTGGCATGAAATGAGAGTAGTAGAATCACAAAAGAAAGCAAGACATTCCCCTGTCTAAGACCGAAGGTGCTGTGGTTGCCAGGACCTTGTTACTTCTTTGTGACCTTTTCATGATGAAACCGCCCTTTTAAATCCTTTCAGCACAGGCTGGTTGTTTCTTGGAGTGGATGGACAGGAGCTCAGAAACATTTCATTATATCTTTCTGAAGAGTAGAAGAATTACAAATAAATGAACTATTATTAAATTGTAAGCTACAGAGAGTAATTTTTTTTAATGTATCAGCAGCCGCTGCCAGCTAATTGTCATAAGACTGCTTGTTTTCTGTTTTTGAAAGGTTGAATAAGGACTTTTTCTTGTTACAATAGGCCAATTTTAATGGAATTTTGAAAGCAAGACTTTCATATTTTACAAGTTTGACTGGAATGTGCAGCTTCTGTTTTTGATGCTGTAAAACAATTGACTAGAAACACTAATACGCTTAGTAATTCAACTGCATGTATAATAATATTTACAGAGTCCTTGTGAATACTGAGAACAATCAACTGACTGACAAGAGGAAAGAAGGATTATGTTTAATTTATTAATGAGGAAACAGATGCAAAGATAAGTGAATGACAGATTGTGGCCCCAAACATTCAAGCAAATTAATATGAAGAAATAATCTATTTCTACTCTGCTTATCATGGTAAAAGTCTCTGTGCATGATCTTAAACTATATTACAAAGGACTTAAGCTGAGCTGATTAAGAAAATCACAGAATAAACTGAATTGGAAGGGACCCACAAGGATCATTGAGTCCAACTCCTGGCCCTGCACAAGAGTCACACCCATGTGCCCAAGAGCCTTGTCCAAACACTTCCTGGGCTCTGTCAGGCTGGTGCTGTGAACACTGCCCTGGGGAGCCTGTTCAATGGCCAAACACCCTCTGGGGGAAGAAATGATACCCAACCTAAGCCTCCCCTGACACAGCTTCAGACCATTCACTCAGGTCCTGTCACTGTCACCACACAGAAGAGATCAGTGCCTGCCCCTTCTCTTCCCCTCATGAGGATGTTGAAAATGTGATCTCCCCTTGGTCTCCTTTAAATCTCAAAACGCCTGTTACTGCCAGTAGAAGAGCACTAAACCAGCTTTTATTACCTTGTGGTGGGCATTGACTAGGTAACTTTTTAGTTACTCGCTTGTATGTCTGAGCTTGTAGCTTGCAGTAGAGCAGAGATGAGAATCCAGGTGGTTTTGATTTTAAATTTATAAAATAAATTTCTGGGTTACACTATTGCTGACAAAAATCCCTCTTGATAGTAGTTTTAGTCTGTAGTAAGGTTTGAACTTATTATTTATTTATGGTTAGAAATAACTTCTCTTGATGAGCTTCACGAGGAGGTTGGTGTTGAAGAAAGGTAGAAGATAAGGATTTTAAGCAGCTGGTTGTATAAGGTGCCTGTAATTTGAGATGGGCTGCCAAAAGGATCTGCCCTGAAAGCCTGTGATGCCTAGTAGCGGTGAGTGTAGATTAGTGTGTTTGCTTGAAATACCAGAAGGTGAAGATGAGTATGGAAGATGATGGAGAAGGCTGATAACCAGCATTGTAGCTTCTGGACAGTGTTTGTTTGGTTTGGGTTGTTTTTCCATCACCTATCCAGTCTTGGACTGACTGCAATCACAAAGCAATACAGAAATAAAATTTGGTTTGTATGTATATTTACATAAGATGTAAATCACTTGAAAACTCCCTCTTCCACAGTTTTTTCTGTGTCTGAGTTCAGTAATTCATTTTGTAGATGGACCAAGTGAGCAGGTAGTTGAGGTCTTATTTTGAACATTAAAGGGTGGTGCTGGAGGGACCTTATCTAACTGGCTATCAGAGCTGCTGCAGCTGCTTTGGATCAGATCAGTATTTGTTACAAATACATTTGATATGATATTCTATTGGAGGAGCAGTTTTTACAGAGCCTATTTCCTGTGAATTGGTAATGGGGAAGAATTTGATCTAGCCACCTGCTCATTTGGAGTTAGGTCATATCCTTGTCCCAGTAAGCTGACACTGGATGTTATAGCCATCCAGTCTTTCTGCCCCAGGGACTTGCCCTTTGACAGGTCTGCCTTTTAAAGTTCAATGGAATAGATATTTTCTAACCCCCTTGGGCTGAAGAAATCTCGTCGTTTGCTGATATCATCAGTCCAACAAGATAACAAGCATCGTTAACAGAATTCACTGTGAAGTGGCACCCACATCTCAGCATGAGACTTGGTAGCTGCTGCTACTCTTCACTGAAATAATTTGCTTATAGGAAGAGATTTTGAAGGAGGCTCATACTTTTTATTAGTTTCAGGGTACTAACTCATTTCATGTGTTCTGGGTGACCTGAAGAAATTCTTCTTGTGACTAGCAAGGCTCTAATATAAAACAGAGAGTTGTAGACCTTCTGAAGTGGTCTGTATATATGTAGGGTCTCTCTGTACATATGTCTCTAACCAGAGTTAATATGTAAAGCTAATATTTCTCTCTTGGCTGAGGTCAGGAAAACATACTTGCCTTTTATTTATTCTTGAACTTTTTACAAAGAGAACAGTCCTGATTCCTGGAGATAAGATTGGTTAAAGTGCTCCTTGGCTGTGAGACATAAAGACTTGATGAACTTCAACATTCCAGCAGTTTCAGGAATCCAAATCTTAAAAATGAATTATGGCATTTATGAAACTGGACTAGAGATTTGTTTTCCATTTAAGGAAATAATCTGGAGATCTGAGAAGTACTTTGACCTATATTTCAGTATTATTCAGAATGCAATTCTCTTCAAAAATATTTTAACTACCAATCCTTCCTGAAAAGTATAAGTAAAGCCATATCTGCTATGATTTTACTCTTAAGAAATTAAAATTCAACCTTATACTCCTTAGCTGTCTTAGTTTCCAGCAGGGTGGAGTTAGGAGAACAGTGGGTGTAATAATGTAATGAATAATGTGTGCTTTATGAGTAAGTTCATCAGAAATATAAAGAAGAAAAGCACACATTATTATATTGCATTTTTTTTACTCTTTTTGGGGGAACAGTTCAACCGCAAGTGCAAAAAAACAAGGACAAATGAGCTATTTCTGTAGCTAGTTAGACTACAGAGAACAAACTGTCAGTACAGAAAATTTGGCTCAAGGTGTATTTTCTTCATGGGCCACTATGATCTTCTTTAATTACTTCAATAAGCATTGATACAAAATTCTTTGTGGTAAAGTTTAAAAAGTAAATAACCTGTTCTGACTGGGCAGTGGGTATGAAGAAAATTTTTGTACTATTTTATGTTAAGTTGATCTAATTTTGTGATGTTATTTCACAAAAGTTTAAAATTCGGTTAAAAAATACTTAGGCACTCTTTTTGTTGATTTGGAAACTCTGTTGCAGAGCATTTTAGACGTAATACAGGATTTCATATTCAGTTGGAGAAAAGAATTGTGCTTTGCTTGATCTTCAGTTGTTGCCCCTTTCCACTATAATTCTGAGGGCTGTGTTAATGTTATTTCTCAGGGTTTTTTATCAAATTGTGAAGAAAAAGAGTTTTCCATCACCTTGTGGGGAGTTTCATTAGTTATTCACTGCTTAACTAATCAATTTCTGTTGACTTCTTGCTATTCTAACAAGAAGGAATGGGAACTCAGCCATTTATAACCTTGTCCATTATCAAGAAGACTGGAGAGATCTCTGCTCTAAGATGAGGGATCTAGGCTTCTGATACCAGTGTGGAAGTACTCCACATAGTGTGTTTGCTAGAGCTTTGCCTTTCAATAGCCAAATACACCTGTTCTGTAACTGCAGCTGAAATCTTGCTTCAGAACTCTCTTGCCTGGAATAGGATCCTAAAAGAAATTTATGTGGGGAAAAGAAATCCTTGGCGATGTACATGGTTTTTCATTGTCCCATGGTAGTATATGAAAGTTATCTGAGCTCTCTTAAGCAGAACAAAAACTGGGACTTCATATAAAGACAGGAAGATCTTGACTGTGGCTTAAGGCGATATGTGTCTCTAGGATTGGATGTAATCTGTAAGTGCTTTCTAAGTGGAACAGTTTTTGATGTTACATATGTAATATCTGTAGAGGTGAACTGGTGATGTTGGAGATGTTTAGAATTATTGATATCTCTGTGTGTGATATGTGCACTTTTCTGAGACATTTCATTGCCTTTGCCCAATAAAAATGAATCAAGTTGCTCACTATTTAATTATGGAATTGCTATGGCAAAATGATCTTAGAACTATTCAATGATCATTCAACTATTTAGATTTTATTTCTGTGCAGCTCACATTCATCACATTTGTCCATTCATCACATGTATTCATTCATTACAATTTTTCTTCCTTTATATTCTCAAAAATCTATTATTTTTCAAGCATTTAATTGTTCCCACATACCTGTGTACCTTCACCAAAGGGTTTTGTGAACACAAAATTTTGAGTTAGTTCAGTTGGAAGACTGGAAAGGTAAATGAAAGGACAGCCTGTATCAAGCACTGAAGGTCCCCTAGTTGGAAATAACTTTCGAAGATGATTTTCTTTTGAAGAAAAATGTCTTATATGGTAGTCTTGCACATTTATACTCTTCCTTTGGTATCCATTTATAACCATTTTGGGATATAAGATACAGTGCTAAATGGATCTTTGGTCTGAAGCAGTGACCTCTCAGAGACATGCTTGTGTTTCAGCTTGTTATTAGATTTGTTTAAACATTAATGTGTTTTCAAGAACTGAGCCCCGTATGTATCGTAAGCACTATCTAAAAAGAAAAAAGGAGTTAATTGAGTGGTTGGGAAGACATCTTTGAATCATTGAGATATATCTGTAGAGATAGTTAGATTAGATAGATTGATAGACAAATAGATAATGAAGAGGCATGCAGATGGTGTAACTGTGCAAAGCCACTTGTAAAGGCTAAATTTTCAGACCAGATTTTCAGACCAAATGCTTAACACATGGGAGGTAATTGGTTATATACTTTAAAGCTAAATTCAGAGGTTAAAATTTTAAGTTATTAAAGTTTTGTGCAAAATGTGAGCTTATATTTTTTTCCTCTCCACCTTATTCTGTGTGTGCATGACCTATGGGTTTTTTTCCCACTAGGCTTCTGTTTAAGCATTCCCCATGTCTGAGAGCAGGAGCTGTATAGAAATCACTTTGACTTCCTTGTATCATTCATTAGGTGCCACAAAGGTTTCTGCAGAGGCAGTCCTTCCCTTTGTCCTATGTACACATTCACTGTTAGGATCTACTTCTAACTAATTTAAGATCAAATTGACTTATTTGCAGAAAAAAAAATTACCATCAAGTCTAGAACAGATGCATATCTTCGTGATTGCTGTTTCTGGAAGCCAGTTTTATTTTAAATGCGGGTGAATATGCTGACAAGAAAGGGTTTAGCATTAGAAAGTTGCAAAAAAAATTTGGATTCAGTGGAATAAGATTTAACTGATGTTTTGCTGGAAGTCTATTAAATCACCCACGTCTATTAATCACATGGAAAATTCTCTCCATTATCCAAAATTATTCAGTGTCTTCCATCTCTAACTCCATTTAGTGTGCAGCAATCAAGGCTGAACAGCTCCTGTAAGGAGTTCTAAAAGCAATGGTATGATAAGTATAAAAAGACAAAATGTTCTTTATCCTCATTAAAGATTGTGAGCAGAGTGTTAAATAATATTAATGGCTGGGATTGTCAGTACTTAACAGTACTTTCCTAGTACAAGTGATTTTATTGATCGATACAGTCTCAATGTAACAGGGCAGATTATTCTACTGATTTTATCGAAACCTTAACTAAGTTTGTTAGTGTACCACATATCCTTAAATAGATCTAGATGATGATGTAGATTAAGAAAAGCAGACCACCATCCATCTTTTTTTGATCGGTTAATAACTTAAATCCATCATTGCTGCAACCAGCTTTTTTAAGATTCTGTTGTGCATACGTGTTTCTTTGGTGGTAAAGATACATTGCTGGGTTTAGAGAGCTGTGGATTTTAAAGAAGTGTGCCTGACACATGCAGGATTGCATATTTGTTAAGAGGAAGCAGAAAGCCAAAGAAAACAGGGAAACAAAATAATTCTGAAGATAATTTAAAGGAGACCTATTTATTAAAAATGTCTGTCTGCAGAGATTTATCAGGAATTATTTGAAGCATTTTTCAAGCATGCTCAGAAAATTACCTGGTTTATGTTTTAGGAGTTAAATTTTTGCTTTTCAACTTGTGCTATGTTGTGATTTATGATTATTATTTTTTTCCTTCGTCTTCAATAATCTGTTTAGTTTTGCTGTGTAGAATTGTTCTGCATGAACTCTATCATTTTACTCTTACATGTTAGAGGTGTTCAAAATAAATTTTACTCAGTCAAGCACAGAATTTACGTTAGTAGTTGTGACAGGTTTAGAAACCATGCCAAAGTGCTTGTTCTCTTTGCATTATACTATGTAGCATAATGATATTGTATTACATACTTTTGCCCAAGTTAAGATGAACATCAAAGTGTACTAATCATGCATTTCCATACAGTGAGAAATGATCTCTGTCATGACTGCATATGCTCAGAATAACTGGAAAATATTTAATAAATATAAAAATATTTAAGAAAGTATTTAAGAGGAAAGAAGTTAAGTTCTCTGTCTAAGCCAGTCTATAAAAGTAGAACTAGAGATATTAAGACTCAAAGGCTGGCACACTCAGGTAGTCTGCTGATGACTATTCTAGCAGTCTGATTCCTTCTAAATCCATACAAAGTATGAGTTACTTCATTTATTTGCTTGTGATGAAAGAAAATGTGGTCACCTTCCTTATCCTGAATGCTGTTCCACATTTGACATGTAGGCAATAGATTTTCTTTTTCCTTAATAGATTTGCTTGAGCTCTTTGGGGAAGGTAGAAAGAAGTAAAAAAATTTTTGTCCATTATAGTAAAGAAGGAAGGAGGTGGCAGTAATCCCTGCAGTCTTATTATTACCACCTGAAGTTTGGTGGGAGTCAGGTTTCCCCCAACTTTTTAATCAATCTGTACCATTTTAAACACATTTCCAGTTCCTATTCTGTGCTGTTTTACATAAGGTAATTCTTATATTTAGGCATACAAATGACTATTGCTTTTTTAAATTGAACTTTAAAAGCAAGTTAAATCTTAAAGGCTTTTTCTTCAAAATTAGTCTGTAAAGTTAATGAATTGCTAATAAATGGATAAATTTATTTTCTACTGAAGAAGTATTTTATTATTGCATGTGTAGTGTAACACACTATGTTTTGTTAAGGTTGTTCAGTAGTATATAGCACTAAATTAGAATGTGGTTTAGACCTAGATTGCATTGACTTTATGCAATCTGGTAGCATTCTTCTGCATACACTCTTTGAGTGAAGATCCACCATTAATATTCTTTACACATTTATAAATTGCACATGAGGGCAGGGGAAAAATGTTCATGAAGAAGCGAATAATTCTTTTTTTACAGCAGGATTTGAATCTGCACATAAGGCATAGGCTGTGTTTGGAAACCAGAGGAAGAAAATAAAATATGGAATATATGCTGAATAACTGAACCGTTTATTATGTGCTTTGGATGAAGAACTCTTCCTGGAGGAAATAGTGTAGGATCATGCTACATGTGTAAGCAATGTTAAATAAATCCTTATACATAAGGAAGCTGAATTAAAGCTTGATTCTAGTGGGCCATAATTTTGTTCTCCATCATTGTTTGTGTTATTTAACATCGACCATTCTAAAAAAACAAACAAACAAAACCCAACAAGCTGTGTAACTAATCACAAGGGGTTACCAGAAAGATACTGAAATAAAAAAGCAGTAGTTTTTGACCTTCTGCTTTAGATGTTGAAAGGAAGGAGGATAGGAACAGAAGAATTCTTTGCAAGGAAGACTGCTCAGCAGAATGTGAGAGCTGGTTTATCAGCAGCTAAGTGAGGTGAGCAGAGGAAGAGGTGAATAGTCTTGTGTTGTGGCAGGGTGGTCAGTGAGCCTCCTCCTTTGGTTGAGCAGTAAATTGAATGCTCCTGTGTTAGATTTAATTCCCATGTGTCTGTGTGCTGCCTTTTCCTGGCATTTATGCAGTCTTACATGCCTCCTTTCTGAAAGATGTTGAAGGATTTCAGAGTGAACTAAGGGAGGAAGGTCCTGTGGTCATGGGTAGCTTAGGAGTATAAAAAATTCTTGTTGTCTTCTCTAACAGTGTCTAGCTCTACGCACATCACTATTGATTGTCTTTTTTTTTCTCCACCTGCTTATTGTCTCTGTTGTCCGAATATAATACAGATTTAGTTACATCTCAAAAAGCTCATTTTACACTAAACCCCTTCATTGCAGAATTTTTTGACTGAGATAGGCTTGAATTTCTGTGAAGGTACATTTGCAGACAAATACATGTTATTGAATGATGCCTAAATTTATGACTTTGATATGGATTTTTCCTGTAGACTTTGAAAATATGGACGTTAAAATAAGAAACTTCCAGGGTTGCTTATGATAAATACTGTGAATTATTCTTATTATATATAAGAAATTTTTCAAGAAGTATTGATGTAAAAATTGAGGCTTGTGGTGCAGTTTCTTCTTTTTAATTCATCATAATTATAATTGTCTTTATCTAATATACTTTTTCTTCTGTAGATGAAAAAGTTTGCAGAAACAAAGCATGAAGCAGAAGTAGAACGTTTAATTTCATTAGGCATGTCGTAACTGGCGAAGATTAATGTATATATCTCTTGCTAATTCTTTTCAATTACTCAGTTCATATAAATTCCCAAACCTTGTTAATTATGCTGAAGTCAGGTGGTAATTTTTAACAGTGTTTCCACAGCAAGGGAATTTTCCTGGTCTAACCTTGCCCTCCTGTAGAAACTCTCAGCAGATTAGGCATTCTGACTCTAGTCCATTTGTTTTCAGCACAAGCCTAATTGCTGCCGACTGCCTGCCACAGGTACCCTGGTTATTGTACATTTAAGGGATGCAGGTTCTTCTGAGAACAAATAAGGAAAGATTAATTGTTTGTTTTGTTTCATCCCAAGAGAAATGTGGGAGCTTAATCAAGAAAAATAATTTCTTCTGTTGATTTGGCTTATTTGTGGAAAGGGATAATTGTATAGAGGCAGGCATAGAGCTATGCATTTTGAAAGAAATTTTGCCATTTACCTACTTGGGAGGCAAAGATACAGCAAAATGAATGTAACACAGCATTGGAATTGATGGGGATGGTTCACATTTCTCATAGTAAGTAATTTGGTTGCAGGGCTTTTATTTGAACCAATATTGCTAGGTGGTGTTGTCATTTGTTTTGCCTGCTTCTTTGGATATCTAATCAAGTAGGGGGAAAAACGCTTTTCCAAATTGTCCTTAATTGCTAGAGCACGAAGTGAGCTAAGCACTCAGGTATTTCCAATTAAAGAACTTGTTTCCAGCAAGCACCATTAAATCTATCTTTCCCAATCTGATAAATAAGCTATCAAAGAGTGGAACAGATTAATTGAGAGCAATTAGTTCAAAGCTCAGTATAACAGTTAGACTGAACCAACATTATCAATGAATGCAAATTTTACGTAAAGCAGTAAGAAGCACTGATGCAACAAAACAGAGTTGAGAGTAGTCACTAAGCACAAAGGAAAATTTTATAGTGATATAGAAATAAAAGACATGGGAAAATCACAGATCATACGATTCAGAACCATCACAAGATTTATTCCATTTGCATCTGAAGCATAAGAAAGCCCTGCATATATTTCAACACTTGTGTTTATAGACAAGTGTGCTTGGCTTATGTTAATAATCAGTAGCCCTTGTGTTTGGTAGAGACTCTCCCTATGCACTGTATTTTGATTTCCCTTTAGTACAGGTTTGTGTTCCTATATGTCTAGACCTTTTGGATGGGTGTTCCTTTTATCCACCTGCCTGTGCATGCCAAATTGCATTGGTCCACATAGTGTAAACATCATTCTGATGTTTACATGAGGGTCCTCTGGATATTTCTCTTAATGACAAAACATAGAAAAAGGACCTGGATGGTCTCCTTACAGTCAGCAATTTGAGAGTGCACACATCATCATAAGGGGGAAGCCTCTCTGTCACCTTAGATATTGAAATAAACTTACATGGTCCGAGTGTTAATATGTTAAAAAAAGGTTTTAGAAGTTTGTTCACTTGTTCGTAATTTTTGTGTATATTCTGCTTTGGAGTAATGTACTCCATCAAGAAGAAGGCACATGAAATAGACTAATTTCTGTCAGTTTTTACAAAACTACCTTGGCTAGGTAAGTTGTATTGAATCTCTGTGTGTTGGCATCATTCCCGTAAATTGACAGCAGAAATATACCAGCTGCCACAACTTTTAAAACTGCTCTCTTAGAGCATCAGTTTGTGTGGTGCATCTCTGGCCTTTACGGCAGCAATGTGGCTGAAGTCTGCTTTTGCAGAATAACAGTTTTAAAATGGTTGGTTAAAAATCTTATTTCTTATGCTGTTGCAACCCACTGGGTACATCTATTCTAGGAAAATGAAAAGGTCAGTGATAACTTTCCCAATAAAACCTTCTGAGAAAATGTCATTCGTTGTGTGTATCTGACTGGGGGAGTTCATCCTCCATTTTTTGAGCTTTGTATTTTTTTATTTCTGGAATATCATCATCATTAGAGGAATTCATCATTCATAACCATGATAGCATGGTGTCATATCAGCTCATGAACTGATGATAACAGACATGCTTTAACAGACATGGGACTTTGAATACAGGTAATTTAAAGGTAATTTTTCTTTGTATCCTTGCTGGCAAATCACAACTGTACACAGCTGTATTATGTGTAATGCTCTTCTGAGCAGCTTTCCCTTAATGTTGTCTTCTGAAAAATACTCAGCTTATCTCCAAAAAATCATGAGCAAGTTAGATAAGTGAAACCTCTCCTAGTTTCTTCAGATGTCAAGGCATCCAGATCTTCAAGTGTGCTTTAAGTGTGGGATCCAGCTCTCACACATAGTTCAGTGGGAGACATTCCTGATGTAACACTCATAATGAAAAGCACTTACAAAGCCACAGGAGAGTATGGAGGAACAAAGACCATGCACAGAATTTAGATTCAGCAGTCTTGCAACCAGCAGCATTTAAGCAGCCATCTCCACATTATCCCATCAGATAATCCGAAGTGTATTTGGACTCAGTCAAGGTCAAGCAGTGATGTCCTAATAGTTTTGAACAGCAGCAGTTTTATAACTTCACAATTAAGAAGTAGTTTGTGTTTCTGTAATGATAATGTATTTAAATGCCATGCTGTAGTGCTTACCTGCTTTACAGGGAGATTTTTTTATAATTAATCAAATTCAGGCAAATTTAATTATGTGACCTGAATTAGTTATCCAGCTTTTAGTGCCGGAATCACAACAACATGTACTGCAAGAGTAAGTTACCACAAAATATTGAGGCCTTTTTGTAGTATTGGAAATAAAGATTAGTGGGTCTCTGATGATTTTGCCCTCTAATGTAGGAGACTTTTGATAACTGTGGTTCAATTCAGGTACTGAGGAAATGTATCATTAATGTAAAAGTACAGACAACATTTCAGTGAAGAGGTCCAGCAGCCAGACTTGACATCACAACCTAAATTTTAAGCATCAAAAAAGTCCCAAAAAGAATCCAAATTTCTCTAGTATGTCAATTATTTTTGCCCAATTTTACAAAGCAGTGATGTTCACCAAGGAAGTCAGAGAGAAGTCTATCAACAGACAAAACTGATGGGTTTGTTACTGTGTGTATGGAGACATGCAAATTATTTTCCCTGTAGCATATTTACCAGTTATAACCACAATATCATCTTTTTTATATCTATAGTAGATTCTTTCAACTTCAGATTCTTTCAGCTCTCCTTCTTCCATTGGAGCTTCTTGTTTTGTGTTTTTCCCCTGAAACTTAATTTTGACCCTTTGGCTTTATTCAATCCTTTTCCATCTACATATTGGTTATAGTGTTATCTTCTGATGATCGTCTATGGAAGGTCACCTCTATGGCCAGTCAACAGACAATGCTAGTTTTTTTGTAGGTTTCAGTTCTACTATAAATCCTTTCTGAACCCTTACGCTACATCCTCATCTAGTGGCATACTCACTTTTATTTGCTCATCATGGTGTCTAGAGTTTGATTAGGCTCTCTGTACTACTGTATATAGTACTTTTCTGCCTTTTCATTGAAACACCAAGAAACATGACTTAAATAAGAATTTTACCTAGCTTCAGTTGCTAAAGCTTTCTTGTAAGGTAAACCAGAGCCTTCTGAGAAAGGATAACCACTGGGAAGAAGAGGTGCAACACAGCATTTTTACAATTTCTTCTTATGTCAGAAACGTGGAGACCAAATATTTGCGCCAAAGTGAGTAATAGAAATAAGGAAGATTGCTGTCTAAAATGGCAGAATATATTATTCATTAATCTGTGATACTGAATTTCAACCTCATTTGTGGAGTTTACCACATAATTAAATGGTTCTCTGGTTGCTGAGTGAGGAACATCAAGTAATTGCTAAGTGAGAATATAACATCAAAAATAGGGGATTTATAGAGAACATCTTGGCATTCTTGCGGCATTCTAATGTTATGATAATTTTTAACAGAAATACAGATAGCTCTTCTGCTTCTTTAGCAGGCTAAATTGCAATATTTTTTCTTTGTTTTGGAGAAGTCATCCCTCTTTCAATAACAAGAATGTGGGTAGTTTTTAGCTGAATCAGAACATTGTCTACGGAATTGCTATGGTGTGACAAATGCAGCCCTCCAGCTCATGCTGCTTATGTGCCATCAGCACAAGAAAGGTAAATAAGCATTCACTGGCCAAGTTAGGGTGGTCTCTTTTCACAAGTAATTGCATAGTTCCTCACCTTTATCAAGGACTCCCTTGCTGGTGAGTTTTGGGAGGGACAAGTGTCAAGGAACAGAACCATAATGAAGTACCTGTGATTGAGCAAGGATTACATTGCTCTGTTAATTCTGTAAAAACTTGTCAGTTTGCCACCCAAATAAATGCCTAGACTGCGTAAAACATGGAGCAGAGTGACCTCTAGAAGAAAAATCAATGGCAATTCATATTTCATATGTCTATAATTGCTTGTGAGAGCATGGCAGCAGTTTGTTTATAGAGCAGCTTGTTCTACCAGGGATTGTTTCCTGACTTTTTCTTCTTTTTAGTGGTGATGCCTCTCATGGACTGTGAATTACAGCTAGACACAGCAATAGACAAGTTTTATTGGTGGTGATTTTTTATTATTGTTTTCACATTACTGTCTTCAGAATTGCCACAATGTGTTCCATTCCAACCAGTGCACTAATCTATTGTTACATGTAAATCGTGTTCACAACTGTTTCCTTGAAAGACTCATGAAGCTGTTTTTTACCTTCTTTTTAGTAGGCAAAGCTCTATCCTCCATGAAGTCATCCATTTGCTAGTATTTTAGCCATCAAGCTGATTCCGTTGTATGGCCATCATTTTTAAGCAATTTGTCAGAGAAGCAAGGCATTCTCACAGTCTGCTAATTTAAAGACAGAATTTTGAAAATATCTTTTTTCCCTCTGCTTTGCTTTGTTGTTTTTTTGGGTTTTTTTGAGAAGCTGTTGTAAGATTTGTATCCCCACTGAGGACCGAGATGTCATAGGGGTAGAGAAAATGCCGCTCACTTTATGGATTACTGTTAGGTCAACAAAACTTTGGCAGCATTGATTAACTTGACAGTGAGTACAGCAGTACATTTATCACTTATGGCTGTGCTGTAGAAAATCTAATAAGAGGCAAACAATTCCCTTTAGAGCAGTAACAGGTTCACTGTGGCTAACGGTGCATGCACTGGAAATTTCTGACTTTAAATTATACCCTTGCTGCTAGTTGGGTCATTGACTCCAAGCTACTGCAGTTTCACTACTCTGTTCTGTATTATTAATTTGATCAAAGTTGTTTTGGCTTCTATAAATGTGTGCAAGCCATATATTGAAGTTCATATAAACTCATAAGCATTTTTGAAGAAGGCATGCAGGAAGAATATGATCCGAGCTACATTATACAGAAGGGGCAGTTGCTTGTTACCACTACAAATGTTTGGGGTCTTACGAGGTTATAAAAGAAAAATTTTGAACTGTTGCTTACAAACCTGCCTCTAATTCACAGATTTAAATAAATCCTAAACCCAAATATATCTTATATTCAATAAGTTTCAGTGATTGTTCAGAAGGACTTTTTCCACATGTGTGAATGTTCTTTTTTAATTACCAGTAATTAACTTAAAAATTCTATATATGTTGATTTACAGATATGTACTTCCAGTTGTCTTCTTTTTGCAATAGTAATGAGAACTGAATTGCTAAGAAGAGATTTTTTGTCTTTCCTGTGTAGAAGCACTGCTGCTTGACTACAAGTTACTGTTTGGTTATATTCTTAAGGTGAAATTCAGTTTTATTCAATATTTCTTGGTTTCACTTTAATAAAACTTTTCTCACAGCCTATGGTCCATGCATTGGAAAATGTCTTTGCATTGCATGTATTAAAAAAATCAAGGTTTTTCAGGTTTGTTTTTTTTTTTTTATTTTGTACTGATTAGTTCTCTTAAATGGAAGCCCTGTGTAAGATACTCTTCTACAGAAGAATATCAAGCTTTTTTTGCAGTTCAAATAACCAAATGTATGTAAAGATCACGTACCCAAATAGTTATGTTTCTAGAAACATGCAGGAAAGAAGATTGAAGAAAATCTGGTGTTACATGCAGCTTATAGAGTTATAGAGTGTGCTGCTTAACTTGTGGCTTTGTGATACAATCTACAAAATTGCTGTTCAAATGAGTGAGTAGTAATTTTAATTTTTTTTAAAATGTTAGGATATCTGGTAAACTAGACTAGAAAGCATTTGTGGGTAGCAACTGTTATTTCAAGTGTTTCATGTTATTTTAGGAAACTGTTTAAATTGGAGGTTTTGTTCTGATCTGTAAAAATGATGTTGTTTTCTTTTTTGGGAGAGAAGTATTCTACTTGAATCAATTGTCAGGAGGCTTAATGTAATAAGGCAGTTTGTGGTCTGACTAAAAGAAACACTGTGCAGAAGAAATTCCCATAGCAGTTTGTTTTTAACAGAAAAACTGAGTTCACCTGAACCATAAATACATTGAAAACTGAGGCTTAATAAGGTAGAGCAGCTTCAGAAGGAAGAGGGATTGTTGTCCAAAGTATGTCTTGTAATGACTATGATTTAACCCAATATATGTGTTAGATGATAGTGAAGCTCTATCAACACCATAACAGCAGATTCTTTGCAAGAAATGATCCAGCAAGTTGACATCAGTAACCTTTGCATAGTTAGGGGGAAAATACAATTAAAATAGTGGCTCTCCTTTCCTTTTTTCTTTTTTTTTTTTTTTTTAATTTCCAGGATAGAAGTTATGTTTCTCACTCTCTTATTGCATTTTATAGGTAACAAGACACATTTCCACACTTTCTCCTGGGTTCATACAATAAAGGAGTTACCCCACTGGCTGCCTTACTGAACAGAGACCTGGTATTGATTACCTATCACACTGGCATCAGAACTACTCTTAGGATTCAATTTTTTTGTTGTTTTGCATATTTTATTGATCAAAAGTGGTAAATGAGCATCAAGCGTGCAAGAAGACGATGAATTGTTTACTTGCATAAAATAACCTTTCAATAAGGGAAGATGCATTGCTCACACTTTTGGTGCTGTTCTGCTGCCCGAAGCAGATGGCATTCAGCTGCTATTGATTTGCTCCTATAGTTACAGAGCAGCATGTAACAAGGCATGCTCATTTCTCTGAAAGAGAGGTGAGGGTTTTTTGCCAGGGTGGCAGGAGTGAAAAAAGGAAGGATGGGGGCGGTTTGAGGATTGTTTTGGGGTTGTGAGTTTTTTACAAGAAAAACGTTCAAGCCCTGTGCGAACAAAAAGCAGGATTTCTGTGTTTGCAGAGGAAGGGAATTACTTTGTCCAGTACTGGCGCTTCTGATGACATTAATTCTTGATGCAGATTGAATCCATGAGCAAGCAAATACTTAGGATTTTAAAAGTAGCCAGAATTTAGCATCACAAGCTCCACACCACAAGTCTTAACTGCTGTGTTTTTTGATTTATACATGTTTTGTCCTACTTGTGTAAAGATTGTTGATTCATTAGCCAAATGACAAAATTATACTGCAATATGTTGAGCTTGATTCTGCGATTAATTTCACTGAAGAATACAGAATTTAGTTATTTGCTGCTGGATCTCTCCTGCAACGTAGGACATTCAGACATGACAAAGTCAGCTTTCTCAAAAATTTATATGGAAGGATATTAAATGCAGAATTTTGGCATGAACAAGGTCTCTAATTCTTCGTCAGATTTTAACAAAATCTGATAGGTGATTCAAGAGAGTGTCAGTAAATATAGTATAGACATGTTTATTCTATGACAAAACATTTTGGGTAATTCGTAGCCTTATTCCTGAAAGGGTAGTTTAGTGGGTGGTACTGAGGAGCAGGGTATAGTCCTTAATCAATCTGTTTTCACGAGAAATAACCCATCTGTCAAGATCCACAAGTGTTGTAGTATGAGAGCTAAATTCAGACTCTTGGTGAAAAACTGGGCCAGTTAAGTGTTTTGATAATGCATATTAAAGCCTTTCTTGCCCACCTGACTGTTCTGCAGGAAATGCTTACTGTTGATTTTGGACAGTCCTGAGCATCTTCCTGTTCTTATGTTATTTAGGAAAATAAAATTAAATCATTTACTTCATTTTGACTGCTCTACTGTCTTCCATTTCTTTTGTATTGTGTTTCTTCAAAAGCATAGTTAGTGGCTAGTTATTTATCAAGAATTTAATTTAAACATACGTATCAGTATCTGCTAAAAAATTATCTACTTTATCTATTCATATTTCTCTTCTCTGACATTGATTTCACTTTGCTTGTGTAATTTATGAAGTGCTGTCTATGCTTTTTTAATATCCATATGGTTAAGTGTCACTAAATTGTGACCATTTCTTACGATGCTTCTATAAGCAGGCAAGAAGACATTGTGTGAGTCTTTGAATTTGCACTGTTGGTTCCAATACATAGTAGACATTTCTTATGAGTGTTTTTCAAAGCAAACCTTTTTTCAGAAAAATGATGGCTTTTAATCAATGGCTAGTACTGTCAGCACAGCATTTGTTATATTGTTCTGAGTTGATTTGGCCTTGCTGTCTTGTGGGGCTAAGGAAATGTTTGAAACATAGAATGTTTATAAACAGAAGCTAATATAAAGAACATGGATAAGTGTGTGTTTTAAAACAGGGTTTTCTCTTGCTACGAGAAAACCCTTTGCTTTCACAAATTTAAACAAATGCATTCATATTCTTTACCTGTGGGGTCTATCTGTACTGTTAGGACTGACTCAAGTTTTTGTTTTCTCCATTTCTGAGTTTGTCAGTGGTCGAAATATACCTTGTGCTTCTTCTTTGCCATTGTGTTAGCAACCACTTCCTCAAGTACAGAATCAAGATATTAAAGTAAATTGTTAGTATATTAACTATTCAGGGGAAAAAAAACAGTCTCACACACATATTTTTACCTTTCTTTTGCTTGCACACAACATGTATTTTCTTGTTTAGTTGATTAAAATTTAAGTAAGCTTCAGAGTTTTTAAAATAAAGATTACCAATTTCCTTGTAGCTACACTTCCAACACTACAAAATAGCCTAGAGTATTTATTCAACATTGTATTTTGTGCTACCAACACTCAAAACTAACAAACGAAACCCAAAAACCACTACCATATAAATCTAAATCTGTTTCGTCAGCTGTGTTACCCCTGCTTTACCTCTGCAAAAATGACACAATTGAGTTCATTAACCCCAGGTGCAGTGAATTCCCTGGGCTTTCTACATTCTCTTGTTTGGACTTTGGAGTGGGTACCTGCTGCTTAGTCTAATTAGTTTCAAAGGGAATGTAGAATCATTTCTCAAGAGTTTACTCTGACCCAAAAGATCTGACAAGAAAATGTCAGAGAGACAAAATAAGAAGTTATTGTAGAGTTGAATAGCATTTTTATTACAGTATCTTGTAGAAACAATGCAGATGAGGAAATCATGCTCAGATTTTAAAACGTAAAATTTTTAAATTTTTGATATGAGATTTGCATGAAATTGTCATTCTTGTGGAAAGCAAGACTTGTTTGCATAGATAAGTTCCTCAGACCACAGCAAGCATCTGGCTCTTTCCTTGTTCTCAGCAAAGCCAGCAAAATGAGTTAGAGTTGTGGGAGCTTCCTTATGAAGCTAAAATGAAGTGAAAATGCCATTATAGCCGTTAGCAGCTCACTCCCCCAGTCACTAATGGTCTAATGTTCATTATTGTTGTTTTGTTACATTTTTTCCAATATGCATGGCTCAGAGCTGTGTTCTCCTAACTTATCTTGTAGCAACTTACTTATCTTTGCAAGGATCTTTTAACAACTTCTCTTTGCTGAGTCTGCCTAAAGGTTTTTGATGGGGGGGTTGTCAAAAGCTTTTTTGAAATGAAAGTAGGCTCTATCCTTTCAGGGGTTGCGGTAAGTATTGAAGCAGAGTCCCTCTCCTCTGTAGTAGTATCTGGTCAGTAACCATCTAAACAAAGTCTCTGTATTTTAATCACAGCAGTTCTGTGGTATGTTTCCATTCAGATGTGTTTATCTTCATTCCTAATAATTCTACTCATTATTGTAGTTACTAACTTCCGGGTACAGGCATATCACTTTATTAATACCCAATTCTCTCATGGTACTCTATTATTGTTAT
This sequence comes from Polioptila caerulea, assembly GCA_013397295.1. Lineage (NCBI taxonomy): Eukaryota > Metazoa > Chordata > Aves > Passeriformes > Certhiidae > Polioptila > Polioptila caerulea. The sequence goes on along the minus strand of VYXF01003812.1, from coordinate 55,260 downwards.
TATTATTGTTATTATTATTACTATTATTATTATTATTATTACCATCATCACCATTACTGTAATTTTTTTTGTTCTCTGATTCTAAAGCAGCTATAAACAATATCTTATACAGGATTGTTAATCTAGAAAATTAATAAGTTGAATTTTCTTTGAAGGAATACTGTGGTCCTGCTGACTTTTTACTGTAACAAGCAAATACCTTTTTGTATGTTTTATGACCTCAACTACAGAAATACTTAGACAAGGATCAAAAAAAAAAGGGAAAATGTAAGTGTATGCTGAATGTTCTGAGTTTAAATCTGACAGTGATGAATGCTGATGGCTTCACAATGGCTTCTCATGTCTTGAACAGACATAGTCTTTGCTGGATGGCCAGGCCCAGAGAGTGGAGGTGAATGGAGTAACATCCAGCTTGTGGCCAGTCACAGGTGCTGTTGCCCAGGGCTCAGTGCTGGGGACAGCCCTGTTCAAAACCTTTATCCATGATGTGGATATTGGGATCAAGGGCACCCTCTGTCAGTTTGCAGGTGACACTAAATTGGGTGGGAGTGTTGATGGGCTGGAGGATTGGAATGCTCGGCAGAGGGATCTGGACAGGCTGCATTGATGGCCTGAGGCCAACTGGATCAGGTTCAGTAAGACAAAGAGCTGTGTCCCTGCCCTTGGGTCGTAACAGCCNTGGTACATGTCCAGAGAAGGGCAGTGGAGCTGGGGAAGGGTCTGGAGCACAAATCCTGTGGGGAACGGCTGAGGGAGCTGGGGGTGTTTAGCCTGGAGAAAATTTTTCTCAGGTGGGACCTGATCACTCTATACAACTACATGAAAGGAGATTGTGGCAGAATGGGAGTTGGTCTCCTCTCTCAGATAAGAAGTAGCAGGATAAGAGGAAATTGCCTCTAGCTAGGCCAGGGGAGGTTTATATCAGATGTGAGGGAAAATTCTTTCGATGAATAGGCTGTCAAGCATTGGAACAGGCTGTCCAGGATAGTAGTTGAGTCACCATCCCTGGAGGTATTTAAAAGACATATAGATGTGACACTTAGAGACTTGATTTTGTGATGGATTCAGCAGTGCTGGGTTAAGGGTTGGTCTTAAAGACCTTTTCCCACCTAACTAATCCTACAATTTTCAGAAAGAGCTGTCACACACTAAGGAGACAGGTACATACACTAAACCCTGATATTTAGAGGAAGAAGTTAGGACTTGCAAATTTGGGAAATTTAGAACTGGCATTTCTATCTTAAAGTAGATTATGTATTTATTATAGTATTTGGTCAGATCTGTTGCAGAGTTTTGCTTCTTTTTCCCATGCTACCTTCTCCCTGATGCACGAGGATCAGCTTAGTAGGAGGACAGTACTTGACTGACAGAAAACAAAAACCAATCAGTTTTGAAATTTGCCAGGTGTTGTAGTTTGCAACATTTCTTACACTTCTTCTTCTCTTTCTTTTTCTTCTTTTTTCTTTTTGTCTTGGTGGTCTCTTTCCTTGATGTTTTTCAAAATGAATATAGATAACTGGTGTCTCATAAAGCTCTCCTAGTGGACAGCAGAAGCTTCCTGAACAAGGAAAATACATGTGCTTTCAATGACATGAATTGTGCTGTGTGCAGTTCTTCTGGCTGGTTTGTACCTAGAGTGTTTTATGAGGAAATTCTGGATTTCCCCATTACTCTGGTTGGTCTGAGGGGTTGTGTAAGAGGACTCAGATGCTGCCTGTCTCAGGTAAGCGTCGTAGTGCTCCACGGCACTGCCTGTTGGAGCTTGCCCTGGGATGGGGACTGGCAGATGGCAGGGTGAGGCATCTTGCTTCTCCTCAATGTTCAGTGGGGTTTTTTTTACTATAGCTTACTGGTATTTAGTACTTCTAAGCTTTTAGAAAACAGTACTGCAATCTACTGTGTATTCTAACTGTAAATATGGTTGCTTTTTTACAACCCTTCTTCCCCTGTATTCTTGAGAAAACGTTTGCATACCTGACTACCTAATTTCTGTATCTTCCTAGAATGTGTATTTTCTGGATCTACTGATGTGTATATATATATATAATCTAAATTATTCCTGCAGCTGTTTGTTATCACCACTACTATTCACATCATCTTAATTACTTGTTAATTTTCCATGTTCCTAGTGGTCCATTACTTCTGAAAAGTACTTCAATTTACACATTTTGAAATGAGTGTCTAATTTTGTATCTGTTATTAGCGGATGTAGATTCTCTGTACTACTTTTTCCTATTTATTTTTCAAAACTTTTCTTGTTCCTGCTAAGTTTTTATAATATCATTAACTTGGCCTGCCCTTCTTTTCCTTTCTGCCTGTTTCTTTTCCTTTTGCTCTGTTGATTTCTTCATTTCTCGTCCAGCTTTGTCTTAACCTCCAATCCTTTGAGCAGTGTCTCAGGAAATTGTATTGACTGCTTCCTTTCATTTGTATTTTTCAAAGGAGCTGTTCTTGCACTTTGTTTCTAATCTTTCAAAGACTAGTCTCCTCTTTTACTGAAGATAAGCTCCCTGTTTGCTCCCAGTTACGCTAAATTATGTTCCCAGTTTTCTGGAAAAAAATTCAATATTTTATTTTTCACATCAAATGGATTATATTTGTAGACTTACCACAACTCTGCACTTAGTAGTTAAATATTAGTTGGAACTGTAACTGTGTTTTCAACTAGCTTTCTAACTTAAGTGCTCTCATCTTAAGACTTATGTGGTGGTATTTTTAATCAAAATGAGTAAACTGTCATGAATTTCTGCATACACATTTTCACTGGTGATCCAGTGATTTAACCTATTGGGTTTCTCTTTCATCTAATTTATCCTTTGCATAGCTTGAGATTACTGTGACAGATGGGTTTGTCACTCATGAGATACCAGGGGAGTGTTAGGCTCACAGGAACTATCCTCCAGTCTTGAGGTACAGAGGTGCAATTCCCCTCTGACCTTCTTTTTTTTTAAACCCTTGTGAATTTACATTTTCTTTCAGATAGTTCAGTTGGAACTTGTGGATCTTCTTTGGATGCATTTTGTCTTATAATACTTACAGTCAATATTCGTTCCCTTTCAAGCTCCACTGCATGGATATCACTCTTACTGTTGACTTCCTTTGATATACAGTGTGGGAGTGTTAACTAGCTGGTGCTTCATATAGAACATCAGTTCCATGTTTTTGTATGTTTGTTTGCATGTTTCTTGGAACTTTACACAAGTTTTTAAGCACATTTGGTAACCTCCTTCTATTCTTACATATGTAAATACTTCTGGTAGTAATGAAAAGTGGAAATCCTTTTTAGAATTAATCCCAGTTAACAACCTCTAACAAGTCTCATTAAACAAGGGAGTAAGTTTCTTCATAGTTCTTCACAACGGATATTATAAAACATGATTGTATCTCCTATTACTTTAAAAAAGAAAAGCTTAGTCTTACAAGTCTGGTTCCCTTGTCTACTTGGTTTTTTAGCTAATGTGTTCTTTTGATAACCTTTGTATCATTTCATGGGACTGCATAAAGCAGTTCAGGAAAAGCAGGTTAATAGAAGAATATAGACTCTAAAATGTTCTAAAAGATGTGGATTTCAGTCCCAGTGGAGACTGACACTCCAGCCTACTTACTGTAGCTGGAATGTATTGATTTTCTTTTCCCCCATTTTAGCTGCACCACTGAATTAGGTATTGTGAGGCATCTTTCCCTGTGAAGAGAGGAAAAACTGTCATGAACTTTTTCACCCTAACAGTACATCCTTTCAAACTAAACCCGATTGAATGGAAAAGTCTGTAAAAACCCTGTAACTCAGCTCCCAATCTCTTTTCTCCTTTTCCAACAGCTCTTCCATCAACCTCAAGAAAGTGTGATAGATGACTGTAAGAAATCAATTTTTAAATCTTTCTTTATTAAAAACAGCAAAAATAATAATAATAATAATAGAAAATTATGCATTTCTGTGGCATGATCTCTGAAGGTTAGCGAAGTGGTCTTGTTCAGGTTTTCAGCAAGATGTTCAGTTACTGTTATAATTGGCTGATGAGTAGGTTTGGGCCTAACAAGAATGCCAGTGTTCGATTTCACAGTGTCCTCTGTGAAGATATGTCACCATTTAGCCTGGCTTTAGTGACAATTTTCTAAAAAGGAAACTCATGGGAAATCATTATGCTGTTTATATGTCTCCCTTGTTGGAGAGCATTATCCTGTGATATTTTAGCACTGTTTTCCACTGCATGATGGCATCTAGCTGAGGTTAAGGCAGAACAAGTCCCTTTGCAATTTTGTGACTATATTTTACTTACTGAAGGAGAAAAGATAACCGACAATTAAGTATTTCAGATGTCACTGAAAGAACATGTGCAACTAATCAATGACATCCTTAGGGAACATGATTTTATGAAACTGATAAGGTAGAAAAATAGGGGATTTTATGATTTGTCTTACATAATAATAATTGCACCCTTCCAATGAAAAAGACATTTCTGCTGATGTAAACATCAGACTTTCCCTTGTGTTGTGTTGTGGGTTTTTCTCCTGAAGCACAGAGTAGTTCATTAAAGTGTGACAGTAACAGATAAATACCCTTTACAATTTTATAAGAAAATATGGCCCTTTGAGTTCAGTTGAAATCAATGAGTTGAAAAATGTATTTCTAGAGTCACTTCCCAAATCACTTGCTAGAGTATGTATTAGCTATTTTAGTTTTGGGGAAAGAGAGGGGTTTATTTACTTTAGGAAAGAAATGCACATCCTGGGTTTTTTTTTTCTAAATTGGCTTACTTAGCACTCTGGGACCCATATTTGAAATTCATTGCTATGGTCTTGATAGAATTTGGATGCAATGAAAATTCACTTTACAAAGAAACTAAGTGTGAGTTTTTATTTCTTTGAAAATGTTTTATTTTTCAGTTTCTGATGACAGAGCAAACAAGGTAGCTAGTCATGCTTACAAGCCAATATCATATATTCACTTGAACAAATGCTGCAGCTGAGCATATTACATCACAAATGATAGGTAGTGGCTGAGAAACTTTACTTGCTCGTTCCTTTTCTGCACATCTATCATTTTAAGATCATCAGGTTTGCAAAATACAAATTTCTTACAAGTTTCCAGACAGAGGTAAAGGATCTGTTGTGTTATAGGTTGTTCCAGACAAATTAGGCCAATTATAATAACATTTCTGATTTAAGAGTATTTAAATAGGAAGCTGAGAATGCTTAGATTTTTTTGTAGGCCTACACTTTGGGTAACCACCGGAGTTAGGATATGTGTTTAGACACACCCAATCCATTGTGGCTGGTTGGTGGTTGTGGGGATTTTGTTTTGGTATTGGTTGGTTGGTTGGTTTGGAGTTTGTGTGGCTTTTTGTTGGTTTTTCTTTGGCTTGGTTTAGTTTTGTTTTTGTTGTTGTTGTTGTCATCAGGCTTTTTTTTCTCCTTTTCTTTGGTTTCCACCGTGTATTTTATATGGCAAGATTATGTCCTCGCCCCTTGGTGAATCAAAGCCAATGAATTCAAGCCAGAAGATCATTTGCCCCCTATAATTAACTTGTAAACTTCGTCTTTTTATTTTTAATGCTTAAAAATCCATGGCCCATTATTTTATCTCTGTTGAAAAATCCTCTTTTGGTCAATGCCGTCATTTCTTCCTTCATAAAATTCTGGAAATGTCAAAATTCCTAATCAGCAGAGGTGATGTAAAAATATAATGCAGTGCAAAATTGCTTTTGCTTCTCTGCAAATTCTGCTTTCTTAAGTTTACTGATCACAAAAGCAGAGTTGTTGACAGCTAAAAAACTGTGTGGCTTAGCACACTAAAATGGATACTAATTGCTTACATCTTTTTGTGAAAGGTATTTGCTCAGGCCAGGATTAGCAGGGCTTGGGTTGACTTGATACATGTTGTAGGAAAAAGAAACAAAATGGAATGAGATATTAATCTCAAGTGACTGGAAGTAAAAGCAAATAGGCTTGTAAGAGCTGTCAGTAGTTTTCCTTGTATAAAATGGTGTATCTTTCTGTTCTTCCCTGCTCCGTTCAGCAGCTTCAGCAGGCAGCTCCGCTTTTAGAAAAAGTTGTCAAGAGTTGTAAGTATGAAGTTGCATATAAGCACTGGATGCCCTTAAACATCTTTCTACAACTTTTTGCAGTTGCTTGTTACCTATAATTAGAAAGATGGTTTTATTTGAGCCAGTCATACACATTTCTATGCAATTCACACACCTTCTGAATATGCATCCACCTCCACACCTTTTGTGAATAACCTGAATGCAGAACGGGATAAATTTTGCAGCAGCAGAGTGCTGATTTTGCAGAATGCAAACTAAGTGGCATTTTTTAATGCAGCATCTTCACATAGAGGTGAACTGAAAGGCTTGACACTTACCAACATCTTAGACCTCCTCGTTTGTTACATCCCTTAAAAGCTAGAACAGGAAAGTTCAAAAGCTGCATCACTGTTCTTTTTTCCAAACATTTTAGTGATGGCCTCAGCTGTTGAGAAAGTGTAGCGTCTGAATTCAGATTTGCAGATGGAACATAAAAAAAAGCTCCAGTTCTCAAATATCTTTGGTTTAAAATGCTTTTAATTCCATCCACATGTTACGTAATTTTAACATTAAGCAGGTTTTCCTTACACAAATAACCAAACCATTTTCTATAAAACCTGTTATCTAGATGACTTCTAGATGTCTCTTACAACCTTTCTTTTTTTTTTTTTTTTTTGGTGATCCTGCTATCCTCTATATACCATTGTGTCTCCCTTGTGATATTGTAATGTAAAAGAATACACACACAGGAGTAAGTTATCTCATGAATGTAAGAGTAATGTGTCTTTCCATCACCAGACTTGTTTCTTCTCTATATTTATTTCTTCTATCATAAAGTGGGAAAGTGAACAGGATGAACATTGATTTCCTTCTAGGAGTCAATTTAATTTTAAATCCAGCAAAGTTTCTTACATACATACATAGGCTTCAGATAAGGCCTTTATGAAGGAAATCTCTCTAAGAACGTTTATGGCTTCCTCTTTCTTGTGAAATGCACGTTTTCCGAATATATGTCAGTATGAACAGTAAAGAAATATGGGCCTAATCTTTCAGGTGAGACATTGGGTTGAATTTACAAACTGTTTTTCTTTGCCTTGTGAAAATTTTAAATCATCTCATCAAAGATAAAAACAGAGGATGTAGTCTGGCCATTATGTGGCCATTGTATCACGGTTGTGGAAGAATGTGGCAAGTCTGGCCAGCAGCTGCATGGTCAAAGCTTTGTTATCTGGAGTCAATAATGCAGATACATGGAGTATGTTGTAAGCTGACCTGGCAAGCCAAAAAGGGAGTTTCCTTGTTGTCATTTACCAAGACATGCATTAATAAAACTGCACAAAGTGGAGACTTCTGCCCATAGGCCAGATGGTAGTTTTCTGTGAGGTGAGTGTAAAAGCACTAAGCTGGGGCTGTTTTATATTTTAAATAAACAGAATTTTATTCACAAAAGAGCATGCCAGTAACTTAGTTCCAAAATCAGACATCTCTTCTTGAGAGGTATATATGTTGGCACCAGTGATGGCAGGTGAAAAAGAATGTAGTAGCATAAGCTGAATATAAGCTGTATTATTTCTAAGTGATTCATCAAGACAGGTTTTCCTATCAAAATGAAGCATTCCAAAATAGGTGTGAAAAAATGGAGAACTGAAAAGTATTGCAAGAGAGAAATGTTTCAGTAGCTTGAATGGAACTGTGAAATATCTAAAATATTTTTAAAACATGGGTTTCTATTGCCTTTTTTTTTTTTTGCAGACAGTCATTTTAGAAAATGAAGAGCTCCCTAAGATATTTCTCGATTTTTTGAATGTTCGTCATGTACCTACCTTGCCAAAAGCAGAAAGCTGTGGGTAAGCTCTCCTTTACTGAAAAATATATGGAGGCCAAAAGGCCCATATCCACTCAGCGCTGATGCAATTCCATTGACTTAAAATGGTCTTGCTGCCAACTCTAACACTGTAAAATAAATGGGCATTAGGTTCATGTTAAGTATGTTTATATATCCCCAAAAGGTCGTAAAATAAATTCAGCACGTTCAAAGACAGAAGGGAAGTTTAATGTAGTATTCTTGGAAAGCAAAGGAGAGCTTAGATGAGAAAAATATTACTTTCTTGTGGATCATGAAGTATCTACTGAAATGTAAGATATTCATAAGCACTCACAAAAATTGCATAGAAAGCCTTTGCATGTGTTTTGTGATCATAGTATCTGCACAAAATAGAAGCCCATTCCATGATCATTTTATGATCTCACTCTGTGTTTTTGAAAATGAGGTTTTTTCACCTTTCTGATGACATTACTCCAGTGACATGATTGCCCATCCCCTGGGAAGGGCTCCTAACCAAAATGGCAGAAAGGAATCTTAGTATGATTACTGTAGCGACTACAGAGACACCCAAACCAGTGTATCTGGAAGCTCTGTTACCATCTGCAGCTGTGAGCTTTGTAGGGAGAATTTCTTTTGCTGTGTAAGATGATGTGGTTGATGGTGCAGAAGCATTCCCAGAACATGCTCCCCAGAAAGCCACATGGCCCTTTTTCACTTTGGGGCAGGCTGTTTGGATCTGCAGTGGTTTTGGTCTGTAAAAGTTTGCCTGAAGAAAATTTTGAGGCCCTCTTAGACTTGGAGGTCTCTATGGCCCACAGCAGTGTCCGGAGTGATTCAGAAGCTATCGGGCTTGTAGTTTTCACTTGCAATGACATCAGCCAGTATCCTCAGTGGACCTATACCCCAACACTTCACAGACAGATAGATGGAAATCAATCTGTTACAGTAAAATGGATGCTGTAATTTTCAACTAGTGGTGGTTATAAAATGACACAATCTCCCATGTATATTTCCTTACGTGGCATTATGTGGCCACTGACTAGACGATTGCTCCCTTTGGTGATTCTTAAATGATTTGGGGCTTTTAATTGTAAAATTAATTTTGATATAACCAAAGTTCCCTCTCACTTTACTTACAGGTCTTTTGATGAAACAGAATCTGAAGAATCAAGGTGAGCTTGATTTCTACTCTTTATAGGGCACCTGATTAATAAAATACCCAAATTATTGGCATTTATTTGTTCCTTGCAGTTAACAAATTAGAAGTAGTTTAGTATTAAAAGTAGATATATTTGCTAAATACTACCATCAGCTGTGCTCTATCTATCCATTTTTAATGTGCCTTGAACATCCTTATGCTATGTTGAGAAATTCCTTAGAAAACTGACAGAATACTGCCAGCTCTGAAACATATCTGGGAATGAATTTTTTGTAGCAAGAAGATTTAGCAGAAGAAATTAGAGGTCTGGTTTCTTCCCTATGGATTTGATAGAGCTTTATCTGCATCAGGGTGCACTGCTTGGAATGTTTATGTACAGAGCAGAGTGGAGAGGGCTGGGGGAGGCTGTCTATGCCGTGGCTAAGGGCGGGAGTCAGGCCTCAGGGGGCTTCCAAGGACTTCTGTCCACAGGTGATGGGTACAGCAACTGCTTTGGGGGCTGTAAGAACACGGTGACATTGTGAATCTGCTTGGGTCTACCTGGGGCCTGGTTGTAGATGGTCCTATAGCCTGCATGACACCATGTGCCAGGGAGCAGAGCAGAATCAGGTCTGAGCCAGCTGCAAGCCGCTCCTCCTGGATGCAGCCCCTTCACTCCAGCTTGACAATTGAGGGTTTTGCTGTACGGCTGAGGAGCAGCGAGCTTTGGTTCCGGGAGCTGGAGCCTGCCCTTCTGGGCAGCACTGGTGCGTGGAACCGCACTGCATGGCTCCTGGCAGCTCGACCATCTCACTTTATCAAAGCTAGTTTGTAGAGTAGTCTGTTTGCTGTCCCTTGATACTGACATCCCTGTTCTTGACCTTTCCAGCAAACTGTCCCACCAGCCTGTGCTGCTGTTCCTAAGGGATCCATATGTCTTGCCTAAAGCCAACGGTAATCAAACCTGTCATCTGTTAACAGCACTTTACTGATCTGACCCTGCACTGCATAAACCACATTATTATTATTATTAATACTGGCCTAGTCAAATGACACTGGTCGAAAATCTAATAATCTGCCAATAAAGTGATAGTTCTTGTGTAAGAAACCACTGAAACACTAAGTGGGGTGGGTGATTTGTAAAAGGGTGGAATTTTCTCCCCCAGTTGTTCTCTCAGGCAAACCTCCTGAGAATTCAAAAGATGAAGAACAGTGCTTTTCTCTTCTTGTTGTTGACCCTTTGGCTGTTTTTCCTGAAGGATTTGAACTTGGAGACCCAGTCCTTTGTAAGTGCTTTTTCCCTAAACACCAGTCGATCTACTGCAAGCGTGTTAGTATTTCCATTTGGATTATTATTATTTCTTATCATTTATAACCTCTGGAGCTCTTTATGGGGGAAAAAAGTGTACTTTAAGTGTAAGTGATGTATTTCACAGGACATTTACATAAGACTTACGTGGTTCAAAAGAGTGTTTGAAATTGTTATAAACTCTTTAATATAAAGAGTTCTTTGAATTAATAATTCGGATAATTTACCCTGTCTTAAATGTGTGCAGGGGGAAAAAAGTACCATTTTCAGAGTGTGTTCCTGTTGGTCATTTTACTTGCTTGAACTTGTTGTTTCTACGAAATATTTTATTTTAAAAGGCAATATGCTTTCAGAATAGAATTTTCTCCCTGAGCTGCACATAGATTCTTTTTTAATGTGGCATTTTGTTCCATTTTACAAAATACTGTGTAGAATTCAGATTCTCACACTGCCTTGAAATTGATTAAATTTTTAAGAATAAATTTAGGAAAGAACACTTTTTTGTTTTTCCTAGACAATGGAGTGTACTTCCTTGAGATTATCTCAGGATAAATACTTGAGGGGAGGGCATAAGGGAGACAAAGGCAAACTCTTTTCAGTGCTGTCCAGTGATAGGACTAGAACATAAGGAACATTTTCCCAAGCCTAGACAGGTTGCCCAGAGTGGTGTTGGGTCTCCACTCTTGGAGATACTCAGAAGCTGCCTGGCCATGGTTTTGGGCAACTGCCTGCAGGTGCTCCTGCTTGAACAGGGGTTTGGACCAGATCACCTCCAGTCATCTCCCGGCTGCAGCTGTTCTGTGGTTCTGTTGTTTTTTCAAGCTGTTTATCACAACCATAGGGACAAGCTCATGTATTTTTGAGAGGGTTAAGTAGTCTCTCTTGCAGGCAATGCCCACACTAGCTAGTAGTGGGCCAAACACTTAGAAGTCTTACTGAACTCCAATGTGTAACTAGAGGGGAACACAGACAACATAGGTCCGGTGTGATTCAGGTCCACATCAGAAGACATCTTACAAGGTTGTTTAGCTTTTAGTTTGACTTAGCACCAGTCTGATCTCACAGACTGAATGTTCATTTGAGGCTGAAGTGCAAATCACAAAATCGATGAACCAAAGCACAGTAAGGGGAGGGGGGTCAATGCACAGGGTCATGTCTGACCCAAGTGACAACAGCAATGAAGAATCACCCACGGAGTAACCTCTGTTTAAAATTTGGTCCAGATGCTGCCTATACTGATATTTAGAGTAAGCCACATTGCATGTCTTAATCTTAAGTGTTTAATCCTCCTCCTAACTGTATACTTGATTCCTCAAGAGCCTGGTATAAATTACGAACATCATGTAACTCTGTATCATTCTGAAGAGAGAAAATGGATTTCATATACAGTTATCCCAAAAAATTGAGATGGTGCTCAGTATGTCCAGCCCACATGTAACATTTTGCTGTAAGACTTAAAGATTCTGCCGTTCTGCGATAGTATTTATCACCCTTCCATAATGCATACTCTGAGTAAGGCTAAGCTTCCTTTTTGTGAAATCATTAGGAACTTTCCAATGATTTTTTTAACTATTCTTTTAAGTAATGCAAAAAAGCATTAGGATAAGGACTCTTCTTACATGAGTAACATGTTTAAATATTCAGTAGGCCTCATTAATGACACCTGAAACAAAGAACATTTCGGACTTTTGCCAAGGCATTTTCCGGCCTTGATCCACAGTATTTAGAATTTTATATGGCAGGTGAATATTCTTTGTATTTGAAAACCCTAAAACATCAAATTCACTGCAAGTCATTCTATATATAACATGATGAATTAAAACACAAATTAGAATGTGAGTTGTGGTTTAAAAAAGAAAGAAGAAAACCAAGTCGTGAGTCTAGAGGCTCTACTAGTTGACGCAAGTCTAGTTACAGAGAAACAAAGTTTTTACTCAACTACCATTGCCTTTAATTCTTCTTCTTAGTTTTTAGTTTGCAGCAGAGAGAAAATATAGATGAGCTTTCTGAAATTTTCCCTCTCAGATCAGTTCTTACTTTGATAGACTCTGATTCCTTTGTAAAAACAGCCAAGGTTTTTCAACCTATGACCAAAAGTAAGTGTCCATTAACAAATAACTACTTGTTGTATGTTTTCTTTGAAGAAGGTGAATTTCAGTCAGAAGTCTTTCCTGGATACAGGGATGCCTGTGTTAACATATTTCAATTAATAGGAAATAGTGTGAGTTTTAAACAAAATAAATAACTATTTCTGGAATGTAATACTCAAAGAACATTTTTATCCTGTCATTGCACTGTTACTTGTCTTTATAAAATACAATGTTGCCATTATTCCAGTTATTGGGCTTTAAGCACTGTTGAGTTGCAAGACTATTTTTCCAGAAATAAGATCCATTGTTACAAACCTCATTGATTTTCAGATTCCCTTTTCCATGATGTATCTAACAGTCCGATTGCCCAAGTGCACATTACTTTTTGGGTAAGGGTATGGGGAGAAAAGAAAAATTAATGTTCTCAAGAAAAATAAACCTAATATGCTTCAAATTGGAGATGATACCTTGGAAGCTAAAAAAATGGCATCGTAGATTTACTGTTATTTATTTGAGAATTGTTCTGAAGGTTCTTTAAGCCATGCAAATATCACAGATCTGCAAGACTGTTCTTTGTTGTGTTTATACCTAAGTGATATATATATATACTTTAGTTGTATTTAACTTGATATGCTTGATCTTTTTAAGCAGAAAAGACTCACATTAAATCTAATGTGAGGTTGTATCATTTTGAAAATCAGTCCTTATTTTCCTATATATACTGTATGTTATAGAAGAACCTATAAAAACTGGTTTCTGGAACTGCATCATTTAATCCAGAAGGAAAGCATCAGATTACCTTTACAAGTGTATTTTTAATAACATTAATGACAATTGCATAGGGTTATTCTGCCAGGGTAATTTGGGATAGATAAGCTTATAGGATTTGAGGAATCATTGGATTCAAAATATTAGCAAGTCATTTATAATTATGACTTACTATGAGAAGCTGGGTTGAATTATGCTGATATTGTTTACAGTGGAGGTTACAGTTCATGAAAACATTCTAAAATATCTCTGTTCAATAACATCTGTAATATTCTGAAATCGCTTTACTCATTACAATGAACACATTTAAGACAATAAGGATTGTTTTTATAGGCTCCAAATCTACTTTTGCTCAGTATTTTTACTTCCAAAATTAATTCTGTGAAAGAATTAGGGGCAAACCCTAATTCCCACCCACATTAGGTGATCTAATTTATCAAGTATTAATGATTTTTATAACAGTTGCACCTTCTCTTTGTGAATATCCTGTAGGCTGATAGTTGAAGGTTTGATTACTGTGGAAAGTTCTGCATCAGAAACAGTCTGTTCTTAGCAGGAAATCCATTTCTAGTATACTAACAATTTCAAGGTTGTAAGATGTGATCAGAAATTCTTAGTTTTAATGCCTGGTGATTTAAATAGACCCTGCATTAAAACCTCAGGCATTGGTGCATTTCAAAAATCTTTTCTATTCAACAGTGTACATCCTTGGGCATGGATCTATTACTGTGTTCCATCAGGCAACTCTCTCATGCCAAACGGAACATAGAAATTAACTGGCAGTTTCCTCTGCATCCGTGGCAATGAAGTAGTGGGAATTTTTTCCTTCAAGTACTGTAGGATGACATTTTGTAACATGTGACATTTTATGTTACATGGACAGCCTGAAAATTTCTTGCCTCAAATAATCATCTTTGTACAAGCATCCTCAAGTCTCCTCAGTCTAAACATTGCTGTAAACCACAATACAAAAAACAGCTTTGAAGTATTCCCAGTAGTAATCTTGAAATTTCTTCAAGTATATTGAGATTTTGTTAGAAACTGAATTGCCAGTGTAATCCATCTTCCTTGTGAGAAAAGATTCAGATAAAGAGCTGGAGCCTAGCAGCATTAAGTATTAGAACACCCCTTTAAATCAATAAGCTACAAATCTGGCAGCGCATTCATGCAATGCCCAGTGCTACCCTAAAGTGGCTTTAGTGCTGAAACAGCATTACTAATAGCACATCCCCAACGTGGATAAACAGTTGAGTGATGCAGTAACCCAAAGTAAACAAGGCCTTACCTAGTTAAGTTTCACAAAAACATTTATATTGTACTGACATGGATAAGAAAGTAAGTGTCTTCCTTTTTTTTTTCCTTTTTTTTTTTCAGATGACTTTCCAAACGTGGTTATAGATGGCATTCTACATGGAATATTTTATCCTCATTTACTGCCCAGGTAGAAGTAACACAAGGCTGAAGAAGCTGAAGCAAGTCTCTGAGTCACGGTTAATAGAATTAACGGGAATAAAATTCTGTGATGTGAAAATTATGCTCAGAAGCAAGAGGCAAAACCTCAGATTAAGTTCAAGCATCATAAAATCACTGTCATTACAGTTGCTGCTTTAAAAAAAAAAAGATAAGGAAACAACAGTATTGAAATTATTTATATATTGACATGCTCTATTTAACACTAAATGTTCTAAGTCATACACTGAATTATGCTAACCTTTGAAGAGAGAAGTTTTACTAATTATTTCTATAATTTCTATTAAAGCAAACACTAAACCCTTTTGCACCAAGATTTTTCCCAGCATGTTACCCATTGCTGGCACTGGATGGATTAAAAGTGCTGAAGAGAGTGTGTGCAGAATTGGAAACATGCTTTCACATTCTGAAACACATAGCACTCTCTGAGGAAATTTTCCTGATTTCAGTTGAAATTATTTTACTTACCAGGAGCTTTTATGTGGCTTTTACACGTCTCCATTCAGTTATGACATCTAACCTGTGTGTTTGTTTAGTCTCCACATCAACTTGCTGACTGTATTCCATATATTAACACTTTATAAGTCACAGAACTTACAACTCTGTGGTAAACTAAAGCAAGAATATTATTAAGATTATGATCAAACTAAAACTGATACTTATATGTGTGTGTTCAGATTTAACTGGAAATTTGTATGTGTGCTACTGGACATTACAAAATAAATTACTATGACATGAATGTACCACTTCAGTGGCTTTTTTGTGCTTTTCTATTGAAATTTTTCTGAGATTCTGTCATCTGAGATGGGTCTCACAAATGTCACCCCATGAAGTGTAAGAAAATACCTGTGTCTGCTCATTTAAAGCTCTTAGCTCCTAGCTTAGCTGAACATGATAGCCTTACAAAACTGTTTGTCTTGGTGAAAAAAACAGGGTAATGGAACACAGAGTAAGTCACTGGGCTCATCAGCTGAAGGGAGTGTTACACAAAAGCAGCAATGGCAAAGCTGGGCACAAACTTAAGTCTGATCCTGGAGAGACATGAGTGGTCTGCTCTAACTACTAAGTGTGTTTGGAAGCCATCTGGGGAGAGTGGAAAGCTGGGACTTGGAAAAAAGGTAGGCCTGTGACTGCAGCACTTGTTCAGGTAGCATAACTATATGAGGTCTGTAGGCTCAAGCTCCAGGAAAGCTTTCAGCTACCAGCAGAAAGCTGGTTGGGCAAGGCAGTCTGAGGCATTCTCACCCCTGCTTGCTAACCCTGCTCCCAGAGCTGCTTTTCAGAGAATTTTACCTTAAACAGCTAGGAGAAGTGATCAGGGGTAAAATGGAAATCTGATTGCCTAGCACAGGGGAAATATAGAGGCCCTTGCCAAGTTCTCCTCCAGTTCTGTTTGCAGAGCACAGTAGTCCTTTCATGGGTCTCTGAAAAGAAGTGTCAGTATTTACCTTCAGGAGAGGCCCCAGAGCTGTGGGTGAAGAACCAGCAGGAGCATCCTCTAACTGCAAATGACATGTCAGGAGAACCTGGGGTAAATCCCTGCCCACAGCTTTTTCCTGTCCTTGTGAGTGGAATGCCAGTAGGTACCTCCCAGCTCTGTGCTCCAGCCTTTTCTACCCTGAATCACTTCAGCTCTGGATACCTCACATGGGCTCCAGGACACCCTTCAGGAAACTAATCACTTCAAAGATGAGTGGTGGATGGGTCCTTCATCAGATCTTGGCACTGCCTCTTCCATCTTGAGTCCTAAAACAGTCAACTCAAAGGGAAAAATTCCACATTATCTGCCCTGTGGAGTTCTGTCAGAACTTAACACAGGTATCTTTTAAGAGTTACCCTACACTGACCTCCTCTGAAAGCTACCAGTTGTCAGCTTAAGAGATATTTATGAAGCGTCACAAAAAAATGAACCTGAAGTTCTCAAACTTACAGCAAAAGTTAAAGAACAAGCATTTGAGCTTTACAATAAGTAATATTAGCTAGGTGTTACAAAATTCACCATGCTGTAAAACAAGGATTCTTCTGTTATAATCAGTTTCTAACAGATTATCTTATTCAATAATAGAAAAGCTGCTTGTTCTTGATCACAGGATGGTATCTGAATACTGTGGTTCTCCAAAAGACAGTAGGGACTTTATCTGACATGTTAAGATTATGAAAATCTACCATCTCTGCTCTAACTTTAGAGCCTTTTCTCCTGAAAAGCAAAACCCCCTGCATATTCTGTGGCATCAAAAAGTGAGAAAAAAAGACATTGGGAGTGGAGTAAAAATGCTCTCAAGTATTTATTTGAAATCAAAGTTTATTTATTCAAAACACTTCTATATTTTTTTTTAAGTTTTTAAAAATGCTGATAGTGTTACATTAAATATTTTCAGTTGAAGAGACAAAAACAAATATTGCTAAAATTTCCAAACAGAACAAAATTACTGTAGTTTAAACCTTGAAAAAAACAGAATTACTGCTATAATTTTTCATTAATGACTTTTTCTCCCAGATCCGGTATTTGGAGGGATATGTCTTGAATTTCAAGGAATGGCAGCTCCTGCAAGTTGTTACGGAAACAGTCATATCTTTTCTGCATTTGGCAAATGATGTGTATTGCCTAAATGTAACTTCATATGTTTTGAGGAGAAAACTCAGTGGATTGTTGAGATCGGTCAAAAACTGGCATAAGAAAGAAAAGTGACTAAGTTTCACTTTTCATTCTGACTATTGGTCTCACCAGTCACCAACTTCAACTACAAATGGTTCCTTCACAGCTATTTTGCCACTGTTCACAATCACACAGTCTTGAAGGGGCCGATCATGTTCATCTGTCTGCTGGAGTTCTATCGAGTGCACCACAGACTGTAAAACAAAAAAAGAACAAACAGAAAAGTTCAGTTTAGCCAAAGAAACTCCAGTGGCTGAAGTCTGGTGCCACAGAAACAACAAAGTGCACCTAACATCACTGCTTATTAACCAGCTTGTGAACAAAGACCTTTACCCTGTCAACTTCCCACATCCTTTTTTTTCCGCATTAGCAATTGTGCCACTCCAAATCACACAGTTGACAGAAGCACAGGGAAGGCTGTTTGCCCTCCTGAAAAATCTTTCAGCCAACAAAAATATTTGGAAGGGGCAACTGAAAATGTATATTCAGCTGATTAAGCTGGCACATACAGGATTCTATCTGTGGCCTGTGAGCAGAAAGTGAATCCAGAGATCAGAAAAGGCAAGCATCATTATTTTTCTAATTGTACAGCATAACTGTGCTTCCAGAAATCTGGTTACTGCTTTTACCTTTAGCATGTAACATATACATACAGATTTTTGGTGTGGTACCATGCCATCAATATTTTTAAAGGACAAAATTAATGTAGGTATATTGATATATATATTATATATATATGTCATATATGTATATGTAATGTAGGTATATGTATATGTAATGTAGGTAATATTGACATATATATTATATATATATATGACATATATATAATGTAGGTATATTGACATATATTCATCCATTCATCTGATTAAACTGAAACTTTAGTCTAAATATCTTCTCAAAAATGTACAGCTATTACTGTAGATCATAAAAATGAAATCCAGTATGATTGTGGGAGTGCGGAGCAAGTATTCTGATAAAGTCTTCAAACTCCTCAAAGTCCATCCAGCAGCTCATGTTTTCCCCAATAATTTCAAAACACAGATTAAAAAGAAATAATTTGTAAGGAAAACCAGACTAATAAAAGTATAATCACTTGAAAATACAAATTTTTAGCTTAAAATTCTATTTGGCCTCTCATCAGTATGTGTTTGCATGCTTTACATTCACAGTGAAGTGTTACCCATAAGTAGCATGCACAACAAAATTTGATTTTAGCCTGTAGAAAAAGAATTATTTCATGGGTACAAGTGCTACTGAAAGGAGGAGCTGAGCTTTCTCCATTTGTAATCTGCAAAAGTGTCAGTGTTGATTTCAGTGGTTAGCAGTCTGANACTGTGCTTCCAGAAATCTGGTTACTGCTTTTACCTTTAGCATGTAACATATACATACAGATTTTTGGTGTGGTACCATGCCATCAATATTTTTAAAGGACAAAATTAATGTAGGTATATTGATATATATATTATATATATATGTCATATATGTATATGTAATGTAGGTATATGTATATGTAATGTAGGTAATATTGACATATATATTNATTTGTAAGGAAAACCAGACTAATAAAAGTATAATCACTTGAAAATACAAATTTTTAGCTTAAAATTCTATTTGGCCTCTCATCAGTATGTGTTTGCATGCTTTACATTCACAGTGAAGTGTTACCCATAAGTAGCATGCACAACAAAATTTGATTTTAGCCTGTAGAAAAAGAATTATTTCATGGGTACAAGTGCTACTGAAAGGAGGAGCTGAGCTTTCTCCATTTGTAATCTGCAAAAGTGTCAGTGTTGATTTCAGTGGTTAGCAGTCTGAAATAAGGGCTGTGAAAGCTCAAAGCATGGTACAGGTTTCCATTTCTGCTATTTCAGTTATAAATCATCCAGCTGGAGCTCTTCACAATGATTTTCAACTGTGTACATATCAGATGAATACTCAACTGTTTCTGAACCATGGTAACAGGGATAACAGGACACAATTTGTCCAGATCAACCGCTACTTAAAACTTACCATTCCATCAAGGACTTTGCCAAATACTACATGTTTTCCATCTAACCAGGAAGGCTTTGTCACACTGATGAAGAATTGGGATCCATTGGTGTCCGGGCCAGAATTAGCCATGCTAACCCATCCAATTCCGTAGTGTTTGAGCTTGAAGTTCTCATCAGGAAACCTTTCTCCATAGATGCTTCTTCCTATGATAAAAAAAAAAAAATGAGAAAGCAAACTTAATAAAAAGAATTGAACAAAAGCCCCTTTTTGTTCAAAAAAGGGAAAAACTAAGTGTGAATTCAGGACTTCAGGATTCATTCTTTGAGTAAACATAGGAGCATCACTGTTTAACCATCAGCAACTCCATAAGTAAAATGATTTTGTGTGTAAAGGTAAGCTAAACCACCACACATAAGGACAGAATAGTTAAGGCTGATGATGCTTTATCCTTGAATTTAAGTAAGCTGAATACCTTCAAAGGTCTGGTTTACAGACACCACTGAACAATACTGTATTTCATCCTGTTGAGCAAATTAAAGTACATATTTATGGCCACTAACAATAAGGCTGCCATGTTTTGTGACAATTTCAGTATTTAAACTTATAAATCCCTTATGCTAAGAAATTGCTTTAGGCATGTTTACAAACATATGAAGACCAAATGGAAGTTAGACTAAAATATTTGGCGTGGATCTGTAAAACCATGACATAAAGATTCTGATGTTTCTAAAATAGTTCAGAAAGAAAACACATCAGTCATGGTTAAACCACCATCACTCTGAAAAGAGAAGGCTGGCTTGTCTCACTCTTTACTTGTGCAGTGCCTAGCACAATGGGGACACTGTTCCCAACACTACCAGATGTTACCCCAATCAACAACATCAGCAGGCAAATAAATGCTGCCTACCTCTAATGCTAAAACTATGTCTTTCGTATTATGATCTTCCCCATTGTCCACTGCTAGGAAAAGGAGTATGTGTTTTCCATTCTATCCCAGCAGTGAAATCACTAACACTTCGTGCAGGCAGTTCAAATTGTAGCATGTGAAGAATGTGCATGTAAAGGAAGAGAAGAAATCTGCAGCCAGAGTGAGTGCAGTACAAGAGATGCTGCGCTGGCATTGCTCCCCTGAGTGGACTAAACTGTTCTGGAGGCTCAGGAGGGAGAAGTGATACACACAGCCAGGACTCAGAGCACCATCAAGTTTATAGTTTCAGTTTTAGTAAGAGAAAAATGGGGAGAGGGCACAACCGTCATCTTCTAATTCCTTTCTCTCTCCCTGTTATGAAATTCCTTCTCCCAGCACATTTCAGAGGTTCCTCAGAGTGGGCTGAGCTGAGGGCAGAGAAGACAGCCTCCTCCTTCCCTACCTGCCTTCCCTCTATGCGCTTTCACTGTTTCATCACGGATTAGACATCTGCTGGATGACTTGAATAGGTTCACCTATACATGCAATCAGTGAGTGCCTCGGGGAAGGAGCGCTGTCACAAAGCCAGAGCAGGGGAAGGGTGGAGACATCCATCTTTTGGAGACGGTAAGTTGTAGGAGCAGCTCAGCTGGTCACGTGGCTCCAGCCCAGCACGCAAAGCCATGCTTCTTGAATGGGGACAAGTCACAGACAGAAAAGAGCTATCTGCAAAAATTGAGGACAAAGGAAGAGCTACACATACTTATAAATCAGATAATCCAAATAGCTGCAGCTTAGGCTACAAGATAGTTGGAAAACTATTAGATGGTCTAATACAAATGTGGGCTGGTTTGGTGTTTTCTCATTTATCTGAGCAGAAACCATGAAGGAATATGCTGGTTTGCCCATACTTTCAGCAGACATTGAAACAAAGAAAAGAGAACCTGGAAGATACTAAGTATGTTACCTCCTGATCCATCTCCAGCTGTAAAGTCTCCTCCTTGAATCATGAAGTCTTTGATCACACGATGAAATTTACTTCCTTTGTATCCATATCCTCTCTAAGAAAATGAAATAATTCTTTAAATATATTCGAATATCACATCCAGCTCTATATACAATCATATGGAAATACACAGGTTGTGAATGGCTAGATTTCACAGAACATACCACCAAGGGATATAAGACTGTCAAGAAACACATTAAACTGAGGTGCAGGTAAACACAGATGGACTGCACTGCCACAAAGAAGCTATTTTTCAGGTGATCAAAGCCATTGTCTATATTTGGTATCTGACCACAGCCAACTGCACATGCTAGATCTGCAAAGCAGGGACAGACTGAGGTGCTCATACCCAGCATCTTGTAATTATGTCTTGTGAACCAAGGACCTGAGAATACACACACCTGTGCACGTCCTTGGGGGGCAGCGCTTATGCACAGCTCCAGTGAATGAAGAGCGACAGTTCACAACTGAAACCGCATTAAACAAACACTGCCTTCCCAAACCAAACTTGAGCACACAGTGGAAGAAAACCCCAAACTTACTTCTCCAGTTGCCAACGCAATGAAGTTCTCCACGGTCTTTGGGACAACTTTTCCAAACAATCCAATTACAATTCTACCAACATCTTCGTCTCCAATCTTCACATCAAAGAATACCTGAATATTTTTGTGAAGGGAACAAAAGTGATATAGATGTGAGCACAATAAACAGCCAAGCTTTTCAAAGAGTAAGGTGGTAAGAATTTACTTCTGGCTGGTCTGTATTAATAGTATCCTGCAATTCCTAAGGGTGCTGTTTCAGAGAAATCCTTTCAGAGCCACCAGAATCAGGTTATGCAGAAAACTATTTAAAATCTGGTGACTATATGTTTTGATTCTTACTGCTTTTAATGGCTCAGTGGAACTGCTGTATCTCATGTTTGAAGATAGTGTTCAAGATTTTTCCCAGACAAGTAAGTCTTTGAAGCTGAATGGATAAAATGAAATATGAAAGTAAGGAAGAACAACACTGCTATTCCCATATGGGGGAAAATAACAAGGAACTATAGTACTGACACTCCCCACAAATGACAGTTTGCTACTCACTCATAATCTTCACTGTTCTAGGCATCAGTACATATACACGAAAGCCTAAATTCCATTGAATTGACAAACAGTGGGAAGAAAATCCTATTGCTCGAGCAAACAGTCGCTTTCCTAAACATGAATTCAAACGTAGCAGAGAAATAACCAGGCCAGATTGTTCAGCTGACTGCCTAAAAGCTTCAACATATATGTCACTGAAAAGCAACTTCAAAAAGACAAATTAGTTATAAGACGCTTTAATACAGTTCAGAATCTATGAATGCATATTTGAATGTGCAAAAATGTTCCAATAATTACTGAAAATAGGAACAGCTGTCAGGAAATGAGGCATTTTGAAGTTCTGAAAAAGTTACATAAAAGCTATTACAACTTCTAGGAAACAGCAATGTGTATTCCTATGATGTGGTATTTGCTGTTCCTTGTGGCACTCAACCAAGTATTACTTGTCTGTAATGCTAAGAAATTAGTCCAATAATGATAATAAATGACTACAGTCTCTCCAACGTGAATGCCTCTTTCACGCTCTCCTACTAAACATTTCTACCATTTCTTGATCCTCCATGTGGTTTTGACTGTTGAACTTTTGGCTAACACTATAAAAGCACTATAAAGGAAATAAAATTCCTTTTGATACACCTCATTCATTTCCTTGGCACTTGGCACTGAATAACATGCTTCTTAGATGTGTGGCTCCCAAAGTATTAACAGCACACTTTCACTAACTTTTTAACAATTTTATAAACGAACCTCTCCGAATTGTGCTGTCACGGTTGTCTATGTAAGGGGCACTGCCCTCCTACAATTTCTAACCCCATTGCCCTGTCTATTTTGCCTGGAAATGTTGCTCTAGTAGGACTGCCCGAATTACATAGGCATATAGAAGTAGCAAGACCAAGGCATCCCACAGAGCAGGAACATCATACACTTTGTTGACAGCACAAGGAGACAAGTTAGTCCTATGCTGCAAGCCTAGCACAGCCACATGGCTTCATACGTGGCACTGCTGCTCGCCTAAACAGCAAAGTCAGTGCTTTTAAAACTGTGCCTCTGTGTATTTCTGGCCACAGAATCAAGCACAGAAATATCTGGTAGCCCTGAACACTAGTTCTGCATAGAAAAGCCATGTTCTCGTCAGTGTATTTCCACTGGTTCCCTGGAAATTCAGAAAGCATATAGACACTCATGAGCTGATTGATACAGCACTTCTAAATCTCAAAAAACATCTGGCCAAATTGTTCACCAAAAACTCTGAAATAAAATAAATATTATAAATTTTTAGTCTTATTAATATTTTTATAAATATTCAATCATATTTACAATCTGAAGTATTTCAAGACCAAAATGAAAAAAGAACACAACAGTTGGCTGGTTGGCTAGTTCTCAAAAAAATATTCATATATAATTTACACAAGATGGTGCACGTCTAATTGAAAAAATGAACAAGAGCATTCAATTATTCAGGGAAACTAAAGCTGACTTTGAAAGGAAGATCTCATGATTCTTAGAGACCAGGTAATGTAATAACCTCATAAATGCAAAAATACTGTATATGGTGTAGAGCCACAAGAAGGGGCCAAAATACATCTGGAATCATCCTGAGCAGCATGAAAGGTTTGGCTTTGGGCTTGTGAAGGTCAAAGAAGGAAAGCAAATACTAGAAATAATTAAAATGGATACAGAAAAGGAATGGGCATAGCTGCCCTTCTATACTCTGTGTTCACACCCTGAGTGCTGCGTGTAATTCTGGCTTCTCTATTGCAAAATGATAAAACCAACCTAAAATATGTAGAAAAATGGGCAGAACAGATGCTCAACAGGTATGGAATACCTTTTATATGAAGAAAGGTTATAGAAAACTACTTAAACTGGAAGAGAGAAAACTGGTGTGATCTGATGAGCTTTGTAAAGTTACCACTGCCTAGGACACAAATAATTGGCAATGCAATTTTTCATGTGCCACGACAATCAGAAAAGGGCTTAAAATTATAGTCCAGGCAGAGGAATGAAGAAGGAAAGTACTTTATTCATAATTAAATGGGAATATATTGCCAGAAGATTATTTGGAGGGACAAATAATCTTCTGGCAATAAGGGAGGGACACACACAGAGCACCACCACCACCCCC
>VYXF01003812.1:669-28302 GCA_013397295.1 Polioptila caerulea | reverse complement strand
GCGGCCAGCCTCGCCCGACGGGAGCTCCAGCGCCCGAGAGGGGCACGACTGCCCAGCCTTCGGCTTCGGCCCGGCTGCGTGCCCAGGAAGGTCCCACGCGTGGGTGGAGTAGCCAAAACAGTACCTGCTCAGGAGATTGAGCCAGCAGTGTACCCTTGTGGGAATGGGCAATGGTATCCCGGGCTGCACTCGAAAGAGCGTTGCCCGCAGGTCGAGGGAGGTGATCCTGCTCCTCCGCCTTGGTGAGGGCACATTTGGAGGTGCTGTGTCCAGTTCTGGGCTCCTCAACATAAGAGAAGTGTGGAGCTCTTGGGGCGGGTCCAGCACAGGGCAAGAAAGGGACTGGAGCATCTCCTTTGTGAGGAAAGGCTGAGAGACCTGGGCCTGTTCAGCCTGGAGAAAGGATGATTGAGAAAGGACCACATCAATGTCTGTGAGTATCTGAAGGGAGGGTGTCATGAAGATGGACCAGGCTCTGCTTGGTGGTGCCCAGCAATAGGATAAGAGGCAACAGGCAGAAAATGATGGAACAGGAAGTTCCACCTGATTACAGGGGAGAACTTCTTTACCATGCGGGTGACTGCACGCTGGAACAGATTGCCCAGAGAGATTGCAGAGTCTGCCTCACTGGAAATGCTCAAGAACCATTGGGTACAATCCTGTGCTGTGTGCTCTAGGACAGCCCACGTGACCCACTGTGGTCCCTTCCAACCTGACCAGTTCTCTGATTCTGTGATTTTGGGAGTGGGTTGTTGGAGTTTCATCTTTGCTGTATTTAATGTGCTAAGTAGAAACAGGAGCCTGTGAGGCACGTGTAGTGCTTTTGGGTTCATTTGTGTTAGCAGTGGTGGTGCACTGCTTGGCACCCACGTCAGCTCGCGCCTCTGGCTTTGGACAATAAACAGCAGCGTTAAAGGAATTCATCAAACACAAGCATTTCTCCCAAGCCATTACCTGCTAAAAAATCATTTGCATTCAGGATCTGTTTCAAATGGTGTCGCTGCTGCAGTCCGTAGAAAATTTGTAAATTGTAGCACACACTGAAATTTTATGGCCTCTCAACTGCAAGCATATGAAAGTTATAATAGATGCCAATACACTGCAAACAGAAAGCTGTCAGTGGAGTATATAAACACACAGGCTTAAACCCAGCAGTGCTGTGGTTCTGGGTGTATGGCATAGCACTTACAGAGGGAATTGCAAAGCCAGCCCAGAGCTCAGGTGCAGTGCCCAGGGGAGAACATGCTCTGCACCAATGCACATGCCCTGCATGTCTGCCTAACCCCGCAGCTTGAGACTGTGCCTCAGCTGGCAAGTAGTTGACACAGTAGCCACAGAGTCATAGAATTGTTTAGGTGAGAGAAGACCTTTAGGATCATTAGGTTCAACCACTAACCCAGCACTGCCAAGCCCAGCACTTAACCATGTCCCTAAGCACCGCATCCACTTGTCTTTTAAATACCTCCAGAGTTGGTGATTCTACCACTTCCCTGGACAGCCTATTCCACTGCTTAGCAACTCTTTTCATGAAAGAATTTTTCATAACGTCCAATTTAAGCCTCCCCTGGCAGAGTTTAGGGATATTTCCTCTTGTCCTAAGGCTGGATACTTGCAAGAAAGAGGCTGCAAGCCTTGCTACAGCCTCCTTTCATGTTGTAAAGAATGATCAGGTGTCCCCTTGGTTATCATTCTCTCCTGAGAACATCCCCAGCTGCCTCAGCTGCTCCTCATCAGACCTGTGCAACAGACTGTTCCCCACTTTTGCTGACCTTCTCTGGACACACTTCAACTCTTCAATGTCTTTCTTGTAGTGACGGGCCCAAAACAGAACCCAGATTTTGAGGTGGTCTCAACAGTGCCCAGTACAGGGTGACAGTCTCTTTCTTGGTCATGCTGGCCACACCATTTTACAGGCAAGGATATCATTGGCCTTTCTGCCCACCTGGACACAGTTGGCTCATGTTCAGCCTCTGTTGACCAGCACCTCCAGGTCCTTTTCTTCTGGGCCACTTTCCAAGCACTCTACCCCCAGCCTGTAGCACTGCTTGGGGTTATTGTGACCAAAGTGCAGGACCTGGCACTTCCTCTGTTAAACCTCATTATCTTGGCTTCAGCCCATCAATCCAGCCTGTCCAAATCCCTCTGCAAAGCCTTCCTACCTTCCAACAGGTCAACACTCCCACCCAACTTAGTGTCACCTGCAAACTGACAGAGGGTGCACTTGATCCCAATATCCACATCATGGATAAAGATTTTGAGCAGGACTGTCCCCAGCACTGAGCCCTGGGCAACAGCACCTGTGACTGGATGTAACTCCATTCACCTCCACTCTCTGGGCCTGGCCATCCAGCTTTTTGGATTTTGGGGGTTTCGGGCAGCAAAGGTTCCACTTGTCCATCAACAGAGAATGTCTTCACTGTGTGGTTTCAGGTGGCTTGTGCAGCTGACCAAATGCCTACAACACTTGAAAAATGGAGGCATGCTCCTGGAACACATCATCTAATGTCGACATTTGATGGCATCTGGGTCATGTATGGCAAGGCTTCTCTGAACCAAACACAGCAAGCTGGAACGTTGGAAAGATCCATCTCGAAATTAATTCCTCCTCCAATCCAAAACATAGTATGCCTTGATGTTCACTTATGACTATATGGGTGATCACAGAATGTCTTTCATAGGGGATGTGACTTTTCTGCTCTTTTCCATTCTGCCCACATTCTGCCTTCACTAGTGCATCTGAGTGTAATGAGATTTCTCATCAGGTGACTACGGGAGAAAATAATTTCACGGACACAGCAGAGTGGGTGCTTAAAGATTCCACGTTACATAGAACGTGAATAGTAACACCAAATTATCATCCTGCTCAATTGATGACTGACACAAATAGATCCTTTTTTCTCAAGAGGTTTAAAACATACTTGTAGTTCCTGAGTCAAAGAGTCATCTGGACTAATCTAGGGCTTAACTTTGACGTCTGACCTATGTGCTGGCATTTTGTACAACTGAGAGTTTTACCAAAGCCCAGCCCCTGGCCACTGCTGTCCGCACTAGGGGGTATGAGACTTCAGGGCATGGTTCAAGACATTTATCCTGCAGCTATTTAGATCTGTTCATTTTAGTAAACCAAAACTAGTTCATGTGTGTAGAGGTGGTTATGGCACTTCTCTGATCCCATTGCTAATGAACACAATACTGCACAGTCACATTCTTCAAGTATCAAAGCAGGCCCAAAAGGAAACGTGTCTCTTATGCTATATTCTTTCATATGTCAGGGCACTTTCAGCAGGTATGTTAGTATGTTTGTTTACTCAGAATAAACTGCATATGTGTTTATACTCTCTACCAGCTTGAGAAGGTACTGAGGATTTAATATTATGATTCAGCTGCCTTCCTTGCACTGCAAACATGTAGCAATTGTGTTCAACTAAGTCTGGCATTAAGGTTTACTGCAGAAATATAGCAAAGTCCAAAGGCTTACTCATTTGTTCCAGTAGTTGGATATAAACTTTTACAAATCTGTATTGCTGTATAAATTCATTAGACAACAGTTAAGGATTCTGCCTAATAGTGACAGAAGCATTTTCAGTCAGCATCTGTATCTAATCACATAAGTCTCAATAGTTAAAATCCAGGAGGTATAAACTTAACCATTTCAATCTCTGTTTAGAGAATCATAGAATCATAGAATTATCTGAGTTGGAAGGAACCTTAAAGATCCTCTAGTTCCAACTCCCTTGCCATGAGCAGGTACACCTTTCACTAGACCAGGTTGCTCAGAGCCCATCCAACCTGGCCCTGAACTCTTCCAGGGATGAGGCAGCCACAGCTTCTCTGGGCAGCCTGCTCCAGTGCCTCACCACCTCCGCCATAAAGAATTTTTCCTAATATCTAACCTAAACCTTTTAGTCTTTTAATTTGAAATATTTTTAGATTTGTCATGCATGGGACAGAACATTTTTGATACTTCAAATGCATGTGGGTCACCAGGTGAATGTGTAAAGAAATAAAGAAAAAGGTGGAGCCAAGGCTAATTCCAAGTTTTGAATTTGAAAGAAGACCGAGGCTGGCTGACGAGACTGCATTGTCTGAGAGCAATTCACTCCGAATAGTACACTGATTCAAACCAGGAGATGCAGAAGAATGAGCAGGGAAGACACAAAAACGGTGATCTGGCTGAGAGGCTCCTTAATTTAATACTCCTTAATACAGAATGTATGAAGGTGTAGGTATGCTGAATGACACTATCTACTCACAGTACTCCCAAGAGTTCCCTTTCACTCTCCCTCAATAAAAATGTTGGTGTTTGCAAGGATGACTTCCCTGTTTATTGAAGTGTAAATATGTTTCATCCATGTACAAGATGGCAGTATGAGGCAGGAAAAATAAAAGGAGTGCTTGATAGCGCTGAGGATATTTAAAAACAGCAAGATGAGAAGATGAGATGGGATCTGGTTTGTATTATCTTCGAAAGTTTATGCATACTGGTGATGCTGCTAAATAATTTTTGGAAGAAGATAAAACAATGTTTAGAGAGGAAATCTTGAAAAGAGGCAGAAACTTAATATGTTCAGTGAAAAGTCAACTTTACACAGAAAATTTCTTCCTGATGCTAAAAGAAGTACATGTTCTTTTTGTAGGAGTTTGTTGTCATGACTATGAAATTGGAAGTACACAAAAGCCAGACAAACAGTAAACTTTGTGCTGGCTGTGAAAGGAAAGAAATCCTTGCAAAGAAAGTAGACAGTGTGTAAAAACCTGTTATGAAGCCTTTATTTTTCTGCTTTAACTATTCATAGCTTTCTTGAAGAATTTGGAGGTTTTGCAAACTCTTTACACCAACTGGATACAGAAAAAAGAAAAAGGTGCTAAATCAAGAGAGTGTCTTCAGCAAAAAACCATTCTTTCCTATTCCATCTTTCCTAGCCATGGACAATTTGTTCACCTCTTCAGTGAAGCTGATTTGAAAAACTGTTATCATTTCTTCCCTCAGTTTTCTTTTCTGTAGACTAAACAACCCCAATTCCTTCTATCTTTCTACATGGGTCAAGTATTAGAGTAGGCGTCATCTGGATGTATAGCTTTTCGTTGAAATATTACCTTTGTCCTTATACCTGAATAGAAGATACAGATCATTTCATGTTTTTTTCCCCCCCCCCTCCTTTATTTTTAGGTTGTTCAAGTGACATGAGGCTGTTGTGGCAAACATTATGTAGCCTATTCAAAGGGTTTGCTTAGGCTATCTTGTGTTTGCATGGGTCATGTTGCATTTTAGAGCTAGCTGACGTGTTATTTGGGTGTTTGTCTCTTGATGTCACCAACCTTTTAAAAGAAAAATGTGCTACTGTTTGACAGTCTTCAATTTAAATAATAGTATCTGTAATAAGATGTTTCATGGTTTCTTACAGGCCCTCTATAATTTAAAATGGGTACAGAAGAGAGAACTATTGAGTGTATAGAATCTGACAGATTTTGATTTCTAGTAGTACTAGCATTGACAGTAATTCTAGCACTTCCCTTCAACACTGTGGCATGATATGAGCTATGATTTATTGTGGTGATATAGAAATATTTCATATCCAAATTGCTCTAGTATATCATGTTATACAGGTAAAAGAATGCTGGTACACATAATAATGCTTTATGGTTCTGTAGGCACTGTAATCAATATTAACTGCTTGATAGCTGCCAGGATAAAACTTGGGGTTAGCACTGTGTCCTGTAAGACTGCTGTAACTGAGCTTTTATTTTTATTTTCTCACTTTGAAATGGGTTTTTGATTCTCAAGGCTGAATCGCTGAAAGTGTGTCATCCCTTGCAGGACTGATCTTTGTCTATAAAGTTTCCCACTGCCATCATGTTACTTGTCTTGTTTATTTAATGTATCACTGGCAGAATAAAGTCATAGGTTTAAAGCCAAACTTTAATCCCATAAAGAACTAAGAAATGCTCCACTACATCTTATATACCAGCTGAATTATAAAATTATTAAAAGTGTTAAAAGATCAGAGCCACTGTGACCTGACATATGATTCTAAGATGCAACACTTAAAAAAAAAAAAAAAAAAAAGCTTAAGGTCTGCAAGTTGTAAGTCACTGTAGATGGCCCTCATGAATAATGAAGAAAGAGGTTTATGGGAAGTTTTGTTTGTGTTTTTTTGTCTTTTCCTTTATGTGACTTCAGAAAGATGGAGTGTATCTTATGTGCTGTCTCTTCTATTAAACCACTTGTAAAATGGCTTAGACTGCTCCTGTCATCTGGTGCACTTATGCAAAATAAATGTGTCCTATGCTCCGGATAAGTGTCTTCCTTCTGGTGAATAGTTTTTAAGCTTTTTAAATTTTGTATCCAAACACGATTTGAAGTGTCACCCTTTCCACTCTAATGGTCAAAGCATTTATTTAGGTGATACCAGCAATGTGTTTTCAAAATAGTGCAGCTGGAGAGAGAACCATTTTGAGCATATATGTTTACAGGATATCAGAGCTATCTGTAATTGCACATCTCATTTAGCACATAGTCATTCATTTAAATTCTGTTTTTCATAGCATCTGTGGTTGCATAAGATCCCTTAGGGCAAAACTGAAATTTTTTTTTCAGTAAAGCATAGCTGTGAGAAAATGTACGGTAAGATTTCTTTGTTTTCAAGGCAAAAAAGCTAAAACTTATGGGGAAAAAAGTGCTAAAACTGCATAGGATCCTATTTTTTTTTTCCTTCCCCAAATATTACTTCCAATTAATTAATATTAATAGTAATACTAATAATAATATTACTTCCACATAAGTTGTTCATTCCAGTTCTCCAAACACTATTGAATACTAAATTATGGCTGTGGTCTCTTTTCCGTGGAACTACTTTCACCTAAAGGTAAGTACATAGGTGTTTGAGAAGTATGTCTTTGTCAATAAATTTAATTTCCAATAATTGATACTTCCAGTCTGATAATGACCAGATGTGCAAATCAGAATACATAGTGTGTATTTCTAACTCTTAAGAAAAAAAGATAATTCCTTCCTCAAATATGGAAATGGAAAACTGAGAAAGTAGCATTCCATCACACATCTATGGTGAAGAATAGGTACAGATTTATTCTTTTCATGTGGTATTTTCAATTATTCTTACAGTTCTTCTTGGTGGGAGGGGAACAAGGGAAGGTAGGGAAAGAAGGACATAGGAAGAGTGAAACAGTGGAAGCTCATTAATTGTGCAGGAGGTAAATGGCAACCCAGGAGTAACACTCAGAAGAAAACAAACAATCAGCAGTGCTAAGGTGTGTGAGTGGATTTGGCCCTCACATTCCAAATACCAGATGAGGTTGTAGTAATAAAAATGGAAATGAAACTTGAAGCTGTTTAAAAGTGAAAATTACAAGAGTTTTTCCTCTACAAATCATAAGGAAAGCATTGAATATTTAGAGAGATTTTGTATGAAAATTGATCATTTTAGAAAAGACCTGGGCATCTAGAACAAGGGAGGAAGCTGTTGCCAGGATAGTTTTAAATGGAAGGAAAATATATTGGTGGTTTGTTTCAAGATGAGTGGAAGGTGAGGATACATGATATTTTTCTCTCCAACACACTCTGAAGCCTGCTGTGCTGACAGAAGTAAAAAGCTAGCCTCATTAGTACAGGAAATATGTGTTAGAAGATACAGGGGGAAAAAATATGTGTAATGTCGGTGTCCCTGAAGTTCGGCATTGTTATTACTGTGTTAAAAGTAGTGTCTGATCAAGGACCTCATCTGTCTAGTTTATTCCTAATTTCTTTTCAGTAAGATGCAGTGTTTCTGAAAAGATGTATTAATTTGCTGCCTGACAGATTACACTGTGTAAAAAAGATATCTTAATATACCTTAAGAAAGATTTGTGTCTTGCTCTTCACCTCTATATTTACTTAAACTTTTATTAAGATTTTATTCTTATGCGTATACAGGTAACTGCATGCAATTGACTTAAATTGTCCACCCTATTTGTTGCATGTTTCAGGTTTTTCAGAAAATATACACTGAAGTAAACAAAGTATTTTATTAGAGCTGTAATATTCTTCTTGCAGATCTTGTCCATTAGAGATCAAATTTCTGAGAAATACCTACCAAGATCCTTTGTCTATGTAAAATAATTTTGTATATATTTTTGTACCTGTTTTGTTCCTGTAAAGGAACTCTGCAAGATTGTGTAAGGATTGAGCAAAGGACAATAGTCTTGCATGCAAGGTGAGTGTTAAGTGGTCAGCTGTTAGCAAATATATATAGTTGGTGTTTTTACACCAACAAAAAACTATCCTTTTTTTTGAGCAGTGTTACAGTCAGTCACAGGTAAAATTCTCTACACTGATGCTCATTAAAAACTTCCATGTCACAGTAAGTAGGATTTCTCACAGTTAAAAGAAAAAGTGATGTTCTGATGAGCATGCTACAAGAACTCTGCATGTATTGACGTTTTAGTGGTGCTTGTTGTGTGTGTTCAAATAAACACCATTGAAACTATTATTTCTTTTACTATTGTCTATGCTAAGTCAATTGTCTCTTTTCTAAGTGATTTTTTCAATAAAAATCCTACTTTTGAGTGCTTTGTAAATGCTACATTTTCTGCCCAGTAATGTATTCCAGCTGTCAACCTTGTATTTCATCATTGTAGAGCTAGTAATGAATGGAAGCGTCTAAGTGTGTTATTTTTGAGAAAGGAATTGTAGGTAATTTGAAGTAATTCTGACTCGCAGTTTTGGAGAGCTGCAGTGATGGCAGCAGTACCTCCCTGTGGTGGGATGGCCTTGGCTGCATACAAGATGCCCACCAAGTTGCTCTATCACTCTCCTCAGCAGGATGAGGGGGAGGAAAAAAAGATGGAGAAAAAACAATGAGTTAAAAAGAAGCAAGTTTAACAAAAACAGAAACAAACCACAAAAACAAAAAACCCAATCAAACAAACAAACAAACAAACAAAAGAAAAAGCAAAGGCTGTGCATGGAAGCCAAGGAAAGCAAAAGATTTATTGTTTGCTTCTCATCTGCAGGTGATATCCAACCACTTCCCAGGAATTAGGGCTTCAGTACACCTAGCAGTTGCTGGGGGGTGGGAGGAGGAAGAAGGTTGGTGCTGCAGTGCTGGTGCTGCTCAGCAGCAGCCAAAGCATGACCAGCGCCTCTCCAGCCACCAGCTCACAGCAGGGTGAGGGCTGCTGTGGGGAAAAGAACCCATCCCAGCCAGACCCAATACACCGCTGTATTCACAGTTCTGGTGTTCAGAGGTACGTGAAGGATCTCAGCATTGAATTCCCATTATCAAAAGAGGAACCAGGAGGTCTGACATGAAAAGTTGGGGATTTGAAACACCTTGTTCACTTTTGGGACAGGAGCTTTCAGCCGTGGTGGAACGTTTCATTACTGCTTTTAGATTTTACAGTTAAGCTAGTGAAAAACACTAGTGTTATTATGATTTTTTTTTAAGTGTAATCAACCCTGTAAGCTCTGAAGACTGCACGAAGTGTTTTAAAACCAGATTTTCTTACAATATGCATAGAATATGCATAATGTATGGAAATGCAAATGTTTGGAATGGAAATTTGCTCATACAGCTGTCACTTCTCAATATTTAATTCATCAGAAACTGATGCTGATGGCAAGTTTACCACTTGCCATTTGTGTTCTTTGTATTTCTTATGAAACAAGGCTGCTAAGCCTTAAATACTTTTTCTTAGTATATTGTCACTAAATTTTTTACTTATTTTCAGTTGTATCACCCACTGATATGAAGAACTGTAAGAAAAAAGTAGGAGCATTTTGGGAAATTTCAATTTCAGAAAACAGAGCAGGTCTGTGGGCATCCTGGTCTAGTCTAAGATGTCTCTGCTCATGGCAGGCATTTGGTCTAGCTGACCTTTGAAGGCCCCTTCCAATCTAAACTATTCTATGATTCTATGAAAATGATCACATTTGTGACTGCAAGCAAAGGAACCTGGGATAAATAGCTCAAAGATCAGACGTGTTGAATACACCTCACTGGGAAATGCTCTCAGAAATACAACTTAACATTGCATTTTATGTGCCAAAATACTTAGTGTAATTGTTAATATTGAAAGCATTCATTTTCTTTCAGTTTTTATCTTTCAGATTTTATTGCTTTTCTTTTTTTTTCATCTTTGCTGGATGCCATATTTTCTCTGTGTCTGGAAGCATATGCTGATATCATCATGTTTTGGATGGCACATCCCACAGTTTTGGTTGGCAAACTAATGATTTGGATGGTGAAACAGATTGGAGAGTCCCCCTTATTTAATCTATTAAATTCTAGATAATCTTCATTAGAGGCCCCAAAGACTTGCATTGATTTTTGTTTTTCAGTTCAAAATAGACCTTGGTGGATTTAAATGTAATCCCACAAAAGCTACCTGGAAGCTGACTTATTTTTGTGTCAGTTTTTACATATCTTAAAATACAGCCCTGGTTTCTAGCAGAAGCAGCATCAGAGTAGAAACAAAACAGATGTTTCTCTGATTGTATCTAAGGATATGTCAATGGTATTCTTAGAAATAGAGAAATTTTGGCTTGGCAAACTAGTGGTGGCATTTTTGTTCTCATTAAAACATCAGATTGATAAAGTCCATGTACTGCTTTGTTCCAAAATGTTCAGGCTTCTTTAAACATTAGCATTCTTATGATTTCATTGGCATTACAGGCTTCTAGGAAAGTCACTTTTTTACAGATCTCTTCCTTCACATCTTTCCTTCCATCAGTCTGACAAGCGCAAAAAAAGTCAGCCCTAAGACTGCCAGTTGTAGCTGCTGCTGAAGACACAGGATTACAATGAATACTTAAAATTCGTTTCCAGGAAAGCTTTTTCCTGTTCAGGGCTCTGTCTCTCTCCCCCATTGACAGGACTTTTTTAGACTCAGCAATGTTCTGCGTCAAAATTCTCTAACTTCAGACAACATAGTCAGGGATGTGACAGCTTTATATGCATCTCATTGTAGAAGACCTCAGTAGTGTTATAAATCCAGGGTATATTCACAACTGTTGTGCTTATACAGTGCTGTAAAAGCAGATGGATATATCATGTGACGTGCAAACTACTGTTTTCACACTTAGAATACCAATCTGTAAATTTGAACCAGTAAATCTTCCTGAACATGAAGACAAAGTTGGTACTTGTTTCATAAACACATTGGCTATGTATATTATGGCTAATGCAGCAAATGTTCCTCTAAAGGATAAACAGTGTCATCCACAGCTAAAGTGTTGTCTTTTAATGGTGTGGTTCATAAATTACAATGTCATTAAAAAATTAAATTCAAACTATTTACAAAAGCAAAATAAGTTCACTGTGAAAGTGAGTGAAATGTAAATTATAACTTGGATCTTTATTCAGCCTCTTTAGCATCAGTGTAAACTCAGTTCTAACAAAGTGGTGCTTGCCTCTCTCAGAGCGGGATATTCCAGAGCACAGGAACAGCACACTGGTGAAGCATTCCAGCAGGAGCGTCCTTGTTGGCTGACCTTCTCTTCTCTCTGTCTTCTGTCTGTGATGCTTCCCCATTAATTGCATTTTCTGTCTGAGTAGGATTTTTACATTTGCTGGTGTAAGATTTATATATTTGGCAGCCTTTAAGAATCAGCTTGGCTAAGGATGTTTTTCTAGTGAGACTAAGAGTGTCCACATGCGGTCTTTTCTGCCAGAAGATGTGAGTGGTAGAAGAGACATTACACAGCTATGATCTGATTAAATGAAGCTTATCCATAGTTGTGTCTGTCTTACCAGTTCAAAGATAGAGGTGTGATTCATGCTTCTCCCTTCAGACCTAGGATAGGACTGTGTGACTACAGATACTATCACAAGCTGTATTTTAGCCATGAACTGAATAAGAAAAATTGTAAGGTGTCCCAATCTTGATTTCTGGAGGAAAATAAGATGATTGTGGATTTCAGATCAAATAACTAGAAAGAATTCCTCTGTGAATGCTGGAACAGAAGCAGACCATCTGTGAACAACAGCTAAGAAGACAGGTACAAGCTCATACTGTGGCAAACCAAGAAGTTAGGACTTCACATTCCCTTTCCTTCCTTCTCTTTTTTTCCCACTGACATTTTCAGAGATTTACAAAAAAAATTGGCTCATCTGCCTACCTGATTGCTGCATACACATCAGTGGCCCAGTTGCAGATTCCATATGTATTTTTCAAAAGTTTTGAGAGAAAATGGTGAGTCCCCTCTGACTCCACTTCCAACAACTTGACAACTTCAACTTCCAACAAAATGACAACTATGTCTCCGTCTTCCAGTGGATGCTAGTGCCTCCTCCATTAAGACATCAGGATGCTGACAAGAAAGTTGCTGTGCAATTTGCTCATTCTGGATCACAGTAAGGGCAAAACTGTGCTGTGAGATGATGCTTTGACTACCTGCCTGAGATACTGTTTGCAATAGTATACAGAGCCCTGTGTCACTCAGTGAAGCCTTGGCATCCTGCCTGAAATTGGATAACCAGATAGTGTCAGTATCTACAACTGCTTTTTTAACATTTATCTTGCCTGGAAATTGGGTCTCTCTGTGCTGGGCAAACTACCTGATAAAGCAAACAGTGAATTTTTTTCTGAGATCTTGAACAATCTCAGCTGCTTCCATTGAGGCTGACTGCCTGAGGCTTTGAGGAGACCATCAGTCACTGAGCTCCTATCCAGTTTTCCATCTACTTTTTCAGCCGAATCATCTTCAAAGTCATGTATTGTCTGAGTGAGGCAGAAAGCAGTTTTCCTTCCCAAAATTCCTGCTTCTATGACCTGGTAATATTGCACTTATGCATCTACCTAGCAGTAATGTCAACAAGACAAGTAAATTTAATAGAAAATATATTTTCAAAGGGTCTTCACAGTCATTCAGAGTTGCCTTGTGAAGGAAAGCAGGGGGAAGCAATCCTGGCTGCTATGAATAATATCACTTGCTGTCACTAATATTATGCAGGGAATGATTTTAAGACTGAGCACATGCTCAGTATTCTGGGCAAACCATTGAATTCAGTTAAATTACTTCCTTGATTCTAAAATTGTTGTCTAATAACCAGTTGCAAAT
This sequence comes from Polioptila caerulea, assembly GCA_013397295.1. NCBI lineage: Eukaryota > Metazoa > Chordata > Aves > Passeriformes > Certhiidae > Polioptila > Polioptila caerulea. The sequence goes on along the minus strand of VYXF01003812.1, from coordinate 15,245 downwards.
TATCTGCATTTTGCTTTCTGAACAGCAGATGTGTTGGGAAGGAATTGTACTTCAGATTAATAGAATTGTTTGTTAATAGAAATCTGAGTTTCCCAAGGAAGTGTTTTTCAAAATTGCCTTGGGTAGGGAAGAAGATGTCTGTTACAGAATCAGCTACAGGTCCTTCCTCGGGAGAAATTATCATAGATAGCTACACATCATGAATTATTTGCTATTTCATTATGAACATTATCCCTACAAACTTTAAGGAGCACAAGACCTTAGTTGTTGGCAGTCCTGGAGCAGCAGAAATCTTAATAATCCATGTAAGAGGACTCTTAGACTGAGGAATAGGAAAAAGGCTTTGCACACTGCGAGATCCATCTCTGACCCAGACTCAACTACTTAGAAAACCTCAAAAGTTGCAGTGGCAGTTCCATTTCTCTCATAAAAAAAACCTGGCAGTTGAAAAAAGAGTTTCATATTTTGAGGATTTGCCTTTCAAAACAGACTCAGAATTTTATATATCAGCCTAGAAAGTGCTGCAAGAAATTCTGAAAGAAATTGTCTAAAAAATGTAGCCAGAAGATGCCCGTGGGAGTAGAGTGAGTGAGCTAACAGAAATCATGAATGCCTGGCTTGACTTCAGGTATCATCAAAGCTGCCTTCATACAAAGCTGACTCCAGAAGACCCCAATTCAGGAGTAAAAGTCTGCATTGTGACCTAGTTTAGACTAGTATCACCACAAAACCAGTATAGGTCAAATCTTGGGTGCTTAGATGCTTAACAACCCTTTTATCCCCATATCATGATCAGTGCAGTAAATTTAACAGGACTTGGAGAACAGACCTGCTCTTGTTTATCCTGGAAATAAAGCATAAATGTGAAGAGAAGACTTAGTGAAAAGACAAGTAGTTATGTTTATTTTGTATAAGAAATGCCAACAGCACAAAAAGAAGGACAGATGGAAGTAATAAGAACAAGACAAAAGTACACTAAGGAATACATATTTTCAGCCCTGCCTACTATTTCCATTTTCACTTGAATGCAAAAGGAAAGTGTTTTTAAAGTTTCCCATTGACTACACATAGCCCTAGTGGCTACTACGATTGACTCTGAAAAGAGTAAGGATCAGAAGGGACAACATAAAATGAAGTCTTTAATAAAATTCTAGTTAATAGAATACATCTGTGGTGCTTTGTTTTAGGAAAAACAGGTTCATACCGTTTCACAGATGAGTATGCTCAAGAATTGATGGTATGAATCATGGAGGGATAACCTTTTTTGGGGAATGTTGTTATAGATTGCTTAATTGCATTATGTTAAGTTTTATTTGTTCTATTTTCCTGCCTTGGTTCAACCACAGGAAACAGGAGTAAAATGGAAAGATACAGGGAGAAGTCACTTAAAATAACTGGAACACTCTTTTAATACTAAAGGATCTTTTTCTGCAGAAGGACTGAAATAGGTGTTTTTAAACTTGCCAGTCAAGAGACACCTAAAACCTAATGACAGAGCTATCTTCCTCTTCTTTCAACATGGCAAAACAGAAGCCTGAGAGATGAGTATTGTAGATAGATTTCATCTGCTTTTACTGACCCGTTTTTTCCTTCTTGAGTGCAGTGTCTAGTGGTCAAGAACCGTGATTATTCAGCAGGAGGAGAGTTCCCAAAGGTTTTCCTGGTTTCACCAGCCCAGCAGGTAACTTTACCGTAGCTGCAAGGTTATAAAGCTATCATTATAACATTACATCCTAAGGTCATCAAAGGAGCGTTTCCTATGGAGTTTCAGAGGAAGGGAAAGGGGCATTGCAAGATCAAGGTTTTTGTGTTTACTCCTAGTTCCTCAGAATTTTTAACAGATGATCTCTTCCATAGTTAGGATTGGAAAGGAAAAGGAATAAGTCTGAGTAACTCACTCAATAATGGTAATACTAGCCTCCCATTTTATATTGTGTCTCTGCATGTTGCTGTAGGTTATTGAGGGATAGGCAATTAATAACATTGATGATAATTTTTCTATGTAACTGCAGCTATACATTATTTTTTGTAGTTTCATAGGCTACTCTCCTTGATCTGTTTTTTCTTCAAGGTGTTTTCCCTGGTCATTGAAAAGAGGAACTAATACATGTGTAAAAATACGTGGTGCAGGCCCTAACACGTAGCCCATAACGTGGAACTGTCAGTGACAAACCTCTCTGGGGGAGGCAGGGTCTGGGATGTGGTATAAAAAAAACAGACTTCTGGGGGTGCTTATGGGTGCAATAGGACAAGTCAGAATAAGACTACATTGATTACACATTTATTTTTAAGATGCCCTTTTGTGTTGTACTTAATCCGACTCAGTTGTGGGCCAATAGTGATCCCATTTCTTCTTTCTTCCTATGCCTCACAAGTGATATCTAGTCCTTTATGTCATACAAAATACTATTAATACTGCTATGCAGCAGGTCATGTAAACCTGCTGATCTGATAGAGAATGTACCTTTCTTCTTTGTAGATCAGTTATTTGATGGATCAGTGAACCAGAACTCCTCACTTGAAAGCCTCATTATTAATAGATCCAGTTTTACATTGGTGAAAGAAAGAGTAGTAGAAAAGTGGTTTATTATGTAAGATTATACACAACATGTAGATGTACCCTAAAAAATAGCAGCACAGACTCAGTTCTAGGATTACATAGTTTACAGGACCCTTCTGTACCCCTTTTCCTTCCATTCAACAGATACACAAATGCTTTTGGATTTTTCCTTCCAAATCATTACGAAAACTTACTAATTCAACAACACAGTTCCTCTCAGGATTTGTTGTAAATTCTGATGTTGACTTGCTCACTGGCTGTTGCCATTTTCCTTTTGTCTGCTTCTGTACCACTTCTGGCCACTTGTTAGACCTGCAGAATGGGACTGGCTGCAGGGGTCTTTAATTCCTCTTTCTCACACAAGTGAGCACTGNCAAATCATTACGAAAACTTACTAATTCAACAACACAGTTCCTCTCAGGATTTGTTGTAAATTCTGATGTTGACTTGCTCACTGGCTGTTGCCATTTTCCTTTTGTCTGCTTCTGTACCACTTCTGGCCACTTGTTAGACCTGCAGAATGGGACTGGCTGCAGTGGTCTTTAATTCCTCTTTCTCACACAAGTGAGCACTGAGACTCTTACAAAAGGTTAAGTTACGTAGATGTTAAATGATGCTGTTTGGTTTGGTTTGGTTTGGTTTGGTTTGGTTTGGTTTGGTTTGGTTTGGTTTGGTTTGGTTTGGTTTGGTTTGGTTTGATCAGAACATTCAGGTAATTGAGCTAAGGCATGCACCTATGCTCACATGTACAATCATTAATAACAGCTTTCTTGCTGCTCTTGCTTTTTTCCTCAAAACTCTTCTGCTGCATCACTTAAAGTTACATTATCAATTTCTATTAATTAACACACCAAATCAGGAAAACCAGCTACTAGTTGGCATAATTTTATTTTTAAAGCTAATGGCATTCCAATTGAGGACTCCTCAGTAAAAGAGACAAGGGCATAAAAGAGAGAGTCCAGCCATGAAAAAGATGAAGGGCTTGGACTATCTCTCCTATGAAGAAAGTCTGAAAGATTTCCTCCTGGAGAGCAGGGGGCTCAGGGGGATCTCACAATGCATATACACACTTGAAAGCACAGTGCAAAGCGAGCCAGGTTCTTTTCAGAGGCAGGACCAGAGGCAGTGGGCACATGCTGAAATACGGGAGGCTTTGTCTAAACACCCAGAAATGCTTTGTTACTGTGAGGGGGACTGAGCACTAGAGCAGGTAGCCTGGGATGGTGGGGGCTCACCACCATATCTCACCCTTGGAGATATGGAAAACCTGATGAGCCACAGTCCTGGACTACTGGCTGTAGGTGTCCCTGCTTGGGCAGAGGGTTGCATCTGATTATCTCCATCATATCTGTTCCACAATACCATATAATCTCCTGCTTTTACTGAGTTTGAACATCTATTACTTAATGCTTACGACCCTTTCTGATAATAAATTACATGGTAATGTGATTTCTGAATGTGTATGTTGTTCTGTATGATTCATCCACAAGAAGGAATACCAGAATCACTGCCATATGCACTGTCTTTAATCTTACTGAAATAAACACTGAAGACATCGAGGGTGAAGCAAATTGCTCAGTTTCCTAAAATAGAACAAACAGCACCATGTTATCCTCTTCTTCTTCATGCAGAAATAGCTGAAGATTTCTCTGTTAGGAATTAATATAGTAAAAGTGTAAAAGAAACAAGAGAAAACCTATCTGAATGTGAAGGCAGTTTAGGAAAGGTTTTGGATTATATAGTTAAACCCCGAATCTTACATGTCCCATTAGCTCCAAGAACAACATTGTAATCTATCAACTGTGATCTATCTGCTGTGAATAGAACTTTCAGTAGCTTTACCAAAGGCTATATTCATCAAATTTAAGCACAGAGGTAAAGGAAATATGCTCACCTCTGGGCCACTTTCTTCTTGATGTTTTGCTGTTCACATGACTCTTATTCCATTGGTTTCAAAGGATATATTTTTATGTGTGCAGTCTAAAGCCATATTTAATCCCTGTAGGTTCAAGACATATTATTTTCACTGACTTGGTGTCTTCATCTGGAGGATAGCCATCTGCAGTTAGTGATACTGGTAAGCAGCTTTGTAGATAAAAATTCTGATGGAGACGCTAATTGCCACTATTTCTTTTTTACTTATTACTACAATTTATTCTTAGCCATAATAAGAAGCCACACACACACAAACAATAAAACCAAAATCCATGCACACTCACACAAGAAAAAAACAGCACAAAAACCAACAACACCACACCTCTCAACCTCTTTATTAAATAAAACCTGAGTAAAAAGCTAAATAAAGTTTGTGATATCTTAGCTTTCCACTCATTTTTAACTGAATGTAGTTGTCTGCTGGACCATAGCAACTTCCTTTTATACCACTGATTGCTTCAGGATGTTTCAGATTTTCTCTTAAATATATAATAGCTTAACCATCTTCATAATGTCCAAAAGGGCATAGCAATTCTGTACACTTCTTTTTGGAAGATGTACTCAAAAGTGAATGTTCTGGGCTGTAAGTTATATGCTGTTTGAGAATTTCTTGTCGGCATGTACACTTACAAGTTTGTGCTATATGAATGTGTACAGAGATGTTTTGAAACAAGCCAGATCTGCTTATTATTCCAACTTAATTGCTGAACGGGCAGGCTGCCCTACTTTCTTGTAACTTTTTATTGCAGGGAAACTGACTAATCTGGCTCTTCCTCCATCAACAGAACTTTGTGAACTGTTCACATCCCACTTTGAGAACAAAACTAAGATCATTGTGAGTTACTTGCCCCCTAACAAAACTGCCAACACTAACAATTCTCTAATTCCAAATCTTGAGACTGTCAAAATTTTCAAGCTACAAATACTTTTGGCATTTTATATTCCAACACCTCAGGGCACTATTATGTTTTGCCAAATCTTTGGTCTAAACAGTTACAGTTTTTCTTCATTCTCTAATCCCGCTGGGTTCTCACATTGTTAATCTTTCTTTCATGGTGGGGAATATCTTAATAATGACACAAAGTAAAACAATTATCAGTCCAGTTTTAAGAAAATAATCTGCTACCAATAGAAGATCTTGCATTTGCTATTTAATATTAAATCTTTTTTATTTTCTTGTGATTGTAGCACACTGTAAATGTGGCAGTATCTTTCAAAGAAAATTTCTTGGTTTCATCTCAAGCTGGACCCTGCCCTATGGGCTGGGAAACAGCATTCTGAAGAGTTAATTTTTGGTCTTTGTACTCTGACTGGTGATGAATTTTTGCTGCTGCTGCTTGACCTCTCGATTTACTTTGACATTATTTTGATCATAATAGAACATTAGGTCTCTAGGCAACTCAGATTGATTTTGTTCTAGTTTTCATTGAGATCTCTTATGCACATAATGGTTCTGCCTTTCTTCTTCTGTCCCTCTCATGCGTGTATTCAGGGGCACACACACTGGAGTATTTTACACATATCATAGCACAAAACAGGAAAGAAAAGGTGGTCTGGTGATTAATAACCAGCTCTCCTGGCCAATGTGTGGGTTCATTCACTGCCATTCTATTAACAAATTATATACCTAGCATGTACACCATTTTTCACCAGGAAAAAAATCAAAGCTTTTTATAAGTCAGTAATGACTAGTACTTCTGTAGAGATGTTGTTGCAGACAGGGAGGTTTGCCTATGGTATTATTGGGGAAAGTAGTTAGCCTGGGTACAGAAACCATGGGATCATGGAGAAAGGAGGATCATTACAGAACTCTCATGGTTTTTCAGCCACCCTGTCTCAACCTATTTGTTTGACACCGTTTTGTGCACACTATTCAGGATACAAACAGGTTTAGGTCCTGGTTTTTTCATTCTCTATGTCTCAGTGCAAATCTTGTGTGTCATTTTGTTAGTTTCCATGCCATTTTATGTGGACAGCACTGTCGACTGGGTATCCATCTGCCCAGATATAATTTAATTCTATACAGTCTGGCAGGTCTGCTCAGGTCTACAGGTGTTAGATCCCTTCTTTTTGCAACACTGTGTCTATTAGCACCAGTCTTTTTCTCAGCTTTTCTGGAGATGTAAAACAAAGACATGTAAAATGAAATCACTAGTCATTGGTTCCAGAAAGTACTTGCCCATGGTTGCCTTGATTGCATTCTGTATTGAGACTCCAGGTATTCCTGTCTTATAAATCAAATGCCCTCTTTTACCAGCTCTTATCTTATAGACAACTAATAAGTGTTATTCTCAGCCCTTTTTATTTAAGTTATGTTTGGTATTTCTCGTATGCAACATTGTGTTTCTCAAAATGGTTACCAAAATACTAGTCCATTTCTCTTTATAGATTATATTATTTTAAATGCTTTATATAACCAAGTCACCCGAATGTCAGCATCTATTCTCCAGACTGTTTTGAAAGTATCTGGGATATTTAGTAAGTGATCTGACCTTCTTCAAGTAGAAAAAGAAGCCTTTATATGTTAGGAAAAGGGAAAAAATAATTCTGTTTTTCTTGGGTCATTGTTTCCATGATTTGTAAGGAAATAATATGTCTCTGAAATATTATGGATGTATTTAATAAAAAACATATTTTAGATGAGTCCAGAAATAGAACACCCCAGGATTCCAATACCAGTGATTTTTTTATAAAAGTCTTTCTGTAGGAAAGTGCTTAAAATCTGGATCTTAAGTGACTGTAACTATACGGTCCTGAAGGTTGTGTTTTACATTGTCTCTTAGATTTTCTACACTGCATTTATAATTATGAGAAATTAAAAGTTGTTTAAATGCTGCTATTACTTAAAGTACAACCTGGATTCAAAAATCAAAGCTGTTTTGGTTTTTTTTCTGATCACACCATATCACAGATACAAAAGATTAATGAATCAGAGGCTAACAGATAAATCTGCTTATCTTACATAAATGGAAAACTGTCTACCTAATTCTCCTACCACTGTGTTGATTCTACACAATTACCAGAAATTAAAAGTGGTGGAAAAATGTATTTTAATCACAGAAAAACAGAAGAAGGAAAAGCAGCTATGACTCAGTGAAGGCCAGGAGCATGGCTGCTGGAAGATGCCATTTTTATGTAGTCACTTTCCTGACCACTGTCACATTTTGGTTTTAAACCAAAATTGTACAGTAAAAGACTTAGGGACAGCTTTCAGCACAGTGTCAAGTTCCCATTAAATAAGCTGAAATTAAGTACACTTAACAGTAATAATTTTCTTTGAAATGGCAACTTCCACATGTCTATTCAAGTTAGAAGGTGACTATATATAATAAACTAGTCATCTATATACACTATATATATTTTAATATTCCTTGTGTAGATATATATATATAGATATAAATATATACTTTGGTCATTTGACAGGTGAAAATATGTTCCAAGATTCTACTGAATATTAAAACAGATTGGATAAATCCAGTATCATATTCTGTTTTATGCAGAGTCTATTCCTTCTGACTGAACCCCTATTGATTTGCAATCTGCTTCTAGGATACAAAGGTAACATAATGCATTGCTGCCAGATTAATTGCAAGAATTCTATATCTGTCTGTATGGGCAAATTTTAACAGAAATGAATGGAGATACATGTGCTGTGACTCAAGTTCAAATTGCACTCAGGGCACACTATGTTGCCTACTCACACATTGGCATACCATTCTCCATTCTAGAAGACTCTCTTTCATAGAAATTATTGCAGAATATACCCCTTGAGCTCCCTCCATAGCAGATACGCTCTGAAAAATGCATCTTTGAAAGTCTTCTTGTTCGAAGACTAAACAGACTTTGTTGAAAGACCCTGTTCTCATGCTGAACCTGAAAGAGGTTCTTAGGCTTTTCTGAATTAGTCTGTGAATTAGTCTCCCTTTGAACATGATTAGGCAAATTTCAAAAGAAGTAATAATGATTTCTGTCATGTGGTTTTAGTTGAGGAATCATTTTCCCTCCAAATGACTCAAGAGAATTACTGCTGTCTTTAGTTATGGCATAAATCTATATTAAAATTATTCTTACTTCTTTTGTCTAAAATGTGATCAAAGCCACATCTTGCAAATATCCAGTCTTTTCTAGGAATAAGATGGACAATGAGTGCCTGATTTAAAAATGCAAGCTTTGTACTCTGAGTGCCTGGGAGTGTTTGTTATAACACTTGTCCTGCTGAAATCAGTGAGACTTGGGATGCACTGATGTCATCAAAATTTGCCCACTCTTACTACTCTTTACTCTTGATTACCAAAAACTTAAATAGAAAAGAAGAAATCATATATAGTATATAAAGGAGCTTCTCATAACGTGTGCTTTGTCTTTGTTTGAGGTACTTCCTCTCTTCCAGCCCCATAATTTTTTGCTTTGGAATTGTAAATATAACCATAAAAGGAATGTTTTAATATAATATTTTGTTATGGTCTGTACTACTTACATTGTTCTGCATTCACTAAAGGTATTCTAATATTGTAGTCCTATGTTAAGCATCTCGAGCCTTTATTATGAGGCTTTGTGGCCTGAAAGAACCAGGAGGTACTCAGAAAAAACATCATCTATATTCTTTTTCTAACTTTTTTTTTCTGGGCACTGCTCCTTTATCTTTCCATTTCCTGATTCTGATTTCTGAAAGCAGTGTCTCTGGCACTCTTGTTAACTGCTCAGCTTTCCTGCCTCTGCTCTGCTCTAATGGTTTTGCAAATCTGAAACACTCTCTGGAAGTTCCATGAAAAACAAGATTACATGTTGGACAACCAAATTAACAGTGAAAATGGCAGGAAGAATACATTTGAAAAGGTGCATGCCAAGGTTGCTCAGGGAATGTGAAGTTTAACAGAGCAGAAGAATAAGATCAGGAGTGTACTCACCTCATCTCCTGGAAACATAACTAGAATCTGCTGGTCAGGAACAGGAAGGACAGCAATCTGTCAACAGATAGTGTAATATTAATTTCTTGCTAGAATCTGTTTGCGCTTTTTAAGTACTGCAAGTTTAGTTTAGATGTCTAGGACATGCCATGGTTTAGATTACACTGTATTTGTGTGATGACTGCATTTGTTTCTTCTCTACAATGAAGATCACTTGTATGTATTAGTGTAAATATAGTATAGTACAAATACTATTAGCTAAATCTTAATATTTTTATGTTATCAGTGGGTTTTAGGGTATTTTATCTTAGGTAATGAGTTTCATTGTATTGATTTGTGTGGCATATTTTAATAATCCATGCAGGTGCAGAATGGACAGGAAAATATTCTGAAATATGGAAGTTTTTGATTGTTGGAAGACACTAGGTCAATTAACTTGCCTTGCACACATTGTAAGTCTGTTTCACCAGAGAAATGGGTTGTTTTATATGGAAAGTAGTGATAACATTCCAGAATTTTATAAATCTATTTCATATAAATAGCCCAGTAATCCATTTATATTTAAGGAGTGTGATTTGGGTTTGTAGGTCTGAAAGGAGGCAACACAAGTAATGACTTGTGCAAAACTCCACTGAGCTGCACATGCTGCTTGTCCCTTAAATTCCTTATCATACATGATATTGACAGCATGACTCTTATTATTTTACATTCCCTGGAAATATAAATGAAACATGTTGAAATTATTAACTTTAGGGAAATTTGGAATTTATAAAAGCTGTAGTGGAAACAATAGTCCTACCAGAAATTTTATAATAAAAAATAAATTAATTTATATGATTAATTAACTTAAAATACGGTAACAATTTTCAAGTTTAGCTCTAAGCACATTCTCTTTAGTAGAGCATTTGGTAGACAAGGAAATCTTAAATGGATCCTAAATACCTTTCTGTATAGCAGCAGAGATAATTTTGTAAATTCTCTTGGCCTTCAGTGTCACAGAAAGGCCATACACAGAGACTTTTTTCATCACAGCTGAGAAGAATTCACCAACTTTTCATAGTTTGTTTTTTTTTCACCTAGCAGCAAGAAATTATAACATGTTCAACCAGCAGAACAAACAATGTGGGAGGTCCCTTTCATTCAGCAAAGACTTATATTAACCTGCCTCTGAGGGTATTTTGCATTAGTCTGGCTGACATGGACTGAATAAGGATGTGATTTCTTTTCATAATGCTGTCTGCAAATTGTATGCTCCAAAAGAAATGTGATAATGTTATTTCAGGACAACAGCCTCTAATGCTCTAAAAATAAATTTCAAGGTGAAAGCATAATACTTGGGTTAAGTTACCAACATATGAAGCACCTGTACCTCACTACTCACATGTTGGCCTATAAGTTTCCTGTAATAACTGTTGACCTGTTTTAAAGTGCACTTTCTCATACTTGAAATTAAATAATCAACATAGAAGAGTGTCAGGAAAAAAAATGTCATAGTTTGCAAGAACCAAGAACCTCCAGGCTCTGCTGTCATGAAGATCAGGACAATGCGTCTGCAATGAGTTTCTTTCACTGGGACAAAAGAAGCAGTGGTGATTCTTTTGGGATTAAGTGGAAGGAAATATCCCATACGTGTTCTAGAGGAACTGTTTGCATGCCAGAAATGGAGTGTGGGAGGAACAGCATTCCAAGGTTAGCTCTTGGCTTTAGGGTGGATCTGAGATCTTGTGACCACAGCAATGGCAGTGAGAGATGTGTCATGTTCTTGCCAAGGAGTATGGTTGGCCAGTGTCTCTAGCAACACATTTGTCCACAGTGGCTGTCAGGCAAAGCTGAAACTTTTGTCCATGCTGCTTCACCCAGGCTCCACATGGAGCAGCATGCTACCTGAGTCCTCACAATCTGGTCAAGTTCCTCCTGCCCTCTAGCTGTGCCGTGGACAGTGTGCCCAGCAGGGGTGCGGATAACCACTGCCTGAGTCTCTGATGCTTTCCTGCATCGTTTGTGGTCAAGAAGTTAGATGGAGTTTATTGCTTGTTGTTTGACTCTTAGCCCTTCATTTTCCTCAGTAGTTACCCCAAAATGCGAGGACCAGTGTTGCCTGATCCCAGCTGCTATAGGCTGACTCTCACTTCCTTTTTTTTTCATTGAATCTTTATACACCGCCATGGGGTGCTTTGCATCAGGGCTTTTTCTATTTTTTCTTGATACAAAATCATGTTCTGATAAATTATTTGTGTTTGTCTTTCTTTCAAATACCAGGAATTGATAAAAGTGCGCTGATGTACTTAATGTCTTAGAGAGTTTATGGTCTTGTCTTTCCATTTCTTTACCTGTGGTGCATTGTATTCTGAAGTTTTATGGTTTTGGTGTCTTTCCTGTCTTTTCTACTGAAAAGCCTGAGATTGTTATTACATATTTTCAGGGGAAGAAGGAGAACATAGAGCATATCTTACAGCATAGAGTAGAAAGAAATTATTTACTTTTAAACTTTTTTGGACTTAAGAGCTGTTCCACAGCTGGCTGCGATGTCAATGTACCGAACTCAGCAACCAAAGTGTTCCATCTCAGTTCATGCTTTCTCTTCCTTCTAAACTCAAAATTCCTACTTACACTGCCAGTGTAGCAGAACACCCAACTTGTTCCAGCCAAAATGTGGAACAGCTCACCAGATCATGTGTGTCTAGAGTTTTGCCTTTTAATGTTTATTTCTTTTATACCAGTTCAGCTGGATGGAGGCTAAGTACCTGTGACAGAAAGCTTCCTTGTGTTTTTTGATCAGAGGGTTAGCTCCCAGTATAGGTTTATCTCAGGTGCACAAGGTGAAATGACAAGGCCAGTCTGGTTGTCAGAAGTCAAACAGGAATCTAGAAAAACTGATTCTTGTTAGTCAGAAGGGAAGAGTGCAGGATTGCAACAATGAGGTGCTTAGGCAGCGCCTGAAGTGTGTAGTCATTCTATATATTTCCATCCATCAGCTATTTTCATTTTGGCTCCCTGCTTTTAATAATTCACACTAGACAATGTCAGAACATAAACCTCACTGCGGAAAATTGCCATCTTCAGTATGCTTGCTCTCTATTGAAAAGCCGAATGCTTTATCTATGTCATTTATTTTTTAACATCTGCATCTTTGGATTCAGTTTTGGACTTCTATAGTTCTAGATAACTTTATGGGAAATATTTAACCACATGAAGAACTGAAAAAAGCATTTGTCTGGTAAAGCATTGGAAACTGATGTAGAGCAACTCTGGTGAAATAACAAGTACTCTATTGTAGTTACTTAGGTATTTCAGTTCTTGATTTAGATATTCCTTGAGAATTTATCTTCATACGACGTTCAGTTTGATTCATTTACCTAGAAAATTCCATTGCTCATGAGGTGTTCTCTAGCAATAATGTTGTAGCAGCTAAAATTTCGTACTTGGTGCTAAAGCTATTATCAGACATTTTTCACAGTACATATGGTACACATCATGGTACTCATTAGCAGCTCTTCCAGGACTATTACCCTCTTCCCTGCTCCTTCTCTACACACAAAACTTTGCCAGTGTTCTGGGTTTGGCTGGGATAATTTCCTTCACAGGGGCTGGTATGGGTCTGTTTTGGATTTGTGCTGAACACAGGGTTGATAACACAGAGGTGTTTCTGTTATAGGATGAGCTGGGCTTACACAGAGCCAAGGCCTTTGCTGCTGTTTGTACTTCCATGCTGGTGAGGGAGTTGGGAGGAGACACAGCTGGGACAGGTGACCCAATTGACCAAAGGGATATTCCAGACCATGTGACATCCTGCTCAGTACATAAAGCTGGGGGGAAGAAAGCAGAAAGGATGCATTCTTGCAACAATGGTGTTTGTCTTCCCAACTCACCTTTATGTGTCCTGCTGTCCTGGAGATGGCTGCCCATGGGAATCAGTGAATTAATTCCTTGTTTTGCTTTGTTTATGTGCATGGCTTTTGCTTTCCCTATTAACCTGTCTTTATCTCAAAACATGAATTTTCTTGCTTTTAGCCTTCCCATTCTCTCCTTGAATGATCCCGCTGGTGGGGGAGGATCCCTGCTGCTGGCAGGGATTAAACCATAAAATCCAAGATGGCTATTCCTGAATAATGGTGTCAGAATGAAAAATTATATTCAAGAATCTAACTGAAATTAGTTTGACATATGGTCTTATTTTAAGCCAAAGATCATCTACCAGACACAGACCAGTAAGAAACAATGAACATTGGCAGGGCAGATATTTCAGAATTGTACCTGCAGCCTTTTACCACGTAGTCCGCAAAGCAAAGGAAGATACAATTCCTGCTTTGAATTCTTTTCCCTGGGACTGTCAGTCTTTTCCTTTCCCCATTAATAGATTCAGTGGTGATTAATAAAGGGAAAAAAACCCACAACAAAATAAAACAAGAAAAACCAAACCAAACAAAAACCCCAACCCCTCTCCGTCCTAAAACCCCCCCACCAAAACAAGATACTATATTTCAAGCCCAGAGAAATCTATTAGAAAAGTAAAAGTTTTTAAAAAGTATTTAAATGAAAAACAGAGAATGTGAGGTTTTTCTGTCCAAAACATTGACTCATGATTACAATCCTGCACCAAAATTGGAAAGAAACCCCATAATCTCTATTTATTTCTGCAAATATTAAGGCAGTTTTGTCCAGACCTTATCATTCTTATGTCACATGCAAACAATCATATTTAATATATTCTGTATTTCTGAGAGCTATTTTTAGATAAAATAAAGGAAAACTCTCTCGACTGCTTTGCTGCTTGAAGTTGCCACCCAGAGTTGCTTTCAAAATGGTGAATCATTTGGTTCTGGAAGGCTTGACATCAGGGATTTTAAAGGAGGTCTGCGTTTTAGACTGCTCCCTTACACTTTTTTTTTTTTAATTGTTGAATGAAATACATGTAAGACTGTGCACTCAGACTGCAAACGTCAAAAACCACAAAAGCTGGGCCCAAAGATGTCAGAGGTGATTAAAGTGTTCTACCTATTAGTCCTATTATTACCAAGGGAATGGATTTTAAGTTCTAGAATCCTATCTGGAAAAACATCTTGAACAACTACATTATAGATCAAACATTGCTTTTGGGTTTAAAAAGGAAAAAAAAAAAGCAAACAACAACAAAACCCCACAAAAACAACAACAACAAAAACCAAAACCTAACC
>VYXF01003811.1:685312-699598 GCA_013397295.1 Polioptila caerulea | reverse complement strand
CCCAGCCCCCTGGGACAGCCGGCACCCGGCAGGACGGGAGAGGGGCTGTCCCCCGACTTCCCTTCCGACAGTTCAGTTTGCTGAACTCAGCCAAAGCTGAGCTGGAGAAAGAGGAGGAGTTTTTCTACCGAGTGACAACTTCAGGCTAAAACTGGGAGGATGTGATCGGGTCACTGGCAGGTCTGTGGGGACATGGGGACAGGACATCATGGGTGGGTCTGGGGATGCCCATCAGCCCTCCTGCTTCCCAGGTCCAGCTCCAGAAGGGGTGTCTAAAACACTCTTGTGTCTGGCCCTCACCTCAGCACCACTTCACAAACAAATTAAAACTTAATTGTGATGTTTGGTGCATGGTAATGGGGGGCCGATTTTCCTTAAGTAGTGACTGATATGTATAAGACAGACCTGTAATCTCTGCTATTACAATGAAGGGGTAAATTGCATTTTACAGGAAACCTAAAAATCAAGGCTGCGGATAGGCAGATTCAAATAATCCTCTCTGAACTGGAAAAAAGAAATACTGGAGTTGTGAGGAAGAGCCATGCCCCATACAAACAGGGAGCAGGACTCCGTATTTCTTCAGGGAATTAACCACAGAGCTCGGTTAGGGGTGATGGATTAGAGGAAGGTTTCCTGCCTGGACTTCAGTCACTTTGCCGTGCCTGTGTCCAGCTTCACCAAGGGTTTTGTGTGAGGATTTGTGAACCCTGGGCTTTCCAAGGAATATGTTTATACTACAGAAGAATAGTATAAAAGAAATCTTTATATATAAGAATATATAATATTTATATATGAATATATAATTTATGTAGAATATATATATATGTGTGTGAGAGATTTAATTTCTTATCCAAACCAAACCAGAGAGCAGCAATTCTGCTACAAGTAGCAAGGGCTGAAAATGATGGAGCTGACGGAGGGGTTCTGCTGAGGGTGATGAGCTGGGTATGACTCCCCCCAGGCTGTTCCCTTGTACTTCCAGCACCTCTGCCCACCCTTCCCTGTGTGCCCGGACACAGGAGGGCACAGGGCAGTGCAGCCCCGGCTGGGGGGTTCCCAGAGCCCCCGCAGTCTGTCCGTGCCGCCAGAAGGAGCCGTGGGAGGCGGTCCAGGCTGCGGAGATGCCCTGCAGAGGGGCTTGGCACATCGTGGATGCTCTGCCTGGCACTTGGCACATGCCATGGCCACAGCTCCAGGCCTGGCCTCCTTCCCACGGACATGGCTTTCCTAGAAAGCTCTGCCTGCTGCCGGCTGGCCGCTCCCGGGGCACCCGGGCCCCTCACCAGAGATGCCATCAGCCTGAAGGCAAGCGGGGAGGAGGCCCAGCAGTGCCAGGACTGTTTCCATCCCTGCCCAGGGGCTGATGATCCCGAAATCAGGCCTGCTGCAGCACCCAGCTGTGTTTGGGTTTGAGCGTGGAAGAACACGGGGGTGTGCCCGTCCTGCCCTGCAACACCACCTGGTATTGCCAAAGGGCTTCAGGTGGTGAGGGAACATGCACAACACTGGCTGGTTATCACTTCTTTTTTAATAGCTTTTAGGGTAAAAAATAATCCAGGACCACTGAGGAATTACCAACAGTTCTAACAGCCGAGCCTTGAAGGCAGCCTGCTCTCCCAGCCTGCTCTCCCAGCCTGCTCTCCCAGCCTGCTCTCCCAGCCTGCTCTCCCAGCCTTCTCCTGCCCTGGGTTCTCCAGGCTGGGGCTCTCTGCCCCAGGCTGCTGGGCCATGTGGCACAGGGTGGCTTCAGCTGGAGCAAGGGGACATTCCAGTTGGGCAATGTCCTGTGTTAATTTGGATGGAAGTTCATTTTGGAAAAGAGGAGTGAACAAGCATGTGACATTTTCATTCCAAACTCAGGATTCTCTTTATGTGCTAAACTGTGGAGTTGGAGATCAGCAGAAATTTAAATAATGAATTTCACTGTTACTGAAAGGTTTAAAAAAAAAAAAATCCATTAACTGGCAAATTCTGAAATGTCATGATTTTTCCGGCTGTTCAGCACAAAAACCAATCTGGAAGTGTCAGTACCCGAGCCCCCAGCAGCCCTGTGATCCTGACTGGCTCCAGAGGCTCCGGTGGATCCTGGATGGGTCCCCGTTTGCTTTGGCTCCCTCAGGAAGGCCCCTTGGCTGCACCCCACATCTTTTGCAAAAGGACATCAGCCCTGCTGTCATCTCCCAGTGGCATCTGGGGCTCTGCCCATAGCACCAGGAGGGTGTGAGGGTTTTTTTGGAAGTTCTCCTGGCAGGACCACCCTCTCGGATCAGCACCACAGTACCTGCCCTGGGATCGTGCCTTTCCTGGCCATAGCTGGGCCCAAGGGCAGCACAGGGTGCCCTGGGAGCAGCCAGCTCCACCTGGGAGTGGTGGGGAGCACAAAGCCCGTATCAGCAATGATTTCCTGACAAACAGTGCGGCTCATTGTCTGTTCTCATTTATAAACTGCTCCACACCAGCCATCTGATATCCATTATTACAATTACAAACAACCCACAGTAACTCTCCAGCTGGTCAGCTCCATCCTAACAGCACTGCAGCCATTCAAGGATGCCATATGGTACCAGAGTTTCCAAAGCAGCATTGTCAATCAGCCTTATTAATTTCTGAGTTCATTTCTTTTCCTTTTAGGGATATATTTTTTTCCTTTCTTTCTATATAAGACAGAGACGCTTCTCTGGCCTCAATTTGGAATATGCAGCTTGACAGAATAATTGAAATATCTACATCTCTGAGGCAGCTGGCAGGGAAAGGAAGAGCCTGAACTCTGTGAGCAGCCCCCCGAGTACTGGTGCTCATGCAAGACCTCCAAGTGTCTCTTCCCATCTATACCCCAGTGCGTGCCACGAGAATATTAAAAACCCATTAGATCTGGAGTGCCGGACATGGCTGGCTCTTTACTGCAGATGGAGTGTTGCTAATGGCCATTTCCCTTCGATCTCTGAGTCTCCTTTGAGCTATATTTATTTTTTCCCCAACATTTTGGAGCCTACGAGCAGTGTCATTGGAGTCAGTGGGAGATGATGAGATGCTGCCGGCTCTGCTCGTGCCCATCCTGTGGTGAGCAGGAGCTGGGGAGAATCCCAAGGTGATTCCCAACTGGATGGACTCTTCCTTTGGGGTGATTTCTGGGTGATTTCTGGTGATTTTGTGCCTGTCCTCTTCTGTGTGGCACCACTGGATGGTGTATCTGTCACAGTGTCACTGTGGGTGGTGCTGAGGGAAAGGGCTGTGCTGGATTTGCCATTCCCAGCCCTGCAAACACATCCAGGCACTGCATCACAGCCACTGGCTGCAGGGACTGCTGGGCCTTAATTTTTGCTTTACTTTTGGATTTTTAAGAGAAATCAGCAACCACCCAGAAATGGTTTCTCTCCTTACTCGAGGCAGCAGGATGTTGTGACTCTGAAATGCTCAGCTCCGACTAAAGCTCAGCACCTGGAAAAATCCAGCAGGATTTTCCTTCCTTGGGGGTGGGATAGAGGTGATGGGGGGAGTGGAGGTGGAGACCTTTCAGGATGAGCCATGGGCACCCTCAAAGTGTCCCTGTGAAAATGTCTCCACACATTTTCATGTTTTTTCTCTCCCCAGCTGACTGTGTGGCATTCACAGCTGGAGCAAAAGCTTCCTGTCGGGATGTGGGTGCCTCCAGCAGCACCCCAAACATGCTGGGCTGTGGGTACCCACACCAGGGGGGCTGGAAGAGCTGCTCAACACAGGATTTCACCCCTGGCAGTGATACCTTGCCAGGGAAGAGGAATCAGGCTGAGAAGAGGGAGGAACGTCCAGTGGCTCCTTGCACCGTGGCGGGTGAGAGCAGCAGGTTTTGGGGCCGTGCATTATGCAGATCACATGGGATTATGTAAAACCTCTTTGTTCATCCCCCATGTCAAGGGCAAAGAGCTCTGTGGGGCCAGGACAGTTTTGGGGGAAATCTGCAGCCGCACAGATGGTGACACCGGGGCTCTGGCCATGGGAGGAGGACGTCCCCTGCCTCCCTGTCCCACAGTTCCTACGGGCATTTCCTCATTGCTTTTAGCTCGTGGGAGCCCAGCCAGTGAGGATCCAGCAGCAAGCCAAAGCTTAGCCCAGCTCTGCCAGGGGCTTTTCTCCTTCCCAGAGCTGTGGGCAGTGCCCACCTGCGGCATGAAGCACTGGGAATGTGTCAGGCCTCTGGAGCAGCATCCCTTCAATGGCAGCTGCCACTGTGCAGTACCACCCCTGCAGTGCCCTCACCCACAGCAAGTGCAGGTTCTGGTGCTCCTGCCTGTGCTTGCCCTTGGTGTGGGCTGGGGGCCCCTTTGACACAACTGTTCCTCACTGCCATCATTTTTGTCTGATGCAGGGCACACGCTTTGCAGGGTACACTAAACGGGGTGGATTGTTTGATTTATCTATGATAACAAAATTACTTTTTCTTTGTTGCTGTTCCACACTTGTTTGGCTTCCAGCACAGAGTCCCTGTTCCCACCTAGGCCTCTTCAGCCATGGTTGGGTGTCCAGCTCACACTCCCATGGGGATACTGCCAGGGGTGAGGTGCTGTCCCAGAGGGCAGGGGAGGTTGTGTCTCCGTGGGTGAATTCCCATCCCCATCTGTGCCCTGATCTCACCTGACATGGCTCATGGTGGGGCTGTGATGGGGCAGAAGCCTGAGGCCATGCTGGTACCCACATGGGCTGGGTTTATGTTGAGTTTCCATCTGGCTTTTCCCTACCCTCTAGCTCTCTCCAGTGTTCAGGGAAAGTTTCCCAGTCCTGTTTGCATGGGCACCCAGTCAAAGTTCACTCTGCTGCCATTTCTCTGCTGCTTGCAGTTTGGCTCTGTCATTTCCCCTCGTTTTCACCAGGACTGTACATCCCAGCTTCTGATCCCAGCTCCCCTCCCTGGCCAGGTGTCTGGGCCTTTCCAGGGGGGCTGGAAGGCTGGAATTGGTTTTGATCCCCAGCAGAGATGGGCAGGACCCCTCTCCCCCGTGCCACCATTCAGCACTGTCCCCCCTGAGCTTCTCGTTCCCTCTCAGCATCTCCCTGCAGGACACACAGACCTCCTTTTGCTTTGAGTTTCTGAATTTGTGACATTTTGCTTGATTTTTCCCCCTCTTTCCCCTCTGGCTCTCAGTGAACCACCCCATGCCTTCTGCAGAATTGCTCTGCATCTCTTGCCGTGGCCGTGGGGATGCCAGAGCCTCCTGGCTCAGCCCCTGCCCTGTCCCTCCTGCTAAAGGGAGGGATTCTGTCCCTCACGATTTGACAGTGCATGAGCCAGGCACTTACAGGGCCTGGCCTTGGGCAGCTCTATTGTTTCCTCAGATTCTCTGTGACACTTGTCCAGAGGAGTCCTCATGCCTGTGACACTTCCCACGGGCTGGGAATGCATTGGGAGAGCCTCTGGGATCTCCTGTGTGTCCCCCCAGCCCACTGCTGTGGGGCCCTGTGGCTGTTCTGCAGCAGAGAGCCACTGCCCCGGGGTTGGTTTTCCTTTCTCCCCATCCCTGATGCAATCCTGCCTTTATCCCTTTGCTCCCTGAAATGTGTCCAGTTGCTGAGCCCCTTCTCTTTCATGGCTCTGCCCAGCACCGAGGCTCCAGGATCCACACTTGGTTTGCTGGAAGGTTGTTCAGTATATTATCCCCGCACAATTTTTTTTTTCTGTGGGATTTTGCTGTTTTCTCAGCATTCTTCAATTATGATTTCACTTACCTCCAGGAGCTGACTCACTGCTGACACCATCTTTTCTGAGGATCCAAGGGAAAGCCAAGCCAACGTGACTTTCTGGTCTCATTCCTTGGTTCCTTCTCCTGCTCTAGCCCTTCCTGACAGGCATGGTTCCCTGTGCCAGTGCTTCCTTGGGAACACCTCACCACGAGCACAGAGCACACCTTGGTTCATGCACCATGTGGCCGTGGTGCTCTGGGTCAGTCCTGGCACCAGCTGTATCCATCTTTCCCAAGGGCTCAGAGCGCAGGCTGGGCAGGGGAAGCTCCACACTAACACCCTCATGACTGTGATTGCAGTTTATGCTCAGATCAACCGAGGAGAGAATATTTCCCTTTTTCTCCCCAAGCTCTTGAGGGTGTTAGAAAAAAAATCCAGCTCTGCCAGCTGCTCTGCCTGGAGCTTCCTGCACCAGGCATGGGGAGACAAGTGGGCAAGGGCATGATGCCAAGGTCAGCGTTCACTCCAGTGCCTGCCCCACACCAGCTTTCCAAGAAACTATGCAGGAAGCAAAAAAAAAAACAACTCCTCAGCCTATTTTTTTCATTTGCAGCTGGAGCAAGGCCAGATTTTGCAGCAGAACATTTTTTGGTGAAAATGGAGCTGTTGTCTTCTGGCCAGCACTTGTTGAACGGCCCCTGCCCGGACACCTCTAGGGAATGGCAGAGCCCAGGCTGGGACACTGACCTGAGGGGCAGCAGCCACTGCCTGCTGGGTTTTGGGGGCAAGCCTGGACCCCAGAGGGTCCCCTGTGAGGTGCCACCAGAGGGGACCAGCCACCTCTGCTGAGAGCTGCGATCACAACTCCGCTTTGAAAACTCTCCAGTGCTTTGTTCTCCCCCTGATACAATCCATTTGGAGCAAATGCAGTCTCCGAGCGTTTTGCCAAGCCCGCAAGCTTTGGGGAGGGAGGCTGCTGCGAAGCATTAGCGGCAGATAAGGCCTCCCCGGGGATGGCTGGCTGCGGAGGGAGGGGCGCTGGGGGAGTCTCGCCTCGCCTTGTCCTGGCCCGGGGGACTTCGCTGACGGGGCAGCGAGGGAATGCCAGCCTCGGCCTCGGGTCCTTCACTGAGTTCAGCCTGTCACTCTCCTGTTCCTTCACTTATCGTGCTCCAGGGCCTGACCCTGCTCCTCCTCACATCCTACCCGCGATGGTCCCCTGCTTACCAGGCAGCCCAGGGTGCCGCAGCATCCCCCACTTCCCGTGGGAGCTCGGTGCTGGACCAAACAAGGGGCAGAGACGTGGTCCAGTGGCAGGGATAGGGACGGAGCCCCTGTGCTGGTCCTGAGCCCCAGGGCTGGACTCACCCCACCTGCAGTCACAGATGTGCGGGAATTTTTTAAGCCCCTGGAGGCAAATTCCTCGTCCTGCCTCGTCCTGCCCCATCCGTGCAGACGGAGGGTGTTGGAGGTGCAGGGAGGGATGCCCGGGATACCCTCAGGCAGGGTCAGAGGTGCAGCCGGGGCTTCCCGAGTGCCGGTGAGGTGCCAGGGGTGGCTGAGGGATGTGATAAGTCCCTGTGGGATGCAGTCTGTCCCCAGCCCGGGGACCTGGGGCGCTCGCTGACAGTTGAGGGGGTGGGAGCGGGGCAGGGCGAGGTCAATGCCGTTATGAGCCGGGGCAGGGGGTCTCCAACAGACGAGGCCTCGCCGGCCAGATGGGGAGACTCGTCTGCCGCTCGCCGGGGCCACAAAGGAGGGTCCCCTGGCAGCAGCTGGTCCCAAGGAAGAGGTTAAGGTGACACGTGTCAGGGCAAAGCCCAAGGGTGGCAGACGCGGCCCAAGCCTTTGTAGGGGTCACCTCCCATCTGACGGGGAGCAGGTGGGGTGGGGGCCGCAGGGACCCGGGCTGCAGGGGCGGCAGGATGGCTCCGTCATGGTCCTGCCGGGCAGTGGCATCGCCTGTGACAGCCATTCGCCGTCTGCCTCTGCGCTTTTGCAGATAATGAACCCTTCCCCCCTCTTCCTCTCCCAGAAAGAATGGCAATGGCCCCGTGGCAGGAGATGCTCATGGGGGTTGCTGCATGCCCTGGCCTGGAACTGGGGACAAGGCAGGGGATAACGAGAGGGTCAATGGCTTGAGAGCTGGGGCAGGGGCCGGCCGGGCATCCTCGCAGTCTGACAGACACGGGGATGGGCGTCCATCCTGCTTCCCAGCTCCGGACAGTTGGACAAACCACAGGCAGTGCTTCATCCCTGTGGGCACTGCCAGCCCCAGGACACACTCTGGAGGCCGGGATCCAGCCAGGGGTCAGGGCTCACCCCCTGCCCCAGCTCACCCCTCACCCAGCTCAGCCCCCCGGCCCCTCGGCTGCCCCTCGCCGCGGGGCTAATTTCAATTATCTTCTCCAGGCCATATGAATTCTATTAATATCAAAGTAATGAGGTAGTTACTGCAATTCGGAGGAACGGCTGGGGAATTGCTCGGGATAGGGTTTCGGCAGCCAAGAGGGTAAATTAAAACCTCCCTTTGGAGAGGAGCAAAGGGCTATGGAGAGGTGAGCGGGGGCCAGCCTGGGGCAGGGGGGGATGGTCACGGGTGTCCATCCCTGCCATCCCCCTCATGCTGGGGGGCTCCTCTGGAGATGCCATGAGCTGGATGGGGGCTCACAGCAGGGATGATGCCCCCCATTCCCTTTCTGCAGCCCCTCCAGTCCCTGCAAGAGCCTCCTAATGATTGTACCTGGAGCATTCCCCCTGGAATACAGAGGGATGGATCCCCCTGCTCAGCCTTCCTGGAGCATTGTGGGTTCAAGCTGCTGCCCTGGTGTTTGATTTGCGGTGCCCCTCAAGGCAGCACTGAAATGGGCAGCCTGTGTCCCATGGGCAGCTGCACCCCAGTGCTTGGGACAGTGCTGGGCTCCCTCGGGGCACACGGGGTTCAGCAGCCCGGGAAAGGCTGGGGAGTGATCCCAGACCCTTCCTGGCACCCAGATCCAAGGAACTGGGACTTGTCCTGATCCAGCACCCTTCCCTGACTATCAAAAAGACCTGGCAAAGCTACCAGCCCTGCTCCCCTTGGCAGCCCTGAGCGTGATCACTTGAGAGACCTGAGAAGACCATGAGGAAGAGGAAAATGGCAGGGAGGGAAGGGGAAATAGCAGGAATCATATATGTAGATGCTTACATCCTCCTATAAAACAAGTTCCAGCCCTTTGTCAGGCTGGAAAAAGGGCTTTTTATGGGGCAGTGGATGGACTCCTCCTGCATCCCCCCGGCTGCAGGGTGCTTGGGGACACAGTCAGAGCCTAATCCCAGCTGCAGCGGGGACCCAGCCAGGAACTGGGGACACGGGGAGTGCACGAGGCTGAGCCGGGGGAGCATGAATATTTTAAGGGTAAAAATAGCTCTTGTTGTGGAGCAGGGGTGTCACACACGCCTGCCAAGCTGGCAGGGAGCAGAAGGTGCCTCCCAAGTCCTTAGGAAAGGAATTGGGTGAGGAAGGAGGGGGTGGGTTAAGAGGACGGTGGGATTTGTGCCCTGGGTGCTGAGCAGAAAGTCAGGGCGTGTGGGAGGATCCTGTTGGACACCGCCCCCCAAAAACCGGCGCTAGGGCCAGCCCAGAGCCCAGAATAACCGAGCAGAGAGAAGAGGTGAGGGTTCTTCCCCAGTGCCCTCTTAGCCCAGATAAAGAGGGAATATTTTTGACAATGGCGGCAGTGAGACACAAGACAGGGTTTCCCAGAGATGTGGATGCCTCAGAGTTGGGGCATCAAGGCCGGGTTGGATGGGGCTGCCAGCAACCTGGTTTAGCAGAAGTTGCTATGGCGGGGATGTTGGATTAAAAGGTTTTTAAGGTCCCTTCCAAGCCAAACCACTCAGTGAGCGGGCGGTGTCCCCTGCCCCCCGTGTGGCACGAAGCCATGCGTGGTGAGATGAGCCAGAGGGTCACCCCGGGAATGGGTTGGTGCCACCAGTCCTGCAGCAGCGGCGGATGCTACAGCCCGTGAGCTGAGCTTGGGGGTTCTCAGCTGGCGGCAAAGCCCCCCCGGATCCCCGCAAGGCTTTGCCCCTCGGCAGGCAGCGCCCGGCCGGGCGGTGGGGCGGGGGCAGAAGGAGCCCCAGCGCCCGGGGTCAGGGTCCCCGGCCGCCCCCAGCCCGCGGCAGCGCCGGTGGCTGCAGAGCAGCTCTTTGCTGGCATCTGGTGACAGCGGGAGATGCTGCAGCTCTTCCCAGGGAGCGACGCTGAAACTCGGCCCGGAGATGGCCCTCGCCCCGCTCCTGGGAGGGAGCAGGTCCCTGGGAACGTGGGTCTGTCAGCCGAGCATCTGCCAGGAGCGCCCCACAGGCTCTTGCAGGGAAGGTGAAGCTCCACAGAAGGATGCACTTAACTCAAAACCCTGATACTGAAGGAGGCTTTCCAGCTAGAAGCGGGAAAACATCCCTCAGGCTTCAAACACAGCCTTTTCCTGGGATACAAGGCTCTTCCATCCCTCCCGTGCCTCTGCTAGGGGCTTAGCACAGGAAGCTCTTCCTGCAACGTCCCCTGAGTCAGGGAGTGAAATCACATCCATCAAGGTCTCCTTGTGCTCCAGACAACCTCTTGGAATCATAAATCACAGAATGGCTTGGGTTGGAAGGGACCTTAAAATTCACCCAGTTCCAATCCCTCTGCCATGGGCAGGGACACCTTCCACCAGAGCAGGCTGCTCCAAGCCCCATCCAAGCTGACCTTGCACACTTCTGGAGCTGGGGTGTCCACAACCTTGGGGGTGTCACATTGACAGGCCATGAGAGAGAGGTGACAGCAGCAGAAAGAAGTGACATTTATCAAAGCTCTACCTGTTGAGTTATAAAACCCCCAGGAAAGCTGCAGAATCCAGAATCATGGGCAGCGTATCCCACCAACTCTGCAATCCAAGAGATGCTTATACCCAGTGCTAGGCAGGAATGAAACAGCATTTTCATTTGCAAGCTGCAAATTAACCAAAAAATGGCCCAGTTGAACTGCAAACTTGACAGTGGATTTTACAACCTGCAGCTCATGCACTGATTTTATTATTAATTTATGTCCATTATCTGACTGACACATTGATAGGACTTGGTCTAAGAGCACCAGAGAGCCAAAGCTGCAGGAGGCAGTAACTGGGTTTTAATATGTGACAACTTTAGCCTTTGCAAAATTATTTTAGTTTCTGGGTGCTGCTTTTCCCCATGCAGTCTCTTGTTCCTTGATTAAATGATCTTGCCCCAATAACATACGAGCTGCCATGCAGTGGCATAAGCATTTTCCCACTGTGAAAGCCCAGCCCTGTGGTTGTCTTACAGGGATCTATAAGGGAAGAGCCTGCATGAGATGGAAGAAACTTTGTAGGGACAAATTATGTCCCAAAACAGACAGAAATACTCTAAAGAACTTTGAGATCCCAGTGATTTTAAAGTCAGATACACTTTTTTGCTGTGTTTCCTGCACAGTGAAGGATGAATCCATCTGCTAAGTACATATTGCATATGTAAATCTGTAAATATCTTGACTAAAATCCATCTAGATAATAAAAGCTATTTCACTTCCACTCCTTGTAGGGTTTCAAGAGTCTCAGTCCTGCAGGGCAGGGTTGGTGTTATCCTTTTCCATGAATTCCTGGGAATACTGAGCAGAGCAGGGGCATCCAGCGGCCGGAGATGCTGCCTGGATCCCCACAGTTTGGGAATGTTGTCCCAGGGACTGAACTTGAGCTCTTCACGTCTTTTCTTTTCTTCAGAAGGGATTAATTCAATTAACACAAGTAACAAAACAGCTCATAGCACTCTATAAATAGACTGGTGGGCTCTGACACAGCTCCTGGCTATGCCAAGAAACAGGACTAATAATAGCAGCTTAACGATGGGGTTCAGGGGGCTGGAGAGAATAGGCAGAGAAAATGCCTAGATGGCTTAAACCTGCCATGAAAATCACCTGGGGAAGTGTGGAATCCCAGAATCCCAGAATGGTCTGGGTTGGAAGGAACCTTCAGCTCAGCTCATCCCACCCCTGCCATGGGCAGGGACACCTCCCACTGTCCCAGGTTGCTCCAAGCCCCGTCCAACCTGGCCTTGGACACTTCCAGGGATCCAGGGGCAGCCACAGCTGCTCTGGGCACCCTGTGCCAGGGCCTGCCCACTCTCTGCAGCATCCCAAGGGCCACTGACCCTGGTCTGCTGGAGGGGATGGCTCAGAGTGGGGGGCACGGAGCCCATCACTGCCACACTGCCAGCTCCTGCGGTCCGTTTGGAGGATGAGGAGCCAAGAGATGCTTTTTCCAGCTACAAAGCAGCAATTTCCCTCAGGGCCGAGGTCAGGGCCCTGGCAGCACCCCCAGTCCTGCACATCAGCCTCCTGCACTCTCCAACCCCTTCCCCTCCCACTGCTCCTGCTGCCAGGAGAAATTCCCAGCTGGGCTTTTGTCACCGACGCACGCGTGTTTCTGCGGGAAGTTTCTATTTCTGTGAATAGCAATTTTTCAAGCAGCTCCTCCCCCGCCTGCTCGCTTTCACAGGAGCCCTGACGAACGCCGCTGGCATGCCTGGAAGCTGCGGCTCACTCCTGCGTGCCAGCCCCGGCAGGAGCCTCCGCCCTCTGCCCTCCCATCCCAGCGCCTGTCCTACAGCTCCACGCCAAGGGAATTACGCTCGTGGCGTCTTGAGAGGGTCAAATTGAGCTGGGACCGCTCCTTGTGCTGGGCTCCCGGTGCTCACCGTGCGCCCCGGGACAGGAAAGGGATAAAAAGAGGTGGGGAAGCCTGGGGGAGCCAAGCCTGCAGGAAAATCCCAAAACAGCAGCACCTCTGCTTGGAGGACACTGAGACATCCAAGAACATCCTGGCACGTCCCAATTTCTCAGGCCACAGCTCTTGCCAGGCCCAGCTGTGCAGAGGAGCCAGCAACTAATTTCTGTCTTAAACCTGGAGCCAAGCCCCCCAAGTGCTGGAGCCAAGCCCCCAGTACTTCACCAGTCTGTCAGCCCTATTTGTCCCCTCCTGATGAGGGTGAGCCTCCCAGTTTGGGACAAGGTCTTAAAGGGCACTTTGGATTCCCTGTTTCCATTAGGAGACACCGTCTGCGGCACTTGCCTGGGGTCTCTATCCCACATAAGTTGTCACAGGAATATTAATTGCTGAGGCAGGGGGTTCCACAGGCAGGCAGAAGTGGTAGCTGGGGGTCACTGAGCATCAGCCTCACAGGGCAAGGCTGTTTCCCCAAAGGAGATGGAGTCAGGGTGCTGTGACCTGGATCCAAGGACCATCCCAGCAGCAGGACAGGGAAAGGCATTGGAACCATCTGGATGGCTTCCATGCATCCAGGCCGTGCTTATCGGCATCCATGCCTCGGGGCACAGAGCTGAGAAATGAAAGGGAACAACCCAAATGGTGCCGTTCTGCTGCGCTGAGAGCGAGGTTTAGTGATCCCACTGCTGGCTCAGATGGGGATGGGCCCTTGGAGGCTGGAATTAAAAAAAGCAGCTCTTGGGAATGAAAAAAAGCTGGACAAATTGCTGATTGCAGTTGCCTGGCTGGAAAATAAAGTGAGTGCTCCCAGGGCATGTGGCACAGGGGGAATGAGCTCTGTGTCTCCTCGAGGACCAAATTCCCCTTGCTGTTCCCAAACCGAGAGGCAGTGGCAGCCAGAGCGCGGCTGCACAGGGGATGGGATCAGAGGGGAACATCCTTGGGATGGTGTAGAAGTGCTTGCCACAGTGAGTAGCACAGTACTGCAAAGGCAAAGTGTCACTTCAACCCTGGACCTTTTAGTGAACAGAAAATCAGGAATATGTAAAGCATCTTTTTTGTAAAGAAATAACCTTCAGGGTTTCTTCTGCTGCAACCTCAAGAAATTCCACAGCTGCTGCTGCGTGGGAGGGAGCCCGGAGAGCAATTTTCTCCTCTGCGTGAGGCTGATGCTCAGGGCTGGCTGCAGCCCCCGGCCGGGAAGGGCTGTGCTGAGCAGCACACGCTGCAGCCCCTCTGCTCAAGTGCCCAGAGCCTCTCTCCATCCCCTTCCCAGCCAGCCATAAATGCTACAGAATTCTTATAAATCCTTGTGCTTTCCAGTGGGACTGAGACCTCAGTAGTCCTGTCCCAGAGGCTCCTGGAGCTGGTTGAAGCGCTCTGCAAGGGGCAGAGGGGATGTGCCAAGAGTGATTTGCCTCTCCTGGAGGTATTTTCTGCTCCTAATTAATGCAGTAAAAATGGGTGTCTGCCAAGCAAGCAAAAATATTCCCATTTTCAAGATCCAGGGCAAGCAAGGAAAAAGCAATGCAGACTCTTCTGAGTGTCTGCACACACCGTCTCCCCCTGCCTGGCTCCTGTTTAACGCCCATTGGGACTGTTGGGAGGTTCCTGCCCCGGTCGTGGATGCTGGGATCAGCCCCAGCCCTGTGCCCAGCTCCCACCATTCCTCCTGTGACAGCGCAGCACAGGGACACCCAGAATGGCCAGGGCCAGGCCTGGGACAAGTAACAGAGTACTGGGGACCTGTGTCCCTCCCCATGCTGGTCCAGGATGGAGTGGGAGCACCGGGAAGTGCCAGGTCCTCCTGGTGCCCTGTCAGGACAGAACAAGGAGCACTGGGGAGCACTGGGGAGCACTGGGGAGC
>VYXF01003811.1:672539-683029 GCA_013397295.1 Polioptila caerulea | reverse complement strand
AGGGACACTGGCACGGGGACCTGTTGCTGCTGCCATCCTGCGGCTCGCTCCGAGCGAAACCCACGGGAGCGGGGCTGGGGTCGGGGTCCTCACACGCCCCAGCTCAGGACGCGGAGGGGGACACGTGGCTGTGGTGGCACCCGAACCATTCCCAGCATACGGAAAGAGCGATGATTTGGGCTGCGGAGTGCCCGGCCAGTGCCTGCCCGCCGTGCCCCGGCCGGGGTGAGGGACCCCAGGATTTGTGAGGAGGCCCCCACTGTCCCCCGCGCCCACGGGTAGAGTGCTGTCTGACGGGGCAGGAGGGGTGCAAGGGGGCACCCGGTTACGCGAAAGTTGCTCTTTCGCAGCCCAAGGGAGGGCTGGGCCGGCGTGTGCTTGTCCCACCGTGTTCCTGAGTTGGGAAATGGCCCTTTAGAACTGTCAGCAAAACGGAGGCAGCGATGTAGAGCCCCTGGAGATCTGCCGGCACTGGGTGGGGTGTTAAACCAG
Source organism: Polioptila caerulea (assembly GCA_013397295.1). Taxonomy (NCBI): domain Eukaryota; kingdom Metazoa; phylum Chordata; class Aves; order Passeriformes; family Certhiidae; genus Polioptila; species Polioptila caerulea. Next base: position 682,537 of record VYXF01003811.1, on the reverse strand, counting down.
CGCTCTCGGGCTTGGAGATGTGTGCTCCCGGGAAGCGCGGCAGCGGGAAGCCTCCCTATTTAGTGTCTGTTTTCCCTCGCGAGCTGTCCCGCTCCTTGGTGACTCGCCTGAACTTCAGGATGGAAACTTCTCCGGGCGCGGATGGCGTTCCTGCCTTTCTGCCTGCCTTTGGTTTTCACGCGGCTCTGAGCGTGTTGGAAATTGTGAAAGCAGGATGAAAAGGGCAGCGGCGAGACAGGGACAGGGCTGTCACGGAGCGCGGCTGTAAGAGGCAGCGGGCTTGGCAGCCCCGGGGGCAGTGACAGGGCAGCTCTCGCCTCCTGACGTGGCTTCTCCCAGCTCAGAGGGGACACAGACGCAGCCTCCGGCTCCCTCTGGAAGTGGGGAGGTTTTGCAATGTGAATGTGCGGGTGCTGGAACTGGATCGACATTGCTGGCCATATCTGCAGGGTGCCCCAGCCTGCCAGCCCTTTTTTTGGGAAGTACAAACCCCCTTTCGTAACCACCCCTTGGCTGCCAAGCTTGCTCTGTGGCTCTCCTAGGAAAGGAGAAACTTCCCTTGGTTCAGTTAAAACTTTATTTTTGCAGTGACGTATGTGGAAAAGAAGTAGTTGCCATCAAAACTGGGCAGTGGAAGCTGTTGTGGAGGGTGGGGCAGCCTCGGGAGGCTCACTCCTCTCCGGGCTGCTGGCATGCCACTGTTCATGTGCCAGCTGTGTTTCACGCAGGGACACAGGGCGCCACCGGGGGGGTGAATGTCCTGCCGCGGGATGGGACGTGGCTTGGGGCTGGCAGGACAGCAGGGACACAAGCGAGAGCCGCGCTGGCGGAGGTTCTTAGCCCCGGCAGGACTCTTGGCGCTGGCAGCCGGGCAAGGAGCCGCTGCCGCAAGGACGGAGCAGCCCCTGCCGGGGCCTCTGACAGCTGATAACCGGAGCCCTCGAAGGGCTTGGCAGGCGGCTGAGCGAGGAAATGCCTGTGGCACTGGCTGGGAGCAGCCCGGGGCGGGCAGTGACAGAGGGCTGGGCTCAGCATCTCCCTCTGGGATGAGGATCATCTCTTGGAGACTCCTCGGGACAGGCTGTCCCAGGGCGCAGGGCACAGCGGGCACTGCTGATCCCCGGCTGCCACGGGCAGTGGCTGCTGCATCCCTGCGCCCTGGCACGGAGGCAGCTCGGATCTCCCTGCGGGTTGAAAAGTCAATGTGCAAATTGATCTCCTGAAGCAGCCGGGAGTTTGAATAGCGTTCTTTTAGTCGGGACAGCGGGGAGCAGCCGGTAAATAGGGCTGCTGTGTGGACAGGAACACACAGCCAGATTGGTTCAGCTCTCCCTGGCTATTTGGCCTCTCCAAAAGCATTCAGCTTTCTTATCTGTTGAGATCATAAAGTCCTTGGAGCCAGGATAGTTGCTCAGCACACATGATTAATAATTCAAATAAAGATACACTTTCCTGCCAAAACTGATGGGGAGATGGCCAGGTTACGTGCTCACTCTGTGAATAATCTGTGACCAATCTGAGTGGTTTTGGAGAAATCACTTCATCAGCTGTAAGGCCTCATGGTGCTTTGGCTACTGTGGTTGGTACAGGTGTCCTGTGGGTATCTGGGGGAGTGGGCAGTGGGCTGACCTGGCACAGTGCATCGAGTGCCAGCAGAAAGGCTCAGCCTTGCTGGGACCATCTGGTACCAGAGCATCTCCCTCCCCACCCACTCCTCTGAGCACTCCAACAGCCACAACCGTGCCCTGTCTCTTCTGTTTCAAGGTGGCCGAGAGAATAAAATGCCCATCTTGATCTCCAAGATCTTTAAGGGGCTGGCAGCGGATCAGACCGAGGCGCTGTACGTGGGGGATGCCATCCTCGCCGTCAATGGCACCGACCTGTCCGAGGCCACGCACGATGAGGCCGTGCAGGCCTTGAAGAAGACGGGCAAGGAAGTGATCTTGGAAGGTAGGAGACAAGGATGTGATGGGGGCAGAAGGGTCCTCCTGTACTGGGATGACACAGGGGTGGCATATCATCTGCAGCTGCATTTGCATACTCTTTCAAATGGAAAACAACATATGCAGAGTAATTTGTCTGCTCATCCGGAGAGCTGGAGGTAACTGCTGGGATCTCCCTGTCTCCTTCCGGAGAGGGAGGGATGTGTGTGCCAGTGCTCCATGCCCAGAGGCTCTGTCTCCCCGCTCTGGGACCTCAGGCAGGCAGCAGTGGGAGGTGTGGGACAAGTTTCTGGGATTTGGGATTCTTTCATTACACCGCATCACCCCCACGTCAGCAGTTCCTGGGGTAAGAGAAGACATTTTCTGCTTTTCTTGTGGGTTTTAATTAAACCCACATGCCTGGCTGGTGTAGGTTTATGCCAGCAGGGAGGGGGTGCACTGGCTCCCCACTCCTGCTGAGCATCTTGGGGTTTGCTGGGCAGGTTTTGGGTAGGTGGAGGGTGAGGCAGGGCCTGCTCAGGAACTATCCATCCAGAGGATGCTGCCCACCAACGGGTTCTGTGGAAGCTGAGGCTACAAACATCCCAGGGATGCAGCCTTCAACACCCTGGAGGAGGCTGTTCCCTGGGAACAGGCTCCCTCTCCCTACCAGGCAGATGGTCCCTGGTGTCTCCCAGCCCTGAGGGGCTGGCACGCAGCCAGAGCCCCTCAAGTCCTGCTTAAGGACTGGGTGAAGGTTGATGGGTTAGGACAATGGGAGTCCTGAGGGAGAGACTCCCATTCTTCTCTGGTTCCCCTTCACATCAGGTCTGTCCATGTTTGCCCACCCTCTGCCAGCTCGGCCAGGCTGGGATGAGCATCTCAGATCTGTCCCTCGGGAAAGGACAGATTCCCCTTCTCTCACTTGCAACCAGTCTGTGGGGTCACCCTACTTAACGGGGGGCTCTTGCACCAGGGACCCTTCCCACATCCCAAAGGGAGGTTGGATTTGGGGCAGTGCTTGGGGCTGTCTCTGGACAAAGCAGTCCTGTGTGCTGTGCTGCCAGTGACCACCGTGACTCTGGCTTTCCTGTGCCTTCCCCAGATTGTCTCAGCTCCAGATTTTCATTTTTAGCTTCGCTCAGCCCTTTCTGCTGTGGGTTCCTCCTCTCCTGGGAGCCTCAGGACCACGGTTCAGCCGGAGGAATGTGCTGCTCTGCACAGCTGCTGGGAGTAGATAGGGTTGTTGGTGGGGTGGTTTTGTTGTTTTTTTTTTCTGACCAAAGAGAAATACAAGAGCTTCTTTTTTTGTGAGCCTGCAAAATTCCTGCCTGGAGCTGCTGCTCTCGGACCACCCTCCCTCTGTTATTTTCTGTTGAACCTTTGGTTTGGGTTTCCTTTCTGCCAGAGCTCCTGCCAGAGGTGGAGAGGAGCTGCCCTTTCTGGAGAGAACAATTTCTCTCCGTGGACTACTCCTCCTCCTCCATCCCCTGGGATCCAGGTCCCCCTCCAGGGAGGCAGCTGCAGGCAGGACCTTTGCAGTAGCTTGCTGAGCTCAGGTATGACCTGCTTGGTTTCTTAATAATTAAATGTCCCAGCAGGTACCTCCTTGGGAAGAGACTGGGGCTGGGCTGGCTCCCACTACAGCTCTCTGGAGCTCTGGGATGAGTTTGTATCTGATGTTGTTGGGGTCCATTCAGAGCAAGGAAGGGATCTCTGCTTCTCATCTGATGTCACTGATAAATGTGGTGTGTCTCCATCCCGTCCCTGTTTTTGGGTTTGCTGGCACTGCAGCTCTGCCGTGGGGATGGTGGGGCTGGCACTGTGCCATGGTCAGGCTGTCACTGCCCTGTGAAGGTGGTGGCCCTGGCTCATACCTACCCCCCCTGTGGCTCTCCAGGAGCTGGCTGGCCAAACACCCTGCCCCAGGAAGTGGTGGCAGGGCTGAGGGGCAGGAAGTGGCCTTAAAGTGCCTGAAGGGTGTTAAACTGGGGGGTTTCCTGCTGCCTTCTCCTGCTTGGAGGAGGCAGAGCTTAAAAAAGAGCACCTTAACATTACTTAGGCACTCTCTGCTCCCTGTATGGTGCCAGGTGGGATTCCAGCTTTCCTTATGGTGCTCTGAGTGCTAAGCCAGAGTATTTGGCATAGTCAGTGTCTGTTCACTCCTTCCTGCTCCTGGCTGCAGTCATTCCTGGGATTCAGAGTTTTAGAGTGGTTTGCAAGTGGCATTGCAGCAGGTAACAAAACTGGGAGAGCTGGCACCTCCTCACGAGGCAGTGAGCTGGGCTGAGGCTCCCCAAAGTGGCAGAGCTGGGAGCTGATGCATTTTACTGTGAGTGTCAGCAGTGGCTCCACATGCCAGATTTCACCCTGGGCTGCTCAGCTTGGCTTCAGGCTCCTGGGTGTCATTGCTGCCCAGGCGTGAGGACACGCAGATACCTCTCTGTGTGTCCTGCCAAGATTTTTTTTGCATGTGCCAAACTACTCTCTTGGTATTTGCAGGAGGAGTTGGACTGTATTTATATTACATTGTTATTTTGGGGAGAGTTTCTCTCCCTTGCCTTATTTTTCTCTAGGTTTTTTTCCTGACTTTCATTGCTTGGAATCCAGAGTCTCTCCATGGCAGGGGGAAGGCTGATAAACATCCTTTAAAAAAGGTTCTGGGGACAGGAGCAGTTTTCCTGGTGAGGCCTCTGTGCTCTATTGTCATGGGGGGAGAACTGGGAACAGTGGGGAGGAGGAGTTGGGGTAGCTGTGGGCATCTCATATCCATGACTTTTTTGCCACAGGGATACTCCTGGGGCTGTCTCTGCTCTTCCAGACTTGCTTGGCCTAGTAATTGCTTGGGAGTTTGAAATTCAGAAAAAGGGGTGCTGGGAGAGAGTGGGGCTGGGGATTCTCTGGAGTGCTGGTTGCCATAACCGTGGGAAGGCAGGCTGTGGATGTGCCCAGGGATGATGCTGGGAGGTGATGGGGCACATCCACTCTGAAGCTTTGCTTTCTCTGGGGAGTTTCCTGGCTTTGTTTCTCCTCCCTGGAAACACGGAGGGTTGTCCCATGATCTCCCTGCTGACGGTGCAGCACGGGGGAATGCTTAGCAAAGAGCTGGGGCATGGAATGTGACACTGCGTGCTGGGATGGGATGCTGGGGCAGCAATGGTGCCTCACCCTGCAGCATCCCATGGCATCTTCCTCCCTGGGGCAGAAGGACTTGAGTGAGGCAGCTGGGAGAGGAGCTGCTGTTGTGTTCGTGCTTGGGGCCAGGGGCAGGGCACGGTCCCAGGGTGGGATGCTGGGGACTGTGTTGACCATTTTGGAAGCACATCAGAGCATGGGGTTGGCGGTGGCAGATCATTTCAGGGTGTCTCTTTGGGACGTGTGTTTGCTCAGCCCCCCAGTTTAACATGCCAGTTTTGCATCATTGATCCTGAGGCAGAGAGGGATCAGCTGGAGGTGGGATTAGCATCTCTCTAGGGCCAGTGCTCGATCTCCAGGATCTGTCTGGAAGATTTCCTGATGTGATGGCCTTGCTGAGCTGTGTAGATGCTGCTGGCAAGATTGTGGCAGGAGAAACAGCAGCACCATCCTACTCCTGACCAGAAGTGGAGTTTGGAACCTCTTTGAATCCACGCTGTGATCTCCAGGCTGAAGCAGCGTGTGCTGGTGACCCAAGCAGTGGGATGCGTTTTAGAACCTGCTCTGGGTGTCCATGTGTATTTTCCTGCCTGGAGGAAGCATTGTGGCTCCTCAGTGAAGCTCTGTGGGGTCAGGCTTGGCTCTGAGCAGTGCTGAGCCATGGGGTTGTGTGGGGCAGGTTGTGCTGACTCAGGATCCAGGGTGCCAGGAGTGGCTGGTTTGTGATTGTTCTCCATCCTTGTGAGGCATGGGCTGATGGAGAAGGAGAATTTCTACCCATGAAGTAAAACTAAGGAATTTTGATAGTTCTGTCCCTCTCTGGCATGCTGGGGAGGAAAGAAAGCCCAGCTACAACACAGAGGCAGACCCAGGGCCTTTGGTTAAACATGTCCCTGGTGCAGCTCACCCCTGGTTCAGGACACATAGGATGCTCCAGTGATTGGGAGCCCCTGTGCCACCAGCTGTCCCCCTGCAGAGGCACTGTCCTGGCATGGGATGGGTGGCCACACACCCAGAGAGTTTGCTGTTCCCCAAAACCCTAAAATCAAGTTTTCCTTAGTGCAAAGCCCTGAGCAGTTAAAGGTCCTATTTGTCCCCTGTCCTCTGTTTTTGAGGGGATCAGGGACAGGCTCTTTCCCTGGAGAGCCCACGTGGCTTTGGAGGCCACGTGGATTAGCCCAGTAGCCACGGAGGGCTGTGTGCCTGCTGTAGGTGGCTTTAAGTCAACAGCAGCCTGGAAGTGTGGCTGCCCAGTGGTTTTTGGAGGGTACAGGCTGCCAGGGAGCAGGCAGGAGCCCCAGCACTGCCAGATGCTAATTAAAAGAAAAAACAGTACAAGAATTTCAGTTACCACTAGCAGAGGTGATGCATGATATGGTCTGAGTTGTTTGCTTTAATGAGATGGAGGTAATTAATTAATCCACTCAATACCAACTGCAGTGAAGGGACTGGCAGAAGTGTCAGTCAGCCTGCTATGAAGCCAGTGCTGGGGTCACTGGAGGGGACAGGAGCTCCCATGGCGTGGTGACCTGGCCTTGGCGGGGAGAGTCTCAGCCTCCAGCACCTCCCAGCTCCCCGTGCTGGCTCAGCACACCCCGTGCTTTGCGACCAGCCTGAAATCCTCCTTAAAGCCACGTACCCGAGACACACGCCCTGCCTGTTGCCTCATTCTCCGTGCCCTGTCCCGGACTGGGCACCGCTCCTGTCCTCCGCGGCCCCCTCGGGACGTGACCCCGCCACCGCCCAGCTAATGCCGGTGACGTCCCCTGCGTGCCCGGGGAGCCAGGGGCTGGCGCAGGGACGCCGCTCGGGTTTCAGCGGCTCAATGGCATCTTTCTGAACTCCAATTAGTTCCCAGGCACCGGGATAATGGCAGGTCCCCGCTGCCAAGATTAATGGCTCGGGTCAGATCCAGCGTGGCTCGGATGCCTGCGGGAACGTGGCTATTTTTGTAACGGGAGGCGCAGGGCACGAGGCTGGTGGCCCCCCGCCGCCGCCTTGGCCCCGGGGCCACCGCGGAGTGACCCGGCCCACGTGGCACAGCACCGTGGCCATTTATAGCCGCATCCTGCAGGGTCCCCACTCTGGCTCCCTGCAGCTCCTGCCGGGCTATCAGGATTTAGGGATTTAGCTCCCTGGGATAGGAATGAAAGGGGAGGGCACAGATTAGGCTGAGTTGGAAGGATGGTTGGAAAGACCCACCAGGGTCACCCAGTCCAACCCCTGGCCCTGCACGACACCCCAGCAATCCCACCCTGAGAGCATTGTTCAAACACTCCTGGAGCTCTGGCAGCCTTGGGGCTGTGACCATGGGGGAAGATGGGTGGTGGTGGCCGAGTGAAGTTTGGCAGTGGGTGGCTCTGTGTGCAGACTTTCCTCGGGAGTAAAGGGCTCCTTTCTGGCAGCACATCAGGCTGCTGTGGCTTGGCTGCAGCGATGGAGCTGGGCCCATCCAGCCACCTACAAGTGTTGGCTGCAAAGCCAAGATCGTATCCCCCATCCTGCCACCCACTCTGCTGGCTTGGACCTGGAGTGGAACCAGCCAGGATGGCTGGGGACGTGGCTGCAGGCACGTGTCTGTCCCATGGTGTTTTCCAAAGGGCCTCCAAAGGGAAACCCTTCCCTGGAGTCAGTAGCTGCTCCTTTGCTGCCCCAGGGCAGGACCAGTACTGGCATCCCGCCCGCTCAGGCAGAGTTTTTCAGCCAGCATTGCCAAACTCATTTTCAGGATGTGGCTGTGGGGCCCCATAATTTGTGGTGCCTTTCATCTTGCCATTCCCCCAAACCTCTGGAGCCGGCTGCCATCCCAGCGTGGCTCTGAGGGCTCTGGCTCTGGAGCCAGGCTTGCTGGGGACTGATTTCTTGTCCCTGGTTTGAGGCTCACAGGGCAGGGCTGTACAAGTGGAGAACACACTCTCCAAGACTTTTCCTGGGGCCAAGCCAGGGTATTTGAGAGCTGTTCCTCAGCTGGCAGTGGGACTGGCTGTACCAGCAGAGTTTGGACTGTGTAATTTTGGCCTGGTACTCTTTCCCATTCCCCACCCCTGGCTGTGTGTGCTGCCCCAGGGAACTGCTCATTTCTGGATCTGAACTAATCTGGGTTAAAGAGAAGGGAAAAGACGGAAAAGGCTGGTTTTATCCCTCTTGCAGAGCTCCCCAGACTAGGATGGTGGGGCTGAGGTACTGGGAGGGTTCAAGGTGTCATGTGAGGGTGGGCAGGCCCTGGCACAGGCTGCCCAGAGAAGCTGTGGCTGTCCCTGGATCCCTGAAAGTGTGCAAGGCCAGGTTGGATGGGGCTTGGAGCAACCTAGGCTCAACCATGGCAGGGGGTAGACTGAGATGGGTTTTAAGTTCCCTTCCAACCCAGACAATTCTGTGATAAGCAATGTTCTTCTGTTCCTAAAGCAATTGCTCTTATCACTGAGGCCACAACTTCCCCTAAATGTCTCTACCAGCAGGACCCTTACCCTTCCTGGGGTTAGTGTACAAATCCTCAATCCTCCCAAGAGCCACACACACAATACTCCATCCCCTGCACTGTGCAGGAAAACCCCACTGACCTGTGCACAGATCTTCATGCCCTACGAGCTGTGGCATGAATGTGCCAGCATGAAGGTCCCTTTAATGCTGCTTGAAATCCCTGGTAAATGGAATGAGTGGGTTGGAATGGGATGATCTTTAAGACCTCTTCCACCCAAACCATTCTGTAATTCTGTGTCACTCCCTGTGTGACCTTGCCCACCAGTGCCACCCCTGCACCCTCAGGAGTAGAGGACCCACAGTAGCCATGGGTGGTAGCTCTGGGGAGCTGATGGAGGGGTCACCAGCTCTGGTGCAGGCAGAGTGCAGAGGGTTTCAGCAGGGTAGGGTGAGGCTGCCCTGGCCTCTGCCATGTTCTCAGCGGGTGCTGCCTCTCTTCCAGTGAAGTACATGAAGGAGATCTCGCCCTACTTCAAGAATTCCTCGGCAGGGGCGACAGTCAGCTGGGACCCCTCTCCTGCTGCCCAGCAGAAGCGCTCGTCCCCCCTGCTGCCCCCCCAGGAGCCCCGGGAGAGCCGGAGTGTCCCTCTGAAGATGTGCTACGTGTCCCGCAAGTGCCTGCCCACCGACCCGGAGCACAGGTCAGTGCGTGGCGCTGGGGCCGGCGGTGCCGCGCGGTGCCCCGGGGAGCCGAGGGCTGGCAGGGACTCATGGGGCCGTGTCCCTGCAGGTACCTGGAGGTGTGCTCGGCGGACGGGCGCGTTGCCCTCTTCCTGCGGGCAAAGGATGAGGCCACGGCGCAGTCATGGCTCGGCGCCATCCAGGCCAACACGGCCGCGCTGCTGCCGCGGGTGAAGGAGGAGCTGCGGGCACAGCTGGCAGGGTCTGGCACGGTGGCCGGACGGGACGTCAAGCACGTGGGCTGGCTGACCGAGCAGGTACCCCCCGGTCCCCCGCCACCCCCTGGCACCATGCTGCCGAGCGTCCTGACCCAGTGCCTTTGCAGCTCCCCAGCGCTGGCACCAGGAACCTCCTGGCCGTGCTCACGGAGAAGGAGCTGCTGCTGTACGGGAGCCTGCCACAGAGCCGGGATGCCCTGGGCAAGCCCACGCACAGCTACCCCCTCATCGCCACCAGGTAGGGGCCACCAGCTCAGTGCCCTGCCCCGCTCAAGGAAAGGGTGGTGGCGGACCCTGGGGGCAGTGGTAGGGTCTGGGAGTCAGGGCAGAACCCAGGGCTGGTGTCAGACCCCCACAGTGGTGACAGTGACCAGGGATGCTGTCAGGTGCTGGGGGTCAGGACAGTACTCCAGAGTGGTGGCAGGGGCTGGTGGTGGAGGCAGAGGCGTTTGAGGTGATGGTAGAGCCCAGGGCAGAGGGGACGGTGACAGTGTCCAAGGGTTGGTGGCAGAGTGCGGGGCTTAGGGCGCAGGGATGGTGACAGGGGTGGTGTCAGGGCAAT
>VYXF01003811.1:661144-671747 GCA_013397295.1 Polioptila caerulea | reverse complement strand
GTGCCGCAGGCTGGTGCACTCGGGGCCGGCCAAGGGCTCGGCGCTGTACGAGGCCGAGCGCTCCTTTGCGCTGCGGGCCGGCGGCCGCCTGGGCGTGCAGACCCATCTCTTCAGCCTGGAGAGCCCCCGAGAGCTCGCCCTGTGGACGCGCCTGCTGGTGGATGGCACCCACGGCGCCGCCGAGCTGGCTCAGGAGGTCTCAACAGGTCAGCGGGGGCCCGGGGTGGCCACGGGGTGCGGCGGGACCCCCAACTCACCCCTGTCCTGTCCCCGTCCCCAGCCTGCACGTGGAAGGGGCAGGACTGCACCCTGACCGTCCACATCGACAAGGGCTTCACTATCTCCACCAACGAGCCTGGGCTCAGCAGGACCATCCTGCTCCAGCAGCCCTTCGAGAAGCTGCAGATGTCCTCAGATGATGGCACCAAGATGCTCTACCTGGACTTTGGTGGACCGGAGGGAGAGATCGTGAGTTGGCTTTACCTTCAGCAGCCCCACCCACGCCCCTGGGGACAGAGGGGGAGCAGAGCACCCACCCTGCTCACAGCACCCATCCTGCCTGGCATGGGGGTGACACATGGCCCTGTCTGCCCACCCCAGCCAGTGTGCACAGCCCTTCCCAGGGCCCCACTAAAGCTGGGGTGGGTTTGGGGTGCTCTGGGTGGTCCCTGCCTGAAAGCTGGCTGCTGCAGGAACAGCTCTCCCCATTACAAACACCTCTCCTTTCCTTTTTTGCAGCAATTGGACCTTCACTCCTGCCCCAAGACCATCGTCTTCATCATCCACTCCTTCCTGTCGGCCAAGGTGACCCGGCTGGGGCTGCTGGCGTGACGAGGGAGCTCAGCCCAAGGCCCTGACCCATCTATGCACCTCCCTCCTGGCTGAACCCAGCCCTGAGCCATCCCACGGAGCAGCCCCCACGGGATCCCATCATCCCACCAAGGAAAAGCACCATCCAGCCAGGAGAAACCCCTCTCAGGGCGTTTGGGGGCTGTGGTGGGGTCAAACCCCTCTTGGATGGCAGCACCAGGACTTCTCTGGTGCCTTCTTCCCCTCCTTCCTTGACAGCTGGAGAAACCAGTTGAGAGCCCACAAGTGGACACGTGGCCATCACCCCAGTGCCTTGAGAGATGATATTTTCTGTACAAAGAACCCATTTTTATCCATGTTTTATATTTATATTGCCCACTTCAAAACACTGATGCAGCAGCTCTTCCACACCTGGGTTGGACCCCTCAGAGAGTCCCCAGGTCCTGCAGCACAAAGACCTGTGTCTGTTTTCCAGACAGGCAACCCAAGGGCTGGAGGCCAAACCAGCTCTAAAGTGCTTAAGGCACAGGAACTGCAAGATCAGGTGTATTTGCCAAATTTTTCCATATTGTATGGAATGATAGGAACCACTTTTCTCTGTCGGAGTTGGACGGTTTGTTTGGTTTTGTGCACTCTGGGGTCACTTTATTTCTCGGACTGGGGGGGGAGGGTTGTCAGGTGGCTGCTGCAGAGTGACTTCTTTTATGAACCAAAAGATTCTGCATGAAAATGCCTTTTTTGGGGGGCTTAAATAAACTTTGCAGATCACAACCAGCAGGAGCCAAGATCTGTCTCCTGGTTTCACTTGGAGAAGTCAAAAATCTGTTTATGGGTGATGCCTGGGCTGGCCTTGAGGTTTTTTCCACCAGGGGAAGGAAGGGATTTGCCTGGAGGCTGCTCTGAGCTGGTGGTGCTGGGGACATTGTGAGGAGTTCAGCTGAGGACAGAAAGTCTTGAAGGTGCCCAGCACTGTGCTGGGAGTGGCAGAGAAAGACATGCTGATGCCAGCACCAGCTTTGGTGATATCAGCTGGATTTTGGATTTGGATTTGGATCCCTGCACTTTAGGATGCTCAGAGGAGGGTCTTTTCCATCTTTTTCAAACTCAAGAAAGTTGTGTTTTGATTTTTATATTTTTACAGCAAAAGCAGCTGCCTGGTTGAGCAGTAGGAGAGGCTTGGAGAGTTGTTGGGACAACCAGAAAAGGCTCTTTTTGCATCTCTGCAGTGCCAGTTTCTGGGTTAACCTTCTCCTTTTGGACTGGCCCTGTCCATGGGGAGACCTGCAGTCTCCCAGGAAAGCCATTAGCCAGGGACTAAAACACTCAGGCTGCAGGCAGAGGAACAACAACTGATTAGCAGCAAAATCATATCAGAGAAGCTGTGGCTGCCTCTGGATCCCTGGAAGTGTCCAAGGCCAGGTTGGATGGAGCTTGGAGCACCCTGGGACAGTGGAAGGTGCCCTGGCAGGGGATGGAATGAGCTAGGCTTTAAGTTTCCCTAGTCCCTTCCAACCCAGACCATTCTGTGATTCTGTGGTTTTGAATGATGTCGGGTATCCTGCTGCCCTGTGAAAGGGGGAGCCTCGAGGGAGCTGTTGGGGTGGCACATGTGCTTTTGCCATGTGCTGAACTGTTCCCCAGGGCAAGGACCCTGGTGCTGTGGCAGCCTTTGGGGTGCTGGGGGAGAAGTTGCAAAAAAAGGAAGGAAATCCATAGAAATTGAGACAACAAGGGCAGTGAGGTGCCTGTGTGGTCTGGACAAAGGGGAACTATAGAGCCACAGGTTTAGGTTGGAAGGGACCTTACAGCTCATCTCATTCCATGGGCAGGGACACCTTCCACTGTCCCAGGGTGCTCCAAGCCCCGTCCATCCCTTGGACACAGCCAGGGATCCAGGGGCAGCCCCAGCTTCTCTGGGCACTGTGCCAGGGCCTGCCCACCCTCACAGGGAAAGAGCAGCACAGCAACAGTGCATTTGGTGTAAGAAATAGTTCCTGTGGGGTACATCAGCACTCAGCTGCACAGCTCCTGGCAGGACAGCCTGATGGAGAGGAAGGGGAAGTCCTGTTCCTCCCAGCACAGCCCCATGGCTGGCAGCAGGAATCTTTTATGATGAACAAGCCCTTACTTTTTATTGCACATAACTGTCAGATTTCCAGGAGACCTCGCAAAATGGATTTGCAAAAGAAAAAAAAGAGATCCCCTCCGCCCCCATTCCTAACTGTTAAATCAATACAACAAGTAATTTAGAAACAGATGGTGTATTTTTCTATGATCAAAAGCATGTCAGCACAAGGAAACACATTATTACTGTAATTTACCTTCCTTTTCTTGCCCTGCAGTCATTACTCTTTGGGGTTCATTGCAATAAAAGAGGGAATCGCTCCCAATCCAGAGCAGATTTCTGATTAATCTTATGGACCACAAACGGCTTTGACTTTCTGCTGCTCCATGCCTGAGCCAGGGAGGAAATTGGGAGTTGGATATTTATTTTCTTGGCTTTCTTTGCATTTGGTGACAGTATGTGGATTTTTTCCCCTTCTACATTTTATGGTGGTTTCTCAGCCTCTTCACCCTTCTGGCACATCGGTCGTGTAACAGGATCCTAACAGGGATGCTCCTGCAAAGGGCCCTGTGAATGAGACAATTGCTTCCCATAATGAGGGTCTGGAGCACCAGGAGGGGTTGAGGGAGCTGGAGGGGCTCAGCCTGGAGAAAAAGGAGGCTCCGGGATGGAGATCTCTCCCTAAGCCCAGCAGGATCCTGGATTCCTGGGAAGATGTCTGGAGAGGTGCTGTGAGCACCCTGGGGACCCTGGCTATTTTCCAAGCTGGTATCATGAAATCAAGGCCAGTGCATCACAGACCCCAGAGTCCTGGGGAAAAAACATTGCAGTTCTTCCCTAACACTCCTAGTTTCCCTCAAATTTCCAGTTCTCATTGATGTAAATGTCCAGAAACATTCAGACATCTGGAATCCCTGAGTTTCTGTGCCCAGGGAAGATTTTGGTTTGGCAGCAGGGACTGGATCCCAGTGCAGGATGGCATCTGTATGGAGTGATGAACATTCCTGCTTGGGACCACCATGCTGTTCCCTGAAGAGGAGTAGAAGCTCCTGAAGGTTTTATTCTGCCAGGCAGATTGACTAATATTTTTAAAAGCAGCTTTAAAATAAATATAATGAACTCTGCCTACGGAGCTGGGAATGGGCTCAGGTTAAAGAAGATTTTTGGGCTCAGCTCGATCACTTCGAGGCAGCTGGAGTTTTATTTGGTCACCATAACTGGAACAGCTCAGGACAAGGGGAATTCAAAGGTGTGTGAGTGAAGGGGAATGGGAGGGGAGGAGGGAAAATAGCCCTGTTCTCTCTACGTGCAGCTCTTGGGATGCTGGTTGCCAGAACAGGGGAATGCAAGTGGAGGCACAGAGACTTTGGCATCAAAGCCTGAGCCAGGCATGGAGAGAGGTGGGTGATGCCAGTGGGAGTGAGGGCAGCCCAGTTCTGGTGCAATCCCTTCCCTTTGGGAGCAAACCCAGCCAGGCCGTGGCGAGCTGAGCTCTGTTCCTCCGCAGGGAAACCCAGCGCTGTCGGCATCCCCGGCAGCAACGTCACGAGCAGGAATTTTCCCCAGAAATGGCTCTTCCAGGTTGTAAGACCTGAAAAACAGCCCTGACTGAAGGAGCTGGAAAGGGAAGAGAGAGATGCAGTGGGAAGAGTGATTAGGCTGTCCCCAGGTGTTTGCTCACCCCTGGCAGAACACAGTTTCCCTCCCGACACCGCTTGTACTTCCATTAGTCAGCTCTGACCTTTCCGTGCTGTAATCAAACAAGACAACCCAACACTTAAATCTGAGTGTTTAGCACTGACATTTACAATTGGTTCTCGAGTTGGAGAGACCAAATGAAAATTTCCTGGCAGACAGCATGCTGCAGGGCAGGGGAATCAAATAATTCCTCTGCTGGACCGCCGGCACGCCGGCCCCCTCCGGCTGCCCGGGGCGGTGGGTGGTGTTCGGGCTAGGACAGTCAGTGGAAAGTCAGTATTCACCTGGAGGTGGTGTGATCCCACCCACCTCGCCCTGTCAGGGCACGACGAAACTGGATTTGGCATTTGATGGATGTAAACAGGAGAGATCTTCCCCAGGAGGGAGCCCTGGGGGACTGGGGAAGCTGTGTTAAATGTTAGGGATCCGAGGCTGTAATGAGGATGTTTTCTCTCGTTCAGCCTCGGCTCAGTGCCTGCCTGGAAGGGAGCACTTGGTGCCTCCTGGGCTAGGACCCTTGGTGCATCCCTCGGTGCATCCCGTGGCACAGCCCTGGCTCCACAGCCCCCCGTGTGCCCCATGGTGGAGTGTGGCTGTGCCACCCTCGTGCACATCCCTGGACAGGGATGGGCTTTTCCAGACCTTTCTCCAGGGGAACCAAGCCCGATGTTTGCCTGGTGAGGATAAACTCGTGGGACTTCGGGGTGTTCTGGGAGCCAAAACACCCCTGGGAGCCCCTCCCTCCTACATCCATCCCCCTTGTGCAGTGTCTTCTCCCATGGGATTGCTTCTCACTCTATGAAGTTAAATCCATTAAGGAAGTGTCTGGATGACGTTTCCCACACTGCTGCTCGTGATGCCCAGTGCTGCCTCCAAACAGAGCAGTCAGGCTGCAAACCAGGACAGCACAGCTCCCTCTCCCCTGCCTGGGAACAGCCTCATCCCAGAAATAGCCTTAAAGAGTCCAAAATCCTCTGAATCTTGTCTTCATTTGCTAATACAATACTTGCATAAGTTAATATATTTACTTGAGCTATCCAAAATGCTCTTGCTGTATTTTCCCAGTGTTGCTCCATGTGCTGCTTTCCTGAAGAACCAAAGGTCTGTGCAGGGATATCCCACTTGGATTTGACATGAGAGCTGGGACCAGCATTTGTGTCTACAACTGCACATTCTGGGGGTTGTCCTGTGCAGGGCCAGGAGCTGGGCTCCGTGATCCTTATGGGTCCCTTCCAGCTCAGCATATTCCATGATTCTATGAAAAGCAATATTTTTTTTAAAAAGGCTTATTTCTCACCTTTATCAAATTGCAGCTAAAAATTGCACTTGAAGTGTGGTCAGCTCTCAAGTGTGGGTTGGTGCTTCCACACCCCATCCTGCTCCATGGATGCTGCTGGAAGCCAGGGATGGGAGGCAGGACCTGATAATTTATAAATTCCCTTGTGCCCACTGGGCTGCTGCTTTCTCCCATGTTCCTGCTCTTTTCATTCCTTCTGGAAAATGCTTGTTCCTCCTTTTCTGCCTCCCCGGTGCTGGGTGTGGTGCTGGAGGCTGGGTCCCTTCCAGGTGGCTCATGTGACATCTCCATGGGAACAGCACATGAGGTGCAATCTCATGGCTGGCAGGAGAAATGACTCATGGATAACCCTCTTCTGTTGGAACCTGAGATACAATTGGGGGAAGATGTTTTAACCTGTGACATTCTCAGGGAGACTCTCCCCCAGAATAGCAGGGCAGCTGGTGGGGGAAGTTTTCAGCCGTGTCCTTGGGTGGGAATCTCCCTGCTGGGGGGACACGGAGCAGGTTGGAGTGGTGCTGTGCCCAGGTGGGACCTCAGTGCAGCTGGAGCTGTTCCTCGGTCCCTTGGCACGTCCCTCTGCCTCTCCCTGCCTCCATTCCCAGCAGAGCTGGCCTCTCCACAGGGCTGAGGTGGGGATATAAACACTTTTTACCTTGTTTCCCATTCCCAGGTGAGGACATTCCCATTTCTTCCTGGGCTGGGCCCTATTTCCACTTCCTTGTGGAGCTTCACCTCCCCTTCCAGCACTCTCCTGTGTGCTCCAGCTAAATCCACCCAGTACCTCACTTCATCTGCTTCCTTTTCAGACTTCAGTTAGAAACATTTCACCTTACTGTAGGCAAATCTTCAAGTTTCTGGACTGTTTGCTCTCTCTGGAGTTTCTGTGTGACATTAGTGTGCTTTCACTCATTTCTACTATTTTTAGTTAAAATAACAATAAAAGCCGAGAGTACGGAGGGAGGGAAGCAAATGGGTCTCGTGCAGTATCCCTGGTCCTGATGAAACAGGGAAATGAACCCACAGGTGGCACCTGGATCATCCTCCTTGCCAGGGAACAAGGAGGCAGTGCTTTGGATGCTGTTACTGAAAACACTGGGGAAAAATTCAGCAGAAATTCAGATGTTTTCAGCCCAGCTCTGCTGCTCAGCGTTGGGAGCAGGGATGGGTTGGCTTTGTGCCTCAGTTTCCCTTTCTGTATAATGGGCACATCTCTGCTTGTTCCACGTGTGTGTTGACAGCAGAAGAGCACAATCCTGCACCATGAAATATCCCAAGGAATGAAAATCTCTGGGAAAGTTCCTGTAATGTCCTTGTCCATGTATGATCCCTTTCCAAACGCAAATGTTATGGCACTTGTCTGTAAGGAAATGCTGGTGTAAAAACCTAAATTGTTCTGTCTGTCTATCTATCCATCTCTCTACCCATCTGTATCTCAATTTAATACATCCATTTAATCTCCCTCCGTGTGTTCTCAAATAGATGAGGTTTCAAGAGGCTCAGATCCGGAGTGGGGCTCAATTGACAATCAGAAGATAAAGGTTTGTTTTACAGCAGTGGGATGAAAAGCACAGAAAATTTGACTTGGTTTTATAACACTCGTTCAGGAGTCCAGAAATGGGATTTAATATATGATGTGGTGAGATACAGATGAGACCTATTCAGAGTTCCCGTGTTTTTGTTATATTATATATTATCAATGCTGCATGGGAGATTTTTTTCCTCCCCAAAATAACTCCTTCTGAATGCATAAGGTTGTTTCTGAAGGCTTTGCTGTACTGGTGACACATCCATATGCAATATAAATGACCTGTTGTTTCAGCAGATGATAATGGGAATAAATATCAAATTAAAATAAAATAAAATCAAACCACATAGATCAGGAAAAATTGCGGAATTTCCAATACCCAGAAAGCTCCTGCTCCAGCAAAGGGCATGTAGCCATGGCAACAGGAGCCCTCACTGTCACGATAATAAAAAAATATATTATTCTAGGAGAGCTCTTAAAAGGGAAATATACATTTCAGTGGGGTGGATGATGAAATATTGTGCAGCAAAGTGAAGAACGAGCCAGAGGAGCCCAGAAAGTGAAGTTCTACCACCTTCCACAGGATGGGGACACGGCCCTGGCAGGAGGATGGGCTGGCATCCCTTGGCCGTGTCCAGGAGCTGGTCTTTGGTGGCCCTTGTGGGTCCTTCCAGCTCAGGATATTCTGAGAGCCAGGACTCGGCTGCCTCCGCCTCCTCCACCTTCGTGTGCCAGGGCTGAGCCCTGCAGGTGCAAACCCACGGGAAAAGGCTGGAGAGGCAGGTCCTGTGCTGGGGCAGGGCAGGGCAGGGGGGCTGCAGGGGAGCCCCGGGACCCTGCTGGGGTCTGGTGGCAGCAGCCAAAGCTGCAGTGTCAGTCGGGACCTCCTCACGGCATCACATCCCCCTGGACTGCAGGGACACACGCAGTCCCCAAGTCTTCCTTTCGGGGAAGGCTTTGAGCTTTTGGCAAAGAGACAATCATGGGGAACAAGCATGTTGGCTGAACTTTTCCTGGGTTTGAATTCTGTCAGCAGGCTAAAAAACAGTGCTGGCAAGTCAGCATTTCTCCAGTGGTGAAAAAGGAATGTGTTTGCAGAAAACTTTGGAAAAAGGGAGAGAAGAAAAAAGCTGTATTTTCCCCTATGAGATACCCAGGGTTTTGTACCCAGCAAGAGGCTGGGAGTGACTTCCTCAGGGGAAAAGCCCAGGTGTCTGAACCTGCCTGGGGTGGGAGGCAGGGCTGGGATGCCCTGGGAAAACCACAAACCACCTTGCTCCAGGTGAGGAGCACCTGGCTGGACCTCCATGTCCCCATGCCCGTGCCCTGGCACCCCCAGACAAGGGACAGCTTGTGTCCTGCTGGCTGCAGGGCTGTCCGTGGAGGAGCAGGTCTGAAGCCTAGGGCAGGGAGGGATATCCTGGCAGCCACAGGAACCTGTGAGTGCTGGAGCTGCTCAGCGTTTTGGGGCTGTTTCATGGCTCTCTCTGGGTTTTGGGGTTCAGTCTGGGGCATCTCATGCTCCTGTCTGCTGACAACACTGAGGTGTGTGAGTAAAAACACTCCCTTGAGGTACCCCAGCCTGAATCTTTCTTGTGAGTGCTCTCTGTCATGTGGAGGAGGGAACCTGGCCTAGGAATGGAGAGAAAAAGAGAAAAAATTGACCCAAAAACACAGGCTGCATCCTCCCTGCTGTGACCTCTCTGCTGCTGGGATGCCTTAATGGGTCACATGGTGGGACTTTTGGAGATGTTTCGTGCAGGGCTAGGAGTTGGATTTCCATCATCCTTGTGGGTTCCTTCCACCCCAGGATATTCTGTGATTCTATGAATCTGTGAACTGTTGTTTCTCCCTCCTTGTGCTGCTGCTGCACTCTGCCCGTGGTGACCCTGCCATGCTCACACCCACCCAGGGCAGACTGGCAGCACTGTCCCGGGAAATCTCTCCTGGCAAGACATCTGGAAACATTTCTGCATTCACCTGAGTGCTGAGGGAAGGGAGATGGCATCCCTGGATCCTGCTGGCACTCTGTGCCCCTGCCCTCCAGGGGAGAGCACAGCCCTGGGGCTGTAATAATCTGCTGCGCAGAGAAAACCCTCCGTGGGCATCCTTGCAGCAGGAAGAAGTCATCCCACGGGTATCTTGGAGGAAATATCCTGGATCTCTTGAGAGCCAGAGATAACACAGGACTGGGGTGCTGCAGCTTGGCTCCACCACCCCACAGCACATCCCCACCCCAGGGGTGCTGTCCCAGCTCAGGGCAGTGAGAGTGGAGGGGATGGTAATTCCCATGAGCTTTATGTTTAGAGGGAAGAAAGAGAAGCACAAATTGCCTGCAGAGCCCCTGGCAATGCCACTGCAGCCAGCAGCATGCCCAGCATCCCCTGTGCTGGTGGGACTTTGCTCATATTCCCAGCAAAACAGTGGGAGCAGGGAGCTGAGGAATCCCAGCCCTATAACCTGGGCTCGAGCCCCCACCTCCACATCCTGCAGCCAGGGGGGGATTTCCTCTGGACGTGATTCCCAATCTCCTCAGCCTCCCCTTTTCCCTTGTGGGCTGGCACTGATATCCGTGTCATTTTAGCCTAAAGCAGGAATTGAGATTCTTGGCTCCAGGATGGTGTTAATGCCCAGCACAGCCCAGCAGAGCTATAAATATATAAATACATAAATAGCTCCCTTCTCCATTAGAGAGCAAATCCAAAATTGCATCCAAAGCCACGAGCAACGGGCCAGAGTGCAGCACTCTAGTCAAAATGATCCCAGGGCTCTGGAAATTTCAGAAACGTCTGTTTCAGGCATCCCAAAATATCAATTGGTTTTTTTTCCCCTTACATTATATCTATCGACACAGAGTGCAGAATAAACGCAATTTACAAAAATATTCNTTCTCCATTAGAGAGCAAATCCAAAATTGCATCCAAAGCCACGAGCAACGGGCCAGAGTGCAGCACTCTAGTCAAAATGATCCCAGGGCTCTGGAAATTTCAGAAACGTCTGTTTCAGGCATCCCAAAATATCAATTGGTTTTTTTCCCCTTCCATTATATCTATCGACACAGAGTGCAGAATAAACGCAATTTACAAAAATATTCCTGAAACTTGGCCAGAGCAGAAAGGCGGGAGCTGGCTGCTGGGGGCTGGTGGCAGCAGGGGGATGTGGGGGCTTGGTCTGGCCCCCTGTGCCCCCCACTGCAGGGACCCCC
>VYXF01003811.1:639403-649844 GCA_013397295.1 Polioptila caerulea | reverse complement strand
TCCTCTGTTCCTGCGAGCTCCTCACTGCGTTCTCACCGGCGCTTATTTTAGCAAAGAGATTTTTTTTTGAGTTTCTGAAAGTCTTGTCTCTCCCCCAGCTGTTGTTGGGCCACCTCTGATCCAGCTTTGGGATGGTTTGGGTTGAAAGGAACATTAAAGTTCCTCCCCCTGCCGTGGGCAGGAACGCCTTGCACTGGATTGTTCCAAGACCTGTCCAACCTGGCCGTGGACACCGTCATGGATGGGACATGCACAGTTTTCACAGGTGTCCTGCCAAAGCATTTTGTCTCTGTGCTCCTCTGGTCCCTCTCCATCCTGCGTGGAAGGAAGAGCATTAACGGGAGCCTCACAAACTACTCAGGGTTTTCACTGAGACAAGGCCAAAAAAAAAAAAAAATAGCTAAATGTATCTCCCAGGCTTCATCCTGAGCCTGTTGCAGCCGTGTTTGGCACAGATGTGGTTCAGCTNGCATTAACGGGAGCCTCACAAACTCCTCAGGGTTTTCACTGAGCCAAGGCCAAAAAGAAAATAGCTAAATGCATCCCCCAGGCTTCATCCCGAGCCTGTTGCAGCCGTGCTTGGCACAGATGTGGTTCAGCCCAGCTGCTCTGCTCTGCCAGCCCCAAAACACCCTGTGGCCAGGGCAGCCACCAGACAGGGATGGTCACTCTTGTGCTTGGAGCACCCTGGGATAGTGGAAGGTGTCCCTGCCCATGGCAGGGCTGGGATGAGCTGAGCTTTAAGGTCCCTTCCAACCCAGACCCTTCTGTGATTCTGTGACAATGATGCCTTAAGTTTTAGCTTTTATATTTTTTCAATTCTGTGCTGTTTTGGTGGATAGTTTTAGGTTTCATATTAAGGTGATTTTAAGCTCTCCTCACAGAGTAGGGAGACAAAACAATTCCTTCTCCAGCTTGGGACCAAGGACAACTTTCAGGCCCAAGAATGAAGACAGTGGTGAAGTGAAAAGAAGAAACCAGGAGGATGGAGCTTCATAACCTGAAGCTATGGCTGGACAATTGATTCTAAAATGCAAATGGACCAGAACTTATCAAAGTGTGAGACCTTGTGATCAGTCACCCATTTTGTGACATTTTGGGTCCATCTCGGGTGTGGTCTGGCTGGACTCTTGTGCTGCCCAGGTGTGCCCAGTGAGGCCTTTGAATAAATCCCTGCTTTATCCTCCTGCTCTGGCTGGGCTCTGTTCAGGTCAGCCTCCAGAAGGCACGGACATGGTTCTATAAATACACAACAAACCCTGCTGTAGTCACACCAGGTGCTCTGAGGTGTCTCCACGTGCCCTGCTGGGGCTGGGGGATGTACCTCTGCCCCACCATGAGCAAGGAAGAGACGTGGGGATAAAACATCTGGGGACCATGTGGGCTGTGCCACCCCTGTGACAGTCCTGTCCCACACATCCCCCAGCCCCGTCCTGCTGAGCCCACCATGCATTCAGGGTCATGCTGGCAGTGGATGGTTCTCACTGCTGCTTCAATCCTCAGAGCAGATTTCATGCCTAAAACATCATAATTAGGAGGAATGGTGAAAAGCTGCAGGAACAGAAGGCTCTTGTGGCTCTCCAGGAAGTGCCAGCTGAGCTTTGTATCGCTCAGCTTCGAGGAAAACCTTCACTCACGTTGGTTTTTCACAGCCAAACCCTTCCCTCGCACCTGGCAAAGCCAAGCCAGTTCCCAGACAGGCAGCTCTTAATGGGATTTGCTTCTTGGAGGTTATCCCAGGGCAAACACTTCGGTCCTGGTAAGACAAGCAGGGCTCCCAAGGAGCTTGGAGTGCCCCTGGAGCCCTCTGCAGCTGATGCCCCGTGCTGGGCACCAGAAGGCACGGGGCTGTGTCCCCAGGGGCTGTGTCCCCAGGAGCTGTGCTGGGTGATGCTGTTTTGGGAGAGCCTGGCTGTGGGCCTGGCTGGATCCTGCAGTCTGCTCCCCATGCACCCCACCAGCAGTGCTGAGCGTGGGTGTGGGAATGCTCCTCTCAGCCTGGATTGTGGGTCCATGAATGCCTTTAAGCCCTTTTAAAGCCTGATATGGTGCCCTCACCACACCAGCCCTCCTGGGGACACAGAACTCTGGGGGAGCTGTCAGCCCAGCTGCCAGTTTGACAAGACAAACTCCCTCTGTTCCCCAGACAAAATGGTTCTCCTCAGGTGTTGTGCAGAAATGCCAAGGGGAGCTGCAGAACTCAGCTCTGGGCATTGAGGCCAAACGACATCCAGTGCCATGCCCTGCCCTGTGTGCTGGGATGAGCTGATGGCTGAGCTCAGTTCCAGGCCCAGGACTGCCATGAAACCAAGCCCAGACACCCTCAGACACCCTCAGTGCTTTGGTGGGTTGGGTGTGAGTTAATCATGGGTTGGCCTAATCTGTGACCAGGTGAAAAAACCTGCCTGGTGGTTTAAAAAACAGAGTTAAAAAACACCTTATCAGGCTACAACATAAGGCTGGCTTGATCTAAGCCCTCCAAAAGCATTAAGGATCAGCTGTTCCTTCTGGGGCACTTTGCTAAAACCCTCACTTGCTTTTATTGATGGTCCTACAGAGGCTGAGAGAGCTGGAGCTGCTCAGTGTGGAGAAGAGACTCTGGGGATGCCATCGTGCAGCCTTGAAGAGGGCTTGTGGAAAAGAGGGAGAGCAGCTCTTTACACCAGCAGTGACAGGACGAGGGAGAAGAGTTTTAAACTAAAGGAGGGGAGATTTAGGTTAGGAGTGAGGAGAAATTCTTTACTCAGAGGGCACAGGATGGCTGCCCCATCCCTGGAAGTACCCAGGGCCGGGCTGGATGGGGCTTGGAGCCACCTGGGATAGTGGAAGGTGTCCCTGCCCATGGTAAGGGCTGGAATGAGCAGAGCTTTAAGGTCCCTCCCATCCCAAACCATTGTCTGTGCTAAACCCTTCAGGAACACAACTTTCTGCTCTGACATCCAGCAGAATCTGGCTATTTCCACCTCCAAAAGGAAACACCCCACAGTTCACTCCAATGCAGCTAAGTGTCCCCGAGGAGAACACCCAAGCATGGAAGAAATGCCCCATTTTGTGCTCCCTCCAGCCTCCCAGAGCTGGACTGATTATCTGCATGGCTGCCCTACCTGGAACATCCCCAGGGTGCTGATGTCTCTGCAGATCCACACACCCTCCAAAGGGTTTTGGTCACTCTCCTGGGAAGTCCAATATTCCCCTGCCTTCCTGCCAGGGATTTGCGTGTCAGAGGAGCTGAAAAAAAAGGATGCAGTGGAGGTGAGTTATTATATTTTCATGGGAAATTCTTAGATGAAAGAAAGAAATTTAAAGTTTATGTCTCATTCTGTATTCCTTTCATTTTGGGTTTTGAGAAAGAAGAAATTATTCATGTCTCCAGTTCCTGCCTCCGCTCGCTCTCGTTTCTCTATTTCTCTTCCTCTGTGCCCAAAATGAGAACACAAAGGGATGGATGGCAAATGTTCATAGGGAAGAGGAAAAGTATTTTTCCAGGTTTTTTTCAACTCTATAGTTCTAAATAATGCCTGAAACTGTGTAAAAATGGCAACTTGAAAGGGAAAAAGTGAAGTGTTGAGACATTTCAGTGCAGAGGAAAGAAAAGAAATCAATTCTTGGGCATTTCTTGCTTTAATGCATTCAGTGTTACGAAGGGGTCAAAGGGAAAAAACCCAATATAAAAACATGAAACTTTTGATTGAGAGTTTGAATTGCTGGGGGTGGGGTGTGTCAAGAAATCAAATTTTTCTAATCTGTAAAATGGGAACTGTGCATTTGTTTTGCAACATGATTCCAATGGATTGCTTTTCAATTATTCCAAATAAGATACTTAGCTGCTTTTCTCCCCTTGATATTTGGACCCCAAACCTGGTGTAGATTTTGTGAATGTTTCCAGTGGAATTACTGAGAAAGGCCCTGAGTGCCTGTGGTGTTTTGGCAGAAATACCCTCAATAATTTAGGTATTTTTGGGGCTGGCTTTTATTTCCCTCTGATTTCCAGGGAAGGGGACAGTCCCTGTGGGCACTGCTGCAGCTCCAGGAGGGAAGCTGGACTTGCCCCCCTGGGTGCCATCAGTGAGGGGGACAATCCGTGGGCTGACACTCATTGTGCCCATTGTCAGGGCAATTAGTGTGACTCGATTAATTAATCCATCCTCACTGTGCAGGCTGGCTCTGCCCAGAGATGGCAGCCAAGCCATGGTCCCTCACAAGGCTCCATGAGAGAGGTGACACGAGGAACTCCCAGGAGATGGATCTGAGGGTGGGAAAGGCCTCCAAATCCATCATGCCCCACCTTTTTCCTTGGATAATTTTAGAAGCTCCCCAGGGGCCATTCCCAGAGTGTTGGGGGAGTGCCTGTGGCCTTTTTGCCTCTGTATCTCACATTCACTGAGGTGAGTGGGAGACAGGATGGCTTCCTAAAGGACTACTCAAAAGACCAGCCACAATTAAAGCATTCAAATAAAGCTCTAATTATAAAAACTCCCCTGCATAACTACAGAAATATTTTGTGTAAATTGCTTGAGAAAAATTTGGTATAAACTGTGCTCCAAGCCAATAAATCTCCTTGCAGTGTAGTGATTCTGGAGACGGTATCTCGTGTTCTGACAGTCTGTGCACTCCAGAAAGAGGAAAAAAAAAAGCTTCAATATGTTCTGGAATGCCTTTATCCTGTTTCTCTGCTAACTTCCCCCAAGCTGCTTTGTCTCCTGGAGAAATCCCAAACCCTTGGGACTTCTTCCAGGCCTCTTGTATTGTGGGAGTTCCAAGCTCCTGTTGAGGAGGCAGAAATGATGACATGCTCCGTGTGCCCCAGGGATGGAGAGAGGCAGTCTGACTCTGGAGGTCCAGTTCCCACATTCCTGCTGCACGGAGCCCAGAGGGGTGTTGGATGAAGTTGGCTGCAGTTGAGGTGGCTCTCAAAGCCTGGGGGGCTCACTCCAGCCAGCCTGCCTTGCTCCTTTTTGCTCCCATCAGATGCAGGGCACCTCCAATGGTCCTGCTGCTCCCCATGGGGCTGAAGTGCAGGATTAAATCAGTGATGGAGGGATTAAATCAGGGCTGCAGGGAGCCACAGCCCCCAGACGTGCCCACAGTGAGCTGTGACCAGCCTGTGGGTGACCAGGAGGGAACCCAGAGGGGAATTGCTGGTTTTGCCTGGGAATTTCTCAGAGACCAGCAGGATTTTTAGCTTGTTTATTGCTAAAAGGTGGCATATTTAATTCCCCCCTTTGTCAGGAGCCACGGCAAGGGTTGAGGAGCTGAAGGAACCTGGTTGTGGAACAGCTGCTCAGCTGAAGGGTGGCCCAAAGGCAATGTGGACAGGGCTACTCAGCTGTGGGACAGGGGGTAGTAAGAGGAAGGTGAAATCACATCAGACTGCAGAAAAACCTCCAGGACAGATGGATCCATGTTTTCCACCTGCCTCCCCTCCACAAGGAGCAGCTCCAAGGGAGATGCACAGCCCAGGGCTCTCTTGGCTTTGCACAAGACACTGACCTTTGGTCTGCATCCCATCTAAAATAAGTGTCATTTTATAGTCATAGCTACCTCCCGTGACCAAAAATTCATCTGGGAAGCAATGAAATGTGCATTAATTACATATTGAAGAGCAGTAGAAGTGTTACTCTCTCCCACAGACTCGCAGTGCATGAGGCTTCATTCATCATAAAATTTTAATGGGATCACAGGCTCAGGAATTGCATTTTGCCTCCATGACTGAGTGCTGGCACTGACTTCAGGTAGCTGCAGGTCCCCACCTGGCTGGCCTTAAAAGCCATGAGGAGGGACAGCACTGCAGCATCTCCTGGTCCCTTCTGCTGTCTCTGGATGAGACTTCCTGTGTGTTCCCAGATTTTGCTGCCTTGGAGAACACAATGGGAGCATAAACACAGGGGGAAGAGCAAAGCAGGGTGTGGGCAGGAGCTGTGGAGGGGCAGAGAGAGAGGCTGAACACTGCTGAAGGCACTCAGCAGCACAAACACCTGAAATGAGCTCACCAGTATCATCTGCAAAAACACCACCTCCTAAGCCCTGCTTGATTTGACCTCTGTCCCCACAATAATAATGGCAGAGCAACTGAAAGTTCTCTAATGTGCTTGTGGTGTAATAAAGTAACCCCACTAGGAATAAAATCTCCAGCAATTACCATGCCAGGTATTATGCTGATTTATCAAATTGCAGTTGAAAGTCAAGAAGAGTTGAGGAGGCAGTGATAAAACATCTGATCTCAACTCTGACTCTAAATTACCCTTCTGGCCAGCACAGTATTTCACCCAGAGGAATTGTTTTTCCTCTCTCTTCAAAAATCATCATTCAAACCAGGAATTCTGCACTCCTCGTGTTTTGGAGGAGGCACTTTGCCTGCATTCTGTGATGAGCTGCCAAGGGGATGCTGAGTTTTTGGGACTCAGACTCACAAACCTCCTGCTGCAGGGTGGAGCACATGGAGTGAAAGCAAACTGTCTGTGCTCCATCCCTGTGAGACACAGGCTCTTCTCTGGGCTCTTCAGTCTGCAGAAAGATGGCAAAGGTGCCTCGTGTCCTGTTTGCTTGGAGGGCAGAGCCTTTCCAGCCCCTGGGAACAGCAGAGGGCAGGACAAGCACGGCTGGTCCTGCTGAGGAGGTTCCCATCCCAACCCTTGCTCCGTGCAGCAAAGAGCCCACCTGGAATGCTGGGTGCAGCTCTGGTGCCTGCAACAGGAGGAGGATGTGGAACTGTTGGAGAGGGTCCAGAGGAGGCCATGGAGTAGCTGAGGGCACTGGAGCACCTTCCCTGTGGAGACAGGCTGAGAGAGCTGGGGCTGTTCAACCTGGACAAGAGAAGGTTGTGTGGAGACCTCAGAGCACCTTTCCAGTGTGTGAAGGGGCTACAGGGGAGTGAGAGAGCGACTCTTCCTCAGGAACTGCAGTGACAGGTCAAGGGGGAATGGAATCAAACTGAAAGAGGGGGAATTTAGATTATATGTTAGGAAGAAATTGTTCCCTATGAGGGTGGGCAGGCCCTGGCACAGGGTGCCCAGAGAAGCTGTGGCTGCCCCTGGATCCCTGGCAGTGTCCAAGGCCAGGCTGGATGGGGCTTGGAGCACCCTGGGACAGTGGAAGGTGTCCCTGCCCAGGGCAGGGACTGGAACCAGAGGAGCTTTACAGTCCCTTCCAACCCAACCTATTCAGTGATTCTATGATCCCGTGCTGTGGGCTGGGCCATGCCACAGGGAGCAGTTGGATGTTCTGGTGGCTCCACCTTGGTGAAGCACAGGAGTCTCTGGGAAGAGCAGCTGGAGGTGCTGTGCAGCCAGAGCTGGGTCTGACATCCAACCTCTGCCAGGCACTGCCCAGCCTGGGGGTGCTGGTGCCGTGTGTGGGGTCTGTGCCCAGAGCCAGCTCCCAGGGCTACAGCTCCTTTCCCTCACCATGGACTCGCTCTGCAGCCGGGCTCCAGGACCTCTGGGGACAGGGACACTTGCCAAGGTTCACGTCTGCCCTCGGAGGGGACCAGGACCTCACCCAGGCTGGCACAGGGCTCCTGCTCCCAGCACTGCTGCAGTTGTCAGGGCCCTGGGGTTTGTCAGATGAAGTCCTTTCCTTTGATCCTTCTTGCGTGAAGCTCTCAATATTGCTTGGCAGGGCTGTTTTCCCTTCCATTCCATCATCTCTGTGATGACAACATGGATGTAACAAAGTGTCCCCCCAGCACTGCCCAGGCCCTCGTGGCCCTGTGCCCTGGGCACAGCTCAGGGTGGTGCTGCAGGAGGGGAGCATTCTCTTTCCACACACCCTGGCTGTGTGGGAGGCTGTGTCCTGCTGGGGTAGTGGGATGTTGGTGGATATTCTCCATTTCTGTGGGAGCCAGGCATGGCTGTCCAGAGGCACCCACCTGGGGCTGTGCTCCAAGGGTTAACACCACTGAGATGCTGCTGCTGAAGTTTGTTAAACCCCTTATTACATCCTGCAGCAGAGATAATTTTGTGTTCATAAACCAAAGTCAATTAGCCAGGGCTCTCCCTGCTCCTGTCTCTTCACATCCCTCTCCATCATTAGCCCAAAGTCTGGGAATGCCTGCCTTGGTCCTGGCCCCCTGCCCTGCAAACCCTGGCCCCAAAGCTGTTCCAGAGCCTTTTGAGGATCCAGCTGGGGCTCTTTGAAGGAATCTGGGAGCTCCACAGCTCATCCTGCCCCGGAACACCACCTCTGCCTTTGCAAGGGCTGGGGCAGGTGGAGAGGAGGTGAAGGGGAGCCAATATCCTCCTTCAAATATGGAAAAAATTACCGCAACAAGGAAAGCAATAAATTCTTCCCTGTGTTCAAAAGCAAGGGATTTGCTTTGTAGGGAGAGAGATTTAGGTTATCTGCCTGGAATGTAAAGGTTTTTAAAGGGAGGTTAGGCACACAGGCAGGGTTTAGGGAGAACTGACCCTGCCCTGAGGCTTCTTGTGACCCAGCTACTGAATTTTTCACTATTGTTAATAACACACCAAGGGTTCAGAGCAGGGGGAAATTCCCTCAGCCACAGCATCCCTGCCTGGCCCAGGGCCCCAGGTCCTGACCCTCCGGGCTGGGCTGAACCCCTTTGTTGAACTGGATGCATCCTTTCAGCGCTTGAGGAGGCTGATAAAGATGGAGAGCAGCTGATTGCAAAGGCAGATAGTGACAGGACAAGTGGGAATGGATTTAAACTGAAAGACAAGAAATTTAGGCAGGATACTGGGAAGGATTTTTTCCTTGTTAGGGTGCTGAGGCCCTGGCACAGGGTGCCCAGAGCAGCTGGGGCTGCCCCTGGATCCCTGGCAGTGTCCAAGGCCAGGATGGACAGGGCTTGGAGCAGCCTGGGCTAGTGGAAGGTGTCCCTGCCCATGGCAGGGGGTGGATTGAGATGGGCTTTAAGATCCCTTCAACCCAAACCATTCTGTGAGCCAGCTGTGATGGTGGATGGGAGGCTCAGCTCCCAATCTCTTCCCTGGAGCAATTCCAGGTCCAGGACAATTAGCCAACAGCTGGAATACCATTTAAGCACAGCTGCCATCATGCAAATTTAGAGATTAGTAGGGATTTAAGTGGTTTGGGAAGCCTCACAATTTCTCATTAATACTCCAGGCTCTCTAACAGCCAACTGCCCTCCATTCCCCAGATGGCTCCACATCCCCAGGGCTGGAGATGGGTCCCTGTGCCCCCCGTGGTGCCCCAGAGCAGCCACCAGCCCTTTGAGAGAAGCACAGGCAGCCCTGCAGAAATGTAGGGAGGGGGCCAGAAAGTTTAAAAATGTGGTTACTGCTTTGCACCGCTCCCCCCAAACTGGCAAAGTCACCTTTCAGTGGCTCCCTGCACTGCTGTCCCACAAACCTTCTCAGGGGAGGCCTCCAAAGGGCTCCAAATCCACTGTCAGATCCCCCCAGAGGTGACAGAGCTGGGGCTGCCTGCTGGGCTGCAGGGGGATGGACATCATGGACATTCAGAGAGGACAAACCACAGTGGCACCAAAACTCCTCGTGATGATCCCTTCCACACCTTCTCCTAGGGCTGGAAACCTCCTCCCTGCCATTTCAGACTCTCAGGGCCACTTACCTGCCACACACACAAGGAATTAACATTTCAGAAGCTCTGTCTGGAGGAAATCTACCTCTTCACCACGATAACTCAAGGAAGGTTTTCATGATGTTCCATTGGCCCCTCTTAATTTAATCATTGTATCTTTATTATGAAATGAATTACTTTGATATTGCAGAGTGAGGAGAGGGTGGGGCAGGTGAGAATGTGATGGGAGAGGAGAGAGGCTTGGAAAGCTGAGGAGGACAAGGCAGAGGCCACTTCCAGGGTGTCCCCCAGAATAAGAGACTGCTTCAGCTCTACTTTTCATACATTTTATTATAAAGAAAGGTAAGATAAGCATTGTGAACTGAATGTGCCAGGTGCTGCCAAAGCAGCACCCTCAAACAAAATAAAAAATAAAAAAAAAAAACCCAAAAATGCACCTTATGAGAAACTGTAATTTTGCTCTCTAATTTTTCATAAATAGACAAAAATCATTGTCAGCAATTTTTTAAATAGATGGACATATGGCCGGAAAAAAATAATAATGCCATACAACATGGATATAAATTGTCCATTTCTTGCTGTACAAATAATAGAAACAAGTTTGGCAGGCTTTTTTTGTTGTTTTTTTATACACATCTCCCTTCTATGTATAACTAAAAAATGTGCTACAATTAATATAAAATGCTTTTACTATAAAGTAAACTACTAATTTTTTCACAAAAAAATCTTAAAGATGTCTTTAGCACAGCTCTAAAACACTTAGTAAACTACTTACAACTATCCAACAAATTATATTTTCATGATCTCTTTCACATTTGTCCTCTCATATTTTGCCTTCTGTTCTCTCCCCCACCTACCTAGCAATAGTTTTTATTTTTGTAATTTTTTTTTTTCGCCAGACCATCCAAGGCCTTTGCAT